>OZ007508.1:15824897-16353851 GCA_963931865.1 Axinella damicornis
GGTTTCGGTCACCAGTGGCTGCATGAATCAGTCAAGCAGCCTCAGAGCCAGGCCACCGAGACCCCGGCCACCCAGGGGGACATTCCTCCTGCTGCCCTTGTGTGTGAGGATATCCAAGCAAGAGACCCCAGGAAGAAGATATGTACTCGCACACGGTGCACTTGGTCCCGGCTCCCTTCCGGTTGCAGAGCAGTGAGCACAGTGCAGTGGGAGGATCGCTGTACAATGCAGTGGTACACAAGAAGGTCCCCAGCATCAGGGGAAAGGGGAGACCAGGTTCGGGGGACGACGATACACTCTATGATGTTGCCTTCCAAGTCAACCCAAGAAAGGTGGGAGGGGCATGCTGCCCAAGGCCGATAGCCAGTATGATACAGCTTACTTGAGGGATGGGAACGTACATTTACCAAGAACTACAATGCCAGTGTCCAAGATGCCCCTTGGCCCAAAGCAAACTGGGAGAACCGCTGAGCCGTTACCCCAGCCTGAGCTGCACAAGTTGAAACTTGAGAAGAAGGAGAGTGATGACGGGTTGACCGCGAATCCTCTTTATGGCTCACAGGAAAACCTACTGACAGACTTTATGGCACTGGAAGAGTCCACTGAAGTCACCGATGGCAGGGGAGAGAAACAAGCACCTAATCCGGTGTACGGAGAACCTATGGACATTGTGGTTGACCAGAGACGAGGGACAATTGATGGTGCTGGGGGTGAAGACTCAAATGGTGCAAAAAACTCACCTATAGATGCCGTTGAGGGTAGGGATAGTCCTCAGTTGCGAGGGCAGAGTAGTCCCATTCCGATCAAGAAGGATGAAAAGGGGTACAGCAAAGTGAACAAGAACAATAAGAACGGCCAACAGGAGAGGATCAACCAGGAGGAAGAGGAGGAGGACGGTGGGGTGCCTCCACCCTTACCTGAGAGGAACTACAGCTATGAGGGAAACTCCTGAGTCACTTCTGTCAAGTTTAGGAGTGAAAATATTTTCACAGTTGGTCATATTTTCACAACACCAGATCTCTTTTTGTTTCATGATGCCGTGTGTGGCATCGTTCATCATATCGTGTACCAGACAGAGTACGGCTTATTTCTGTATATTGATTACCGACTGTAATCAAATAATCAACACTTGTTATTTTCTGATCAGTGTAAGATATTTATGTTTTAAAATATAACCTGTATCTGGGTTAATAGTATCCTCTCATGGTACAAGTGACTCAGTTGGCCTCGTGCCCCGCCTCCCTGAAGGGAGTGACGGGAGTGAGGACGCGCCTAGCGTCGTCAGTGCCAGGTTGCCTCCCTCCATCTCCACCATGATCTCTTGGTCCTCCTCCTCCTGAGGGGTCACACTGATCCTGCGTTGACAGGGGGCACAGCGCTGGCAACACCGCCGCACAGCCGCACTCAGGGACGGGATCTGCATGCAGAAATGTTTACATTGTACTGCTGTGTACGTGTATACACAAGAAACACTTGGCACCATTTAATTTACACTAATGCTACAGTACACTATAAACTGTGTGTGTGTACATTTCCCACTGCCTTACACGTTTTCTCAATCTATATTTTGTAAGCCACTAATTGGCCCTTACAAGATGTCAACAAACAATTGATTACACAATTAGCACTGTGTACCAACATGAAGAACTGCACTTGGAGAGCTGCAACTTTGAAGTAAACTATCTACAGTAAACCTCTGAAAGTGGACCCTCCAAGATAGGGACACACCTCTCTCTACAAAGGACGATTTCAAGGTCCCAAATAATTATAGTTCTATATAATACATTTTGAACCTCTGTGAAGAGGACTAACGTAACAAAGGACTTATATTGTCCCCAATGTGTCCACCGTATTGTCCTACACATCAACTCACACAGTCACAGCACACCCCTCACACACACACACACACACACCACACCACACCTGCACCAGCAGTTGCCAGATGATCTGGAAGGTGCGTATGATCCTCTTCTGGAGTCTCCGCTGTTTGCGGCGGTAGAACAGTACTCGGTCCTGGGACGAGGCACCTTCTGGTCCATCCCTCCGTACCACCTCCGCTGGGATCACCAGCAGCTTGGGATTACCCGTGTTCATCAAGAGGTACCTGGAGGGAGAGTGCACATGTGTGTAATAGTGATAGGGTGTGGAGACATACGGGGGGGGGGGGGGGGGGGGGGGGGGGGGGGGGGGGGGGGGTCCAGCTATGACTATCTGTCTATCTTAATCTAGCTATGTATATGTAGCTTAGGTATGGGAGAAGTGCTAGTACTTCCACATGTACAACGCTAATGATGAACTGGCACACCTGACATTCCTCGGCACAATGCATGGTGCGGAGAACTTCTCTCGGGTGGTGATGCAGCGGACGTCTCCAGTCACTAACACCACTTCCTTGTGCTCCTTAGAGATCTCAAATGTCGGCACGGGTCCCTCAGGTGGAGACACAATGTACGCCCCCTCACACAGCAGCAGTAGTTTGCTTGTTGGCCAGTCCTACAGAGGGGACCAGGCAGCTTGATCATCACTAATATAAGCAGGGTTTACTTCCATTAGCCTGCAAGGCAGTCTCCAGGGCTTTACCAAAGGTCCTCCTGGAATGCTCTACTGAGCATTAAATACCCTTGTAACAAGTTGAGGCGTAGGTCCTGAATAACACTCCCTCCAAATAGGGCAGTATCATATTGTCTCATGGCAGATGGTCACGACGTACCTGGTACTCGGGGAGCTGGGTCAACAGCTGTGTGGCAATGCGGATGCCACACACCTTCCACAGTCTCTCCTCCACCACTGGGTACTGCAACATGATGTCCTGTAGTTGCTTCTCTTCCAGGTAGAATGCCTGTGTGTGTGTGTGTGTGTGTGTGTGTGTGTGTGTGTGTGTGTGTGTGTGTGTGTGTGTGTATGTGTGTGCATGTGTATGTTCGTGTGTGTGCATATGCATGTTCGTGTGTGTGCATGTGTATGTGTGTGCAATGGGAGGGAGGGGAGGGGATATTCATGTGTAGGAGTACGTTATCCACCTATCTACCCCCCCCCCCCCCCCCCCCCCCCCCACGCTCACCTGGACTGCTGTCTCACACTCTACGGTAGCATTACAGTGCTTCTGTTTCAGTACACCCATCTCCCCCATGACACTACCCGCACCAAAGAAGTCAATGGTGTTCCCGCTGTCTTGCGTGGAGGAGGAGGGGGGAGGCAGGGGAGGAGGCAGGGGAGAAGAGCTGGATGGGGCATCGTTCTTCTTAGTTATGTCAGGAATGGGGGACTCATCAGGGCCGGGTTGGTCTTCAGATGGTTCCACCTGCTTATTGTAGATTGTCACCTGGCGAAGAGGGGAGGGGGAAGGACGGAGAAAGTAGGAGGAGGGAGGGGGTGGGGGAGGATGGAAGAGGAGGGGAGGGAGATTCTGGAGCATTTTACTATCCGCAAATATTTTGTTATAGCTGAATTGCTTACAGTATAACAGAATGTGTAGATCACGCAATCCAACCCGGTTTATCAATTAATTATAATGTAGTCCATCATTGACCGATACAATCTGTGCAATGTACCATGTAACCGACCATTCCCCTGTTGTAACCACCAATCAGGTGCCCATCTGTACGAGTTTAATGGAGTGAGTAATGGATGGGGGAATAGTGGACTGGACATACTAGTCTTGTAAATGCTTCCCTTCTCGTTCCCAGGCCATTCTCACTGCCAGTATTTGATCGCTACTGGAAGTGATCAAATACCGGCGGTGCATGGGGATGGCCTGGGAACGAGGCTACTAACCTCCCATATCCAGTATTATCAATGGGACACAAGGCGTTGTAGTAATTACACAATCAGTTCCTGCGACATGGTGTGGACAAACAGCATTCAACAACCTCCACACAACTGCCACTCCTCGTAAACAATGTGTTCTCTGATAATACATACAACCAAGGGAGCATTGACCCCAAATGCGCACTTGATACACCATAATTTGGCATAATTTGGTTTAGGGGGCTGGTATTTTAGAGAGCTGGTATGGAAATATGGGAATGGAAGGTACAGTTTCCTACCTTCACAAGGCCTGACACTATGATGTAGATGCCCTTGGAGACATCCCCCTGCTGTATCACGACGTCGTCATGCTCAAACTGCACAAGCTCGGCATGGGCGTGGATAGTGTCCCGGACTTCGATACTAAGGCCACTCAGCCAGGGTAGATTGCAGAGGATGACGTTGGGATTGGGCGGGGGCAGGCTGGCGGGCGTGCGTTCAAGATATTTCATCTTTACCTCAATAGACTGAAGAGTGGTGGTGGTGGTGGTGGTGGTGTGTGTGTGTGTGTGTGTGTGTGTGTGTGTGTTGGGAGGGGGGAGGGGGGAGGGGGTTAAGAATTGTATTAGCATGTATGGAGCTTCTGCCTCTGAAGAGAGCAGGAGAGTGGGGGATCCCCAGCGCCATGTAACCAGCTGCCGAGTGGTCAGAATGGGAACTATACGTTTCCTATCCACTAATATTGATTTCTGGACCTGAATAATTGAATTTCATCTCCACTCCCAACTCTACCTCCGTGCACATCCAATCAACAAGCCTTTCTTCCACCTGGATAGCCTTACCTCCGGCATCCAATTAAACTGCTCTCTTGGGGCATGTTGTAAGACAAAAATGCATCTAGGATGACGACTATCGTCAAACAAGCAGGCCACTCTGCACCGTTGCATACCTCAATGTGCGGGGAGGGCGCTGTACTTAAAAACAAAATTACTTTGCATGCATGCGACCTTTGCTCGAATCCTACATGATACGGCTCCCTTCACACTGGTTACAGATTAGATGACACGACAATGTATGTATGTGTCATATTACCCCAGCCCAGACATACAGTCTACACATGGTAGTACACACACGCACCTCACGCAAACTGAGGCTCTCTAAAAATAATTATATCAGTTCTACAGTGTACCATACCAGGCTAGGTCTATGGTGCTGATTTTAAAAAAAATAACACCATGTACCCTGAACAGTTTCTCTGCATCGTTCTCGTCCAGCAGTCCGCCTCCCATGAGCTGTTTGATGGTGTCCCGGCAGTGGTTGAGAACAGAGCGTATGGCCTGGTGTGTCTTCACTGAGAGCGCTACTCCAGGGTGATCTTTGCGCATGAGGCCTGGGGAGAGACGGAAAGGGGCAGGACGGAGGGAGGAAGATTACGAGTGGGAGGGGCAGCGGAGGCACAGGCACGCTGCCAGCAATCATATCACAGACCAGGTGTTCCTACACAAGCTGAACATGTACCGTACAATACCACTATTAGCAGAAGTGGTTGAAGTCATCTAATAGACTGAATAGTTTGTGCTGGAGTTTCTTGTAAGAGTGTGAGGGAATGTGATAACTGCGATGAGTAGACAGAGGTTCGCTTTTCGAACCCAAAGAATGAAGCCACTCCTCGCAGTACAAGAGGGAGTAATCTCATGTTGATTGGCTGTGCGCTCACTACACATGGCATAATTCAACATCCTACCGCTCATATACACTGATAGCGGTGACAATTGTTGCTGCCAGATGTTAGTGATAAATGCTACATCACTACACATGTTGGTAACTTGCTAATTCACGCGGTATTCTCACTCACTATTTCACAGTAATTATTGTGAACGAGGTTTAGGCTCACCAAGGCTCCGGATGACATCCAGGCGGGTAGACTCGGCCCTCCTGCGCAGCTCCTGAGCAATGTTCTTGTGTACAACAGAGCCAATGCGGTCAAACTGCTGAAGCATCTCCTCCTCCCCAACTACAAATCCTTTTCCGATGTCGTAACCAAACCGCAGACGCCGGTTGATGATGGCATCAACCACATGGATCACCAGAGGAAGAACAAACTAGGCAGGGGTGTGGGAGTGGGGGGTGTGGGGGGTGTGGGGGGTGTGGGGGTACGGGGTGTGGGGGGTGTGGGGGTACGGTGTGGGGGTACGGGGTGTGGGGGGTGTGGGGGGTGTGGGGGTACAGTGTGGGGGTACGGGGTGTGGGGAGTGTGGAGGTGGAGAAGTGTATCTCCTGCTGTTACTCAATAGCTACCTCCCTCCCCTCACCTTGACAAGGCGCAGCCCTCTGCCCACACGGAGTATCCTGAACACCCGTATAATACGCAGGACAGCGGGAGAGAAGCTGGACATGGACTCGGGCAAGCTGAGCTCGACGATGATGTCCACCAGGGAGACCAGCAGAATGAAGAAGTCAAAGATGTTCCACTTGCTGTAAAAGTAGTACTGACGCAGCCCTACAAGCTGCAGAGGGAGGAAGATGAATGGATCGAGGGAGAGTGGGGAAGTGGGAGGGGGAATATTGGTCATGTAGTTTTATTGAACTGAATCCATATGTAGAAGTACACCACAGCCTCACCTTGAGAATAGCCTCAACAATATAGGTGGTAACAAAGACGTAGTTGAGGTATTCCAGCACTAACTGGCCGACAGAGTCGGAGGAGATGCTCAGCTCCACAATGGTGCACACGATATTGACTATGATGACCGCAAAGAGAGTCCACTCAAAGAGCGAGTGGTTCACCAGCTTGTAGGGACCATTACAGCACCGCACCGAGGGGGCAGGGATCTCATCGGATGACTTCCAGTTGATCGATGCTACAATCCATTGCCGCTGTGTTTGTGGGTTTGTGTGTGTATTGGGAGGGGGGGGGGGGGGGGGGGGGGGGGGGTAAGATTACCATTATATGAGTTCACATAGAATTCGAAGGACAATGAGCTTACTAGTTTGTTCAAGATGAGTGGGATCTTCCAATAGGGAGCAATATCCTTTGCCACGATCAACCTGCAAGAGACGAGAATAGACACCAGTTACCAGAATAGTCTATGCCCCTCCTCCCCCCTCCCCTTCCCCTCCCTCCTCTGCCTCACCTTTCTGGGGTGTCGACGACACTATCGGCCAGGTTGACCAACACAAGGATGGCATCCCTCCCGAGCATGCCCTGCTCAAACTGCCGCCAATAGCTGGTCTTCTCTGCCTTGATCATCCTCAGTCGCACCTCCTCTGCCAGTTCTGCCAGCTCCTTTGGATGGGGCACTCGTGGGACCTCGGCATCACATTTGGGACACTGGCTGTGCACCCCCGACACTACCACTACACTGTTCTCTGCGAGCTGGTTGTGTGTGTGTGAATTTCATCACCATGTTTGGCGTACGTATATGGTGACTCAACTGGAACAGCAGTTCATATCTTACTTCCAGATACAAATGTCGTCAAACAACTAATGCTCCACCTTCCATCCCATGAAACACAATTTCCTGCTAATAATTATGTGTGGCATTCAGTGGCCTACTGTAACATAATATGCAGTGGCCTACTCTAAGACAAGGCTGCAAACTACTGCCTCCCTACCCCTCTCCCTCCCTCCCCCTCTCCCTCCCATCCCCTCTTGTTTTGATCTTTCTTTCTCTGACCTCCATCTCTTCGTCCTGCTGGTTGTATGGATCATTGATCTCTGTCTTTCTCTCCACAATGACCCAGTCCGAGTCGGCCAGGAAGCGATCAGACTTAAGCATCCCAATTGCCCTCATCTGGGCCTCGCGCACCCTCTTCACGGCAGTGGCCATGGTCAGGCGGCTTGCCATGGAAATATCACTCATGCCTAGTGCCCGAAGGAGGTACTTCACTGTGGTTGCATTGAACAGAAGCGTCAGGATCACTATGCCAGCAGTGTGGAAGAGGACCTGGGAGGGAGGGAGAGAGGGAGGGAGGGAGGGAGGGAGGGAGGGAGGGAGGGAGGGAGGGAGGGAGGGAGGGAGGGAGGGAGGAGAAGGGAGGGAGGGAGGGAGGGAGGGAGGGAGGGAGGGAGGGAGGGAGGGAGGGAGGGAGGGAGGGAGGGAGGGAGGGAGGGAGGGAGAGAGGGAGGGAGGGAGGGAGGGAGGGAGGGAGGGAGGGAGGGAGGGAGGGATGAGGAGGGAGGGAGGGAGGGAGGGAGGGAGGAGGAGGGAGGGAGGGAGGAGGGAGGGAGGAGGAGGGAGGGAGGGAGGGAGAATAAGGGAGGAAGGGAGAACCGAGAACACGTGTTTGGTGTAGTCACCGGTTTCATACCTCATCACACACACACATAAAGACGTGACATCCTACCACTTGCAATCAAATGGAAGATTGACTTTGAAACAAATTATAATTACGGAAAAAATTCTTTGATGGGTACAAGTACCAGTGTGTTTATTCAAAGGAATTCTTAGCATCCCTTAAATGGGTGAAAGAATAAGGTCCACTGCACACGGAAACACAAAGTACGTACTCCACAGACAGCTTCAGCTGGCAAAAGTTCACAAAGTTTCTTAATACTCATTTTCATGTGCCATGCTCACTGCAGGCCTGAACGTGATTATGCCATAAAAAAGTGATCACTAAACTCCATTCCTCCCGACAGGTGGATCTGACCTTGCTGCCAATTGTGTCCAGTGGCACCCCGGAGGTCTGTGCAACCACCAGGGCCAGGGAGAGTCCCACGGCTCCCCTCAGTCCCCCCCACGTGATCACTGTCGCCGTCTTCCAGTCAAGTTGGTATCCAATGCGTGTGAGGATGGGCGTGAGCATTCCGATCACAATTAACCTGGGAGTGTATGAGCGTGTGTGTGACCATTTGCCAGTTGATTAATCCCTGGCCCATTCAGCGTGGGATACAGAACCGCACACAGAGCATGGACTACACCAAGAGAATACCACATAGATTGGATAACGTGATCGTGATTATAAGTACCCCATGCAATTAGCACCGCTCAAACACACAATTTTGGAATAGAACTACCAGTAGTTATAGTCCCGAGTTTGCAGTATTTTGACCAAATTGGGTACGTGGATCGTACGAACCCTGAGGTTGGATCGTATCACAGCTGGTAATGGGAATAATTAGAGATGCATGGGGAACACGCTTCTCCCCCACTCCCCCCTCTCCCTTCCCATTTTCAATGAGACCTGCAGTAACTTAATCCAAGGAATGCCTTAAATCCATATTCTGGCAGTATCAAATTCAAAATCTGTGCAGGATACTTTTCTCAGTTCAGAGAAAGAGGATAGAGTTGCGGCAAAGTACATTCACGGCAGTTTTTCCTGCTGCTAATGAGTGACCTTTTGAACAGTCAAGATTTTCGAGCCAAGGAAGAAGGGTATTGGACAACACTGCTCCAACATGAGAGGGAAGATATTACATAATAACAGCATGTTTGGAGAAAATCTATCTGCATACAATAGGTTTAATGTACCCAAAGCCGACAGTGTAGTACCAACACCAGCTGCAGCAGTGTCCCTCATGTCGTCACTGGCTCCCAGACTACCGGAGATTTAAAATTCAGTTTTCAATTCAATTTTTAGTAGCTGGAGATCATGTGTTTGTGACGAGAGAGGAGTCTGTCCTTCCAACAATATAACCACAGATGTTATTTGTTAGTCCGAGAACCCGACAACCAAGCTCTCGGTCTGAAGAAGGCAGCAATTCAAGCCTGGTAATGGTATGGTATGGATCCTTCCTGTGATTCCAGAATGCGTTCTTGTCATGCTGTCGCGCCCACAAGTCCAACCAGCTGGTTTTGGCATGCGGGCCTCATCAGGTGCATGATGACATCATTGTCATTGACCTCACGTTCTATTTTTAGTACATGGGGAAGATTCTGCCTGTTTGAAAATTTTGACCATTACATGCTCTTCCCCCTCCACCGCAATGACGATGATGTCATCATGTGCTCTTGGGTGCATGTATGGTACAAACTTGCAGGCTACATATAATGTAAAATTTATGATTAATTAGCACAACTTGGTTGAAGGGTTTTCCTCATTAACGTCCTAAAAGTCATGTAGGAAACCAACCAACAAGCTACGTACCAGTCATCGGATCACAGCTCACAGCAGTATCTACGTACACAGTCTAGGAACTGGCCACTTGAGAACTGTTCCCCTGCAAACAGTACAGAAGGTAATTGAATATGCAGTGCACCCGGCTCTTTGTTAGTACAGGTAGACCTGCCCTGCCTTATCAACCCCAATGCCACAGGATGTTTTAATAGCAAATCAGATTCAAGCAACTGTGAGATAATGTAATTACGCAATCACAGTGTGACCAGTATCATAGCAGCCTGTGTGATGCATAATTTACCAACCAAGATCTAATAATATCCCATCGCTCACCATGGCCTTACCTGGAACTTTGCTGCAGAGTCATACCTGTCAGCTTGGCAGGTTGTCCTCTATATTATTAGCTTAGTTCTGTTTCCTTTATGTCATGTAAATATTCTTCTCCCCCCGAAGAATTTTTTAAAAATAGCGACACAGCTCTGGTCCGACTGTCCGACTCATCAAGCAATCATTGCAGGGATGTCCCAAGGTAATTACTGCAGTATTCTCATGTGCATGCAATAACAAATGTAGGTATACTAAATGTATATGTGCCGCAAGCTCCAGTGAGCCTGCCTACCATGTCACGGTACATGAGGGGAGGACCCGCATGGCTGTGCACCTATCTGGCTGGAAATAAGAGGGGTCACCTTTTTTGTCAACCATCCTATCTATGAATTGATCACCGGGTGATAAGTCATCTATGAAGCGCACGCACTGCATGGAGTGCTTGCAGTTAACAAAACTCTACATGTATGTAGGGCAGGGTGTACAGTAAGTGTAAACATTACCCCCTCAGTATCAATGAATGCATCATGGAGACCTTACAGAATTACGTACTGTAGTAGCGTCCATTCATGCACACTGGAAACCCACACTGCCGAACAAGCTGATGTAGAAATGTCATTATTTCAGTCCTGTATTCAAATCCTGGGGTAGTCCCCTGGGGATCAAGGTTTTCAACTCTGCCCAGCTATGCCACGTATATTAAACAGGATGAGTAACATGCTCATCATTACAGTCCGGTATCCTGGGGCAGTCCCCTGTTTAAACTATGCCACGAACATTGGCACTCCACCCACGTCATGTGACAGTGTGTAACAGGATGCTGTAATGGCAATGCTACCTCGCACATGGATGTTACATCCATGAATAGTAATGAGGTTGGGAACATCACTGTTGGGTTAATTTTGGAGGGTATCGGCCATACCAATTAATTCTTGATGCTATCAGATCATCAGTTTAGAGTGCACTGCACTTGACTTACGTAGTACATGTTGGGATGCAGTTAACAAAACTCTGCATAGAGGCAGAGCATACCACAAGCATAGGTGTGCTGCACTTTAAACTGATGGTCCTGATAGCATCAACAATTAATTGGAAGTATCAAAATAATATCAACAGGTTACAGTGACTTCTTAGTGACTACTGACGTTCTACATAAGCTCTTTCACCATTCGTGTAGGAAGGTAATTGCATTGGTGCATTGATAACGAGGGGGTAATATTTATAAGAAGTCTCTCGGTTTCAGACCCAATAGCTCTCACAATCACTACTACCACACAGCATAATCATTATTTTCTGACCGTATCACCATGATGCCAATATAGAGGGCCACCATGAACATCCAGTCAATGCTCTCCACACCAGAGAAGGCCCGTTGTGAAATCACCACCCCAACCAGGATGAAGATGAGTGTGTTGGCGAGGTAGCCCAGCATCCCCCAGAACCTGGACATGAAGGGGAGGAACACAGCAGCACTCTACAGCCATCTGCTACCATCCAAATGAGAATCAGCAAGCATGCTATATAGCATTTCCATCTGTGCAAGCAAATGTAATTAATGATGCCAGAGGTACTCCCACCCTAAGGTCAGCATCCAGGTTTAGTGTTTAGATAGAGAATCTTAATTAATTATCGCACAATTTCTCCCTCTTTCCCTACCACTTGTGTTCGCACCTGTGTAGAAATACTTCAACTTCTGGACTGATATTGGTCCTCCGTGAATTGATCTCAATGCCCAGCGTGACCACGGCAAGTACACCAGAGACCCCAAGGAGGCCCTCCCCAATGTAGAAGGTGATGTAAGTTGAGGCCAGAGTGATGGTGATTTCAACCAAGGCATCGTTGAAGACACGTGAGAGCCAGAAGATAGTCAGTTTGGCCATTATGTACCCAAAAGCTGGACCACCAAATGCAACACGGACGAAGTAGACAAATATCTGGAGTGCTGAAATTTGAGAGGAGAGGGGGGAGGGGGAGCTCACATCCTGCATGAGTTTAAATTGTAGCACTTTGACACAAGCAAATGGAAGCAGCTGGTATATCAGGTGTCCTGGTGAATTTGAAGTACCTGTTTGGCTTTGTCCTGGGATGAGCTCATAGAGGAGTACGTTGAACAGGACAATAGCAGCACCGTCATTTAACAGCGACTCCCCCTCAATGATTGTACCGAGCTGCTTAGAAGCACCTGGGAGGAAAAATAATAAAGATACGTATAATCTCATACAGCAAAGCAAATCAGTTTGCTTACCCAGATCTTTGAGCAGTGCAACCACTGCAACAGGGTCTGTAGCACTCATGATGGAGCCGAACATCAACGCTGTCACCCAAGACCAGTTGTAAGTGAAGATGTATCGTGCAATCAGAGCGGTCAGGAATGAACAAAGGATGAGCCCGGGCCCTGCCAGTAACATAGTCTGGGCAATGGTTTTCTTGAATGTGTGCACTTCCATCACAAATGCTGACTCGAATATTAGTGTGGGGAGGAAGACAAAGAGCATGAGGTGAGGGTCCATTCTTGCCAACCCAGTGTAGTCATGGAGGATGCTCAGTGCTTCCGCATTTGAAGCAGCTCCAAATGCCAGCCCAAGCACGATCAGAATAACAGTGTAGGGGATGGGTGTTCGCTTTAGCACATGCCTCACCAGAGCTGCAGGGAGGAGTTTTTAGTTGACATAAAGATTGCATATGTATCATAGTATGTACTAGTACATCTACGGTTTGTGGGAGTGGCTTGCTGACCTCCAACTGCAAAGGCAGTGAACAGAAACAGCACAGTGCCGCGGCCGTGGGTGCCATGTCCTCCGTCCTCATGTGTATGGTTGCCGCCCGAGCCATGCCCTTCCCCGCTGCCGCTGGATTCCGATGCACTGCGAAGGAAAAGTTGCAGTATCCCGTCACTCATACTTCCTCCCACGCACACGTACACTATACTAACGCTTGTATTTTTCAAAGCTAGACTCGTACAACATATACATTGTCTTGGTTACGCAACATTGACCAATGAAAGTCGAGAACCGAGACAATGCGAGTTCGAGAAAACGACATTCTTTGAAGTTATGGACGAATAGATCTACATTCTACATCTGCATAATTATGCAGCCCACCACAAAGTAGAATTTGATCCGGGGTTGCTGTGGTATAAAAATCTTGCGTGATTTCTTGCGTTGCATTATTGCTTCGCTCCAGCCAAATCACCACTGCATCGTCACAATTATTTACCTATCTTCTCATTGAGATTTGCAAAGATGCAAGTCAGGACTCAAGTGGCACTGCTATTGACGGCTTACCTCGTTCTATCTGCATTCGCACTTCCCCTCAGGAAGCGCAACGCTCACACTCGAAGGGTGCGCAGGAAGGTCGGGCAACTGAACGTCACCTCCACTCCTGTGAAGTACATGAGAGACCTGCTGTCGAATATTGCAGACGAGGAAGGGAAGCCGACGGATCTTTCGCAGAACCCAACCACTGTATGGTGCTTCAGGGACGAAGGTGGGTGACGAGGCTGGTTGTGATATGCGTGTACTGTGCGTGGTAATGTGCGTGTCATCATTTATACTAACTTGCCTTGTTTGCTTGTACCTGGCTTGTCGCTACTTCAGTATAGTTATTTTAGAAGTTCCACTTGTATGCTGTCCATGTGTAGCTACACCCCACACAGCAGCATCCTAGTGCAGTATATAGTACTTGGTATTTGAGAAGACAAAACAATACATTCCAAACAGATGGCAACCTGCTGTTTTTGGAAGTCATCAGCAAGTATAATATTAATTTTGTGGAGTAAAAGCTGTGGAGTAAAGTAAAAACTGATTATTGACAAAGCTAATATTCCTGCTTACTGACAACACAGCTAATGTCATGTACGTATTTTGTCATCCTCACACAGACATTGTTGAAGAAACTGTTCGAGAAAAGCCACGAAGCAGTACAAAGTGCACAAGTTTCAGCCGTTACGTGTTCCGCTGGGAATCACTGGCATCACCATTTACAAACAACTTACAGGTGCAGAAGGGTATCTTGCGAGCTTATGTGCAAGTAATCACAAGACTACTTGCTGATGGTGAAGCTGCAACTCTAGATGTGGCAGTTTTCATGAACGCTTTTGCAAACTCCTCCACAACCACCACAGCTACTCTTCAGAATGCCACTCTCACTGACCAACAGACGATTCATGTATTATCCAACTTGAGTGCCTGGCAAGAAATCAACATAACCGAGGGAGTTCAGTCAATCTGGCCTCCGAGTGCAGACACCCCCCTAGTTGAGATCATACTCAGACTCCAAGTGAACTGTGATGAAAGGAGAAAAGTGCCCGTAAACTTCATCAATCCAGCTGAAATCTCCCTTGAGCAGATCAACCGTCGAAATAAGCACGTACGAAACCTTGAGCCTCTCATGCTGGTGTTCCTAGACAACAAGGAAGTAAAGGAGAAGCTTCGGAAGGAGGAAGAGCAGGCTGAAATAGTGGGGCAGGAGAAGGATATCACTCAGCTAGAAGGGGGGAGAGCAAAGAGAGCACTGGACGGCTGCAAACTGGAAAATTTCACAATCAATTTTGCAGAACTGAGGCTGGACAATATTCTTTCCCCACACTCTGCAAACATCCGGATGTGCACCGGCTCCTGCTCACACACCTTCATCAAGCTCAACAGCAATACAGCAACCAATCATGCAAAGATGATGGCAAGCACGTATGCACTTCATAAGTTGAACCCTGCCGAGTTTGAGGGGTCCAGAGAGCCCTGCTGTGTGCCAACAATGTACGATCCTCTTTTCCTGCTAATGCAACACCATGACCAATCCATTGAACTCAACCTCTATCCCGACTTCCTAGTTAAGAAATGTGGTTGCCGATAGAGAACTATTGTTATTAGCTACAAAATACAACAACTACAACAGCTAGTAGCAAATCAACAACACAACAACAACAACAACAACTGGATATTTTTGTTAGCAACTTCCTGTTACTTCTTTTCAGTCACGACACACTTCATATCCCCCCTAACCCTCTGCATGTCTCGAGGCATCACTGAATCTTCAAATCAGGATTGACACACAGGCCAGATATTCTTGATTTTTCTACGTACGTCATTTTATCTACTCCATAATTGTTCATGATTTATTTGTTTGTTGCTGCTCTTTACCCATGTCACTACAAATTGGCAATGAAATTAAGATCTTTTTGTGTGTGTATTCTTTTGTATCTTATTGGTCTCAATTATCATCATATTTATTATGGATGGAAATTGAGATCTTCGGTCCAGTGCAAGCACAATGTTATTGTGTGATATTATCGTTCCACAATATGTGCCAGTGCAGCCAGTCGGTATCCACCAATCAGTACCTAATCAGCTAATAACAGGCTAACAAACGACAGCTGCAGCTCAGTTTTTCAAAACAACACAGATGAGGGGTAACATTAACCTTGTTCCCAGGCTCCTCCCCAGCGTTTTGTCACATACTGTACAGTATATATGCAACAGAAAGCTGGAGAGGAGCCGGGGATCTGGAACGAGGCTAGGGTAATGCTACTTACACAACAGCCTTTAACTCTCAGGAGGAACATTATATAATTAACGCCAATGGCTAGCTAGTATAAAAGCCAGAAGGGCACATGCAGAAAGGAAGCTGTGAGCTGTGTACGCTGTGTACGTATATAGTGCCTGTCTCATGCAGTCTCTGTATTGACCTGAGGAAGATCAGCGCAGACTGATTGAAACGTTGTCAAGAAGTTCTCTTTGGCCGTGTGAAGTCCAACAATTGCAATTTACATTATGGTAACCCGCGGCGACATGTCTCTCAACCAATATGCAGAAGGAAGTTCAGCAATGAAGTAGAGTCCTTGATAAGTTAATCTCCTTTTACCAGCTGATAAAATTAACGAGCAACGAGTTCCAATGCTATAATTATGATTCTATGCAGTTCATTTGGCAGTTCATTTGGCAGTGTTAGTGCACCACGAATACTTCTTTGAGCCCTCCAGTTAAATGAGCCATTTTCTGCATGCATATGTATATATCTAGCTCTCAATTAAAGAGGCACTACTTACAGCTAGTTTACACGCAATCTCACAGGCTCACAGGTGTTCATTGCAAGGTTAGTTGATTATGTAATAGTCCTAGTAATGTCACTACAGTAACAGCAATATTATGTAATTGACGAAAAATTGAGCCATCACTTCACATTGTATACCTCACCTACAGGGATGTGTCCACTTGAAATATTTCTGCTCAAACTACATTGTACTTCCTAGTCATGGTGGGTCAATAATTGCTAATAGTTGCTATGGCAACACAGTTTTAATATACGTGAGCACCAGATTTATGTACAAGATGTGCATGACCACTTCAACATTTACTCATCCAGTTTATAGGTAAGCTAGCCATAGATGGCTCCATACCAGCCTTGCTCACAGCTTTGATGGACATGCTCTCATGCGCGCGCTGCGCAAAGTGTATTGAAAGTGCGTGCTGAATTTTCTAGCCAGAAATAAATAGACTTGAACCTGGTCAATGGTGTTAAAATAATCATCAAGGGCATATAAAGGGCATGACGGAAGCTTTTTTGATAGCATAATCCTTGACAAATTTATCTGCTGTCTCGCTTGAGAACGGTAAATACTGACCACTTTTTGGTGAACTGAACTGCTCATTTTGCACGGCTATACAGTGTATCAGTAAAAGCTTTCATCATGCCCTGCACCTTGTGACAGCCACCTCCACCGCCAGAATCAAGTTGCTCACGTTCTTCGTAGTAGAGATTTTTGGCTAGAAAAATTCAGCATACACATTTCGCACGGCGCATGCATGAGTATCCCGTAACCTTAACAACATGGAAGCCCCCCCCCCCCAATGAAAAAAAAAAAGGCAGGTAATCTTCCCATGAAGTTTTCTTCATGACAAACATCAAGTACTGCTGTGCAATTGGCTGCTACCTTCCTTCCACACATACATGTACTGTGTACTCTCCATCACTAACCGTAAATCATACAGAGTGTGTCAGAGCATGTTTGAAAGCAGCCAGTGAAAAAATGCATGACCGCGCCAGGATCAAACAAACACGTCATCCCAGGCCTGTAGGGGTGACATGTATACTGCCAACTTGTGAAACCTGATCGTCGATCATCGCGCACATGGATCCTGATCCTACCTACGATCGATGAGTCGTCACGATTATGTAACACGTACCAGCCCAGCCCACGTTGCGCTCTGCAACATTGCAGCCACTCCTTCCACGTCCACGTGAACCGTCGATCGCTGGCGCATGGCCGGCTTCACTGTGTGTGCGCTCATGAGAATGAATACTATTTCTGTCGTAATTCGAAGCGCACGTTCAGTATTTAAATTCCGCAACGTGTAGTTATTCTAGCTAGTTTTCTTTGTTGCTATGCGCATTCTACTTCAACTCACAATAATGGAGAGCAGAAAAGTACTATTACTCTTCGTACTGCAACTGGTTTGTGCAAACATGGAATTGTTGGCTGCGCTACCTCTGACTAGTATTTCGCAAACCAGAGCGGAATTCTCGATGCTACCTGGTGCCGCGAGGCTGCAGCAGGAGCGAGTCAGGAGGAAAGTTGGCAACCTGGACACGTCGTCGGGACCCATGGAATACATGACGAGATTGCGAAACAGCCTAACGTACTCGAATGGCAAGCCCAAGAACGGAGAAGAGGACCCAACAAGCATTTGGTGTATACTGGATAAAGGTGAGGGGGATAGATCTGCATGCGCATCCATGCGTGCTTGCCGCGCCGCATGGCCGAGCCATGCATTACTAAGGCATGGGTGGACATTTCGTGTTTACGATTGCAAATTAATGAGGCATATTATTGAACCCCATGCTCACGCTTCCAAGTACAGCATATGCATGGTTGTAGGTGTGTACAAATCATATTATGAATCACACCAGCTACTGTAATGATCCGAATGTTTTCTCTTGCAGACATAACACAGAATACCTACAGAGAAGAGCCACCCAATACCCAGAAATGTACAGTCGTTAATCACTTTGTGTTCAGTTGGCTGTCACTAGCTGAATCACCACAGGCAAGACACTTACCAGTGCTGAGAGGCACCTTGCGAACATACCTCCAAATCATTCCCAGACTAATTGGCAGAAGACAGGCGGTGCCCGTGGAGATTACAATACATGCTGGCATACATAACAGCAACCAAAGCGTGTTTGCTGGCCGACATCAAATTAATGTCACTTTAGAATCAAATGGCTGGATTGATCTGAATGTTACCGAAGGCATCCAAAAACTGTGGCCACCAAGTGTTGAGAATCATGAGATTCAGATCACCCTAACACTCCGTGTAGATTGCAAGAAAAACAAGAAAGTTCCAGCAGCCTTTGTGGATCCTTCAGCAATTCCTTTGACAAAGGCCAAGCGACGCCAGCGGCACCTGGCCCTGCAACCAATGCTGCTTGTGTATATCAGTGACAAGCAGGTGAAGGACATGATAGAGAATGAGGGTCAACGTTCACAGATCCCAGAAGAGGAGGAAGAGATCGACTTGTCTGAACAGCTAGGAGAAACTCAGTCAGAGGAGAAACGAAGCACAACACGGTACTGTTCAACAGAGGACTATACTGTCACCTTCGCTTGTACCATGTCTTAGTTCCGTACGAATATAATGCAAAAAGGTGTTCTGGGGTCTGCTCACATTCACTGCTGACAAGAAGAGGGCATTTAGGAACTAACCATGCTAAAATCATGGCAAGTGCTTATGCTGTCTCCAAAGTGGATGCGTCTGTTGTGTTTCGGCACCAGCCCCAAAATCCCTCTTGTGTACCAACAAAATACAGCTCAATGACACTCATAGTATCCAGAGGTGAAGGAAACATTGAGTACGAAGTATATCCTGCTATGGTCGTGGAGGATTGCGGCTGTAGATAAGATGCGTGTATATGTGCAGATCATCAGAGAACAGTCATATATCACCCTAACTTTCATCCGCTGTGGCACATGCAAACAGTCCCATATCTAGTTGGGTTTAAAATCAGTCTCTAGAATACATGTCTACTATAACATAGGTGATTAGTTTCTGATTTGTGAATCATTTGTACTGCCTCATCACTTTGTACTTTTTACAATCAAGTAGCTCAGATTCGGTATTCACTTGGTGTAATCTATTTGTAATAATACAAAACAAATACATATTTCATCATATAAATGAGTGGCGTGGTACAACAGTAAAAGTGATCGGGTTACAGCACTTTCTGAATAAAGTCTGTTACACTGCTAATAAAAGCATGGAGTGGTGTTTCAAGTTCAAGTTGACTTGTCCTTTCCTCCTAATGCTGCCAACGCTCGGTGTACTAATTCATCCACTTCATGCTGAGGTGGGGCAAAGCCAAGAGGGAATTTTGTTCTAGTGATTAGCACATTCAGCAATTCAAAAACTATCCACTCTGGACTCCCACATATCAGGAGGGAATAATTAACTAATTAACTGCAGTATGTACAACAGAGGACAGCAGGTTCATGCTGGTTAGGAAGACAACCTTCTGACCCCATTTAGTCTGTGTGCTGTGCATTCCATGGCATCTCCATCAGGCATCAACGGAAGAATTACAGCAAACGATCGTACAAGCTGCAAGATGTCACCCATTATACAGCAAGCTATTGTACGGCAAGCTGTCGTACAACAAGCCATTGTATAGCATGATTACACTTCCAAATGGGTAGAGGGGAAACATAGGTTGTACATGAAGTGATAGTTCAAGTGTCCGTTCAAGCGTCCATTCAAGTGTCCGTTCAAGTGTCCGTTCAAGTGTCTGTATCAGAGGGGGTTGTGATGTCGCATGAAGGATTCAGGCATCACAGGACGGGCTGATTACTGTCGTACAGCAGCAAGTGCAAGCAGCAAGCTACTGTGTGAGCAGACACATCTCCAAATGGGAAGATGATACGTACATGAAGTGACAAATCGAGTGTCCATATCTGAAGGGATTCTGATGCATCTGGAGGGAGTTCTGCATGGCGTCACAAGGAACAATTACCTAATGATCTGCAGTATGCATAACAGAGACATCTGGTTCAGCAAAAAACTTGAAGTATACATTCTGACTCCATTTAGTCTGTTTGCTTGCATTCTATGGCATCTCCACTAGGCATTATGCTCACAAACAGAAGAATTACCGTACAGCAAGATGTCATATAGAGCATACACATCTCCAAATCCAAATGTAAAGAGGAGGGACATGATACAATGGAGCAGTAGTTTGAGTGTCTGTATCAGAATTGAAGGGGGTTTGACGTCTTGGATAACAGTTCATAAATTATGATAACCAGAACCGTACAGGGGAGACGGGATATCAATTAACGTATTACCTTTCAGAAGAGAAGACGATAAAAGTGGGCAGTTGAGTTCCATGACTGCTTCAGTAGAATAAGGACATGCTGGAGTACTTATCTTACTGCACAGCCTATTACTGTTCCGTTTCAGTAACACAACCCAGCATTGGACTACATAAAAATGCTGTATAATGCCATGCAGTGATAGCTGACCTCATTTTCAGCAAACGTGTTGTTGAGTTTTGCAAGGGTGTTCCCGACTTTCAGGGAGACAAGCTCTTCTCTTATTTCCTCTGAGTGGGGGAGAAAGAGCACAGGAATAGTTAGCAGCTGCTAAATCCTTTATAGAGTTTCAAATACCCACTGATGTCATAGTTACGTTCCAGAGTCAGTATGGGTTCACATACATAGAATAAGACGTACCATAGTTTGCAAGTTCTTCAAAGAGCATTGCTATGCTCTCAACCACTTCTCCATTGTCTGAATGGGTGCTGGGAGAGCCAATAAATGCACTCACACAATGAATAAAACCCAAGAAACAAAATGAAAAGGAAACAAGCTCACTCAAGTGCCTTCAGGATGATAGGTATTCCCTCGAGTCCACTCTCAGTATGAAGGACAGAAAACGCAGAGATTTCTACACAGTAGAAAATAGCCCAACAATGGTAACCATGGTAACCATGGTAACCATGGAAACTTGGGATTTATGGTCTGTAAACACTCAGGCTGCGTCCTCAAGCTCAGGCAGTGAACTTGGGTCATAATCCCAGGTTAGCATATTTCAACTGGTGTATTTGTACCTAAAACAAGAGTCAAGTACAAGACAACAAACAAAATTACGTCCTATTTACTACAGTAAAACATTGCAGTAGTCCTTGGAGCAGTTTTTCTGTTATTCAGCTCTTCTCTTAATCACTAGTACTCTTGTTTCCTGTGACCTGTCTGCTCTGTGGCTGGAGCCACACACTGTTCCCAAGCCACCGACTGGTCACGCCCCCTCCCTCACACAACAGGACAAGCAGATATTACGCTCACAGTTTACACTAGAGTGTACTTTCTCCAGCGCTATCGCAACAGGAGTATTTAACAAGCTGCAACTCTCCATTGTTCTAAACCAGGAAATTCTACAGCAATAAGCCCTGGCTAGGGATAACACTAGCTGTCTTTTACAGGTAATTTAATACCTGCCATTAGCTCTGATTGTCTGGACTGGCTCCATATTGGGTTGCGAGCATGCAACACACTGCAAGTTAATCAAGTTTGGCCCGAACGATAACATACCATGGGACTCTGCAAGGGAGCTCAAGGTAGCACAGGCAAACTTTGCAACACCAGGGTCCTACACAGATAGAGAGACTTACCGATAGATAGTTAACTATGACAGATACATAGATAGATAGATAGACAGATAGATAGATAGATAGATAGATAGATAGATAGATAGACAGATGTCAGGGCTATTAGAAAGAGTTGTAAAATACAGGCTCAGAGGAGATGGCCTCGGTTAGTCAGTGCGTCATTGTTTTGTATACCCATTCTTTGAGGTTTGAACGAGGCTAAACCCCCCAACTAGCATAGCACGAGTTCTAAACGTCAGTGAGTTGCTGACTGCATGCAATGTCCAACAGTGACTATCTCAGAAATTTGATAGAGCTCCTCCTCCAGCTGCCCACCTGCTGAATCATTTTGCAACCACTGCAGGTCACTCTTAATGAGTACAAGCACAGACCAAATGCTTACCACCTGGCGTGAGTCAAATGCTCCCGGTGGGAAAGATTGGGAGCATGTACTTAAGAATTATACAGTTGACATAATTGACAGCATTCTTCTTAGACTGTATAAACAAGGCGGCAGGAAGACACTAGATATTTGGGACACAAAGAATTTCACTTGTGGTTCCTGTAGACTTCCCTTACCTGAAAGTGCTTCTCCAGAGCTTGCAGAAGTAGTTCCACAATTCCCAAATCTATCATGATGTTTAGATTACCGTCTGTGTGTGTGTGTGTGTGTGTGTGTGTGTGTGTGTGTGTGTGTATGTGTGTGTGTGTGTGTGTGGTACATGTGTATGAGGGTGGTAGTTAGAATGACATCGTACACAGCTATGACACTGAACCAGTTTCTACAGGGTAGATGAATCGGAGAAGACTATGTGAAACGTTCTGCAGGAGGTGGATACTAAATAAGGTGATTCAATTGTGGAGCAGATTCTTTCAATGTTGCCAGCTAACAGAAGGAGCTTACGCTACCACAAGAATGCCAACAGAAACCAAACTACAAGTACAATACCCTATTTAGCAGAAACAGCACAGTATAATTATGTTATATAACATTTGCGTACCCGAGGTAATTTGTGGAAACATTTGAAATGGGGGGAGGGGACTGAGATTGATTCTGGCATGAGTGTAGGAGGTAAACTAGACAAATATCTACATACCGAAATATAATGCACTGGGCTGGGGATAGCCTTGAGCGCAGGCTAGGCTGGGGGAAATTGGGAGGGAGGGGGGGGGGGGGGGGGGGGGGGGGGGGGGCAAAGGAATGCAAAGTCCCTTGCCCTCCCTTTTCCTCTGCCAATAGTAAATACGGAGTATTGCTGCCCATTGAGAGCAGTCCAATCAATACAACTAGTACTATAGGAGGTCCCACGGTTTCAACTGATGAGGGTCTGCAGGTCTGTGGCCTGACGGGAAAGAGGAGACAAACTGATCAAATGACACTGTGTTTACAAGCATTGTAACCACAGCGTCGAGTCACTTTGCCCAAGAAATGTTCACGGTGAGCTTGTGTTGCCTCCGATTGAAGATGACCCTCTGGCTGGAATGCAAGATGGTGGGGTGGGGAATTAAAGATATTCACAGCTGCATTATGTATACTGGACTCTTGAATTCAAGATACCACAATCCCTCTTTATGAACCCTCAGGCTGATGCATAAGGAGATGAACATACCACAGCATCTCTTGGGGAATGACCTGAAACCAGAGAGGCTCTGATCAGTTTGGGGGAGGTCCCTCCATAAGGAGATCAGTGAAATGGGACACAAGTGAGGGTGCTCCTCCAATGGCCGTAATCTACCCGGGCAGCCATCCCACACTTCCCAGGGGATAGGCAATGCAGCAGGAGAGCCGTACGAGCACATAGTTTCTGGAGAGACACAAGCAAGGGAGCTCTTCCATTGGGCGTGATCTGCACCGGCAGCCATCCCACACTCCCCAGGGGATAGGCAATACAGTAGAAGACCCGTACGAGCACATAGTTTCTGGAGAGACACAAGCGAGGGAGCTCTTCCATTGGGCGTGATCTGTACCGGCAGCCATCCCACACTCCCCAGGGGATAGGCAATACAGTAGAAGACCCGTACGAGCACAGGGTTTCAGGAGGGACACAAGCAAGGGACCTCCTCCATTGGCCGTGATCTGTACCAGCAGCCATCCCAAGGGATAGGCAATACAGCAGGAGGGTCAGGGTTTCAGGAGAGACACAAGCAAGGGTGCTCCTCCATTGGCCGTAATCTGAACTGGCAGCCATCCCAAGGGATAGGCAATACAGCAGGAGGGTCAGGGTTTCAGGAGAGACACAAGCAAGGGACCTCCTCCATTGGCCGTAATCTGAACTGACAGTACAAGCACAGAGTATCTGGAGCAGGTTAAGAACTAGCCTCGTTCCCAGGCGCTCGGTAATAATTACCGAGTGCCTGGGAACGAGGCTAGTTAAGAACTTCAGTATGGGTTGTTGGCAATTCATCTCTAGGCCATTGTGAAGCATACGTAAGGGATTGTAGAATATGCAAACAGTAAGAGTCTGCTTCGTTGAAACTGGGACAAGCTGTATGTACACAGAGCCACTTGCCCAGTGAATACTATTAATAGGCGTTGACACAATTCTGTCATGGTTGAAGGTAACTCTGAAAGTGGAGGGTGTGTACGGCTCAACATGAGCCAAGAGAGGGATATACCAAAACAACAGCGGAGGCAGATTTTGAGTGGTAATGAGATCCAAACATCCCATTATGTTAAACAGCTAAGGAATACAGTCATGTATATAGCCCTGAGCTGTGTTGCTGGTATCAAATTCAACATTGGATTTTAAATTGGAGGTGATAATTGGATTGCTCAGTTTGATGGACTGGCAACGGGTGGCAGCTCATCTCCAGTGTCCATTGTTCAATTATTCATGAGTGATGTGTCTTTGTGGGCTGTCATCTGATCTCCTGCACACAAACCTCACAACTGGTCCACTGTTTCCAGCACGACCACCCATGGCATTTGTGCAGGCTACAGTTAAAAAAATTGTTAATGTGTTTTTAAGAGCACTAATTGGTAGTTTGTTTAGCACATGTTCACTGCATTCCAGTGCTCAAGGCTCTGTGTGTGTACTACGTAGTCTACTGTTATGAGATGTGTAACCGTGGATGTCTCAATCAATGCTCTGCCTCCTCCACAAGTTGACAGCAACTTGCGGGACGGGACATACATCCATCAGGAAGGCACTAGGAGCTGTGATCACGGACCTCAAAGATAAAAATTGACATGAGAGGCAAAATAAGATTAAGAGTTGAACTCCCTGAGCATATGCTCTGACTACATTTACTAGCTCTTTAGTTGTCCGTTACCATAGTAACCCACTATCACCAGAACCCATTCCAGTCCTATTCGTATTCACAGCTACTATAAATAGTAATTAACACCTGGTAAATTGAGCCAACATCCTAGTCGTTGGCACCTGACCATTGTCACTATTATGCCCAAAGTTTGGCAAGATGGAGTTTGTTTAAGGCAGCAACACGGTTAAGCCTCTCTTCCTGCTACTTTAAGGTTGCGTTATTTGCAGATACTAATTTTAGCGAATTGGGCATACAGGAGATTTGGAGGATATTAACTTTAGTGTTTTTAGCTACCAGCAACTGTCGTATCACCATTTCTCGGAAGCCATTCAAGCAACTGCACTGCTCATGTGCTCAGTCTGCTGCAAAGCTGGGTAGCAGCCAGACTCCCATACAAAAGGGTTGCTTGAGTAGGCTAGTGACTAGTAGAGTAAACTTGCTTTTCAGAACGATGTCTCAGGTTTTGCTCTCACCTCATGGATCTACAGCACAGCTAGCTTCATTCCTAGGCAACTTCGTAGTTGGCTAGCTTACGACTCGCTCCAATTTAACACACAATGCCATGTATGTCACATCACAGAATGCCAGCTGGTTCAACATTAATTTTAGTGATTGGTTCAAATTCGCTAAAATTTGCTTAAATTAGTACTCACAAATAATAGTGATCTCAAGGTATGTGTATATACCACAACCAGGAATGTTCACATTGGCATTCTGAACCGAGCACAATGTCAGACAAATTCCCACAAGTGCTGACTGAAGCCGCACGTGAACCAGGGAAAGCTTGCATTACTGACACATATTGGCTCAGATCCTGGTGCTTATAGGTTCAATGTGTGTGGATTCTTGGTCTGAGTTGGCTGGTCTCTGTTGTCCCTCTGAATACCGCACTGTGTAGCAGGTTCGCATCCGCTGATGAAACCTCCCATTGATTCAACCTCAAACAGAAGGGCAAAGGAACGTCAGAAACCTGCAACAGCACAAACCAACTCGTACTATGTATACGCTTACCTCAAGTGACCTATGACCTTCCTTTGCAAGTGGTAGGGTTCAAGCGGTAATGTCCACGCTGGTATGTACAACCCACAGTAAGATTGATCAGTACCAGTCAAGTATTGCTATATAGATTCACATTGAGGTAGGAAGTGAGTATACCTAATGTTAACTGAGTAAACAATTAGTACACATTAGTTTAATATGAGTGCATAATGGCCTCGTTATACTAATCACTAAAGTGATTATGAGAGGCAAATGGTCCATGAACACACACACGGTGTGTGCACAGTGATTGCAAGGTTTACACTGTGGCCACAGCTGTGCAGAGAAAGCTACACAGTGAACCTCCAATTGAGCGGCTGAATTGATGTCACAAAAAACACATGACTGGGTACTTCCGCATGGCAAAAGAACATGGCAGCTGAACAGAAACTACTGCCTCACTTGTACTCGAGGTTGCATAGCTGCTCAATCTAATCGGCATGGTAACTGCGTTACAGCAACAGTTGACACAGTAGTACATTGTAAGTTCCGAGCTGCTTGAGTTTCTGAGATCACTGTAGAAATTACTACTTTCTTGCCAGGCAGTCTTATGAAGAAATGGAATAATTATAACAGAGGGCGTTTTGGCTGCTTTACGGCCAATGATGTCAAATGCAGCCGCTCTATAGTGGACTTTCCGTAATAGGGACAACAGCATAACAGACATCAATCTCAACAAAGGATGACTTACGAGGTCCCTGGTATTTCTATAGTTCTGAACCTCCAAATAGAGGACAACTGCTCAATACTCCGCAATTTATATTGTCCCCCAATTATGTCCTTATTGTAGAGGGTCCACTGTATACTGGATTCTTTGGTGCAGGAGAGAATAACGGGTTTGTTATGGCAATGTATTTTGCATGTGTGTTGTGGTGAAAGTTCAGTCTGGCTAGCCTCGTTCCCAGGCTCCCCTTGCACGTGCAGGGGGGAGGAGCTTGGGAACGAGGCTAGGCTCAGTGCTCATTAGAGCTGAGGATTCCACTCACTTTCCACAGAGAGCGACCAGAGTGCAGAGCATGCTGCATCTACCAGCTCCCTGCAGCTGATGTGGGCCCACAGAGCACTGCACACATCCCGAACCCCTTGCTCCTCTGTGATGATTAGCATGTTGCTCTCTGAGGGGGATGGGGAGGGGGAGAGGGAGAAAGGGAGGAGTGAGGAGGGAGAGAAGGAGAAAGGGATGGAGGGAGGAGGGGGAGGGAGGAGGGGGAGAGAGAGAGGAGGGGAG
This sequence comes from Axinella damicornis, assembly GCA_963931865.1. Taxonomy (NCBI): domain Eukaryota; kingdom Metazoa; phylum Porifera; class Demospongiae; order Axinellida; family Axinellidae; genus Axinella; species Axinella damicornis. Next base: position 15,852,196 of record OZ007508.1, read on the forward strand.
GGAGGAGGGGGGTTAGGGGGAGAAAGGGAGGATGCGGGGAGGGAGGAGGTAGAGAAAGGCAGAATGGGAGGGAGGAGGGGAGAGAGGGGGCGTTACTTGGTCGAGTAGGTACATAGCACAGACCAATACAACCTGCTATCGCTGCCTGTCCTGTAAACTGTGCTCTTCAGAGGTTCAGGCATTTGATAGGCATCCTGTTGGGAGCTACTAGCCCCAGGGCACAGGAAGTGAATGGCACTGGCATTCCCACCTAGGACAGGAAGTGGATGACACTGTATACTTTGACCTAATTACATCACATGACGAAGGTCTCGTTTTTCTTCCTGTCATCAGCTGGCTATCGGAGTCCTGATTTCATGACACTCAATTACAGACGTCCAATTACCAAGCCTTCCTGTGGTCACACCGGCCAGCACATATCAAATATCAACTAGTTCTCCTGATTGAGACTTCCATAGTGGAAGGTAGGGTTGAAGGCCTCCCCGTTTTATCTTTGTAGCAGACTTCACTGCTACAGTTTATGCATGGCTCAGTGGAAGGCTCACCAATGACAGAGAGGTTCCAGAGGGAACTGACGCAGTGGGAGGCGATCTCTGAGCTGGCAGGGAAGGAGCGGAGGGCAGCCAGCACATCCTGGATGCCACCTACCTGCCCCAGGATCTCAGCAGCACCCTCTGCATGGGGGGGAGGGGTGGAGGAGATATGAGTTAGACTTCATGTGGTCCTGAGCAAATTGATGCAGCTATTTTGTCTGTAGGCTGATGAAGGTCAATAAAGAGGTCAATAAAGTCCGCTCCGAACGCTGCAATCAAAGCACATTACAAGCATTCAGTGCACCACGGCATGATGTCTGGTACAATCTCCCCCACAGCAGCAACCCAGGTGCCCATCCCATAGCGCTCCATGTTCCTCACCCCACAGTGTGTGAGCAGCCTATAGCATATCAAGATACTGTGTTTGTTTGCAGTAGCACACTGCCTCCCGCATATTTCTAGCAGGGATACCAGTCTGGAATGCATGTGAATACACTCTAGTTTCACTATTGATAGGTTACTGGACCCTTCTATGATTCTTGCTCTCTGGATAGTTGTACCAGGGATACCAGTTTGGAAAGTGCAACAGTGTACGACTCAGAGACCCATATTATGTCTATAATATGGGATAGGGTTAACTGCTGGGAAATGGCATAGCCAGATAATCTCAAGGTGAGGAATTTGACTACTTGCAGACATTGCCTGCAGGCCTGCTTGGAGATACCGTCTTGGTAATCTAGGATGTGGTAATTTGAAGCTCCTGGCTGCCAGTCTTGCCAGCTATACATGTATAGCTTCAGTCCAGTTGCAGAGGGGTGTGGAATTGGTTGAGGTCACTACGCAATGCTATATAGCTTCAGTCCAGTTGCAGAGGGGTGTGGAATTGGTTGCGGTCACTACGCAATGCTATATAGCTTCAGTCCAGTTGCAGAGGGGTGTGGAATTGGTTGCGGTCACTACGCAGTGCTACCAAATGTAGTTGTCTTCTGCAGCTCAGGCCGTACCCTGGGTTTCCGCAGCCTAGTGGTAAGAGTTTCGGACTAGTTTGTATTCAGAAGGGCTTGTTTTCTCCTCTGATTCATGGGTTTATATATTAGCCTCGTTCCCAGGTTCCTCCCCAGCTTTTGTAGCATACTGTAGTAAAAAAAAACTCAAAAAAGTTGGGGAAGAGCATGGGAACGAGGCTAGGGTTTATATCACCCTCTTGTCGATGCAGCTGGCAGCCATTGCAGTCACCGAGCAGAGGCCCAACAACAGGCATCCTTATACTGGTACACTGCAATCACATTACATTCAAACTTGGTATTTCACTACACAAGGTTACACAATGTTGTGTAATGTTATGATGTTCTAGAGGTTCAGAAGCTCACAGCTTGCAAAAGAAAACAACATAAGGAGATTCAATTGTGGGGCAGATTTTGGTCATTCTCAGCTAAGAGCAATGTTTACCAGAAATTTGTTTTCAGGCCGTGTGAATAGATCACTGGATGAGATAGTTACTGAATGTAAATATGTGAGGAATTTGACTACTTGCAGACACTGTGCAGATTACTGAAGGTGATAGGATTACTGAAGGTGAATAGATTACTGAATGAGAATAGATTGCTAAAACTTCAGTGATTTGTAGGTAACATGATTTTGTGAGCACAGGTGAATTCACAAAAATTTGTGTTCAATAAATTACTAAAGCCACTAAAATCAGTACCCTTGATTAATAGTTGCCTTATAATTAATTAGGTTAATTAATGTGAGTAGATTACTGAATGAGAATACATGTACTCAACTGTGTGAGAATAGGAATGTGAGTAGATTACTGAATGATTACTGAATGTGAGTACATAAATTAACATGTATATGGAAGAGGGGTGTGTCAGTGAGAGGGGCAGGTAACAAGAGAGTGAGGGAAACACCTCCTAAAATCCCCAGGGAGAGTGGAGCACTTAACTGAAATTTTAGAAGGCGTTTCAGTTCAAAATACAACAGTGATTACTTCTCAAGGGCAAATGTAATTATAACCTCTTTGTTAAATTAGAAGTTGCATTAAACTAAAGATAATGAAGTCACTTGTTTACTCTCCGCTCTGGCTCCTCTCCCCTTTCAGGCATGGTATAGGGGTCAAAGGTTAATGGTAGAAAGGTACCACAGCAGTAATAGGGGTGAGTGTGGGTGGGAAAGCCGGGTTCCATTGGTCTAGTGGTGTTTGTAGCTTCTTTGTGAGTGATTCTTTTCATTTGTACATTGTGAGACTTGGCGGTATACAATTACACAGAAGCAGGAGGTGGGAAGCCTTGTGGATCTAGCTTCTTTGTTGAATGTGCTCTTTACAAATGTAACAGACAGTTCAACCTTCACATTATAGCAGTCTGACCTTTGTACTCATGGTAGGACGTGAATACCAAGGGATTATATAACTCAATTTGAATTTTTTCCTGAAACTTGAGAGCTGTTCTGTTAGTCCAAGGACACTGGTGTGGTTCTAACCATTGCCTTATACACATACAGAAGTTCTATCATAAGAAATTCATGTCCTGGTGGACTGCAAGCATGCTTTTCTCTTCAGTAATGAGCCTTGAGGCGGTTCGCTTGAATTAATAAGCATTTAAATTTTGTTCCTTTGGAGGTAATGAGGTGTAGCTGTGTGAGTATTACAGCTAGAAACGTGCTCCTCCACCACTCCAGAATGCAATTGACTGCAGGCTCAATTAACAGCAAATCCAGTTTGACAATTTCTGCTAATCTGCCGAGCTCTTTGTGTCTAGAATTTATCAAGGAAACCAATACCAAGAAAGAGATAATAAATTTATAGTGCAGCCAACAAAATGAAATATCATAATTATGACCATATTGATTTAATTGGGTATGATTGAGTGTAGATGTAACTGTACAAGGCAAGTGTTATCCTGACTCCCACCAGGAGCCATGCCAGAAACAAGCACAGGAAGTGCACACGAATGAATCAAAAGTGGTCATTTGGAAAGTTTGAAATAATTATGTTATTCTACGACAATGACACCTGTGTTTGGGGGGGGGGGGGGGGGGGGGGGGGGGGCATTCATTATCCAATTTGACAAGAGTAGAACGAAACTGAAATTATAGTTCCTTGTTAGGGCCAAACAAGCAAAACAAGGGAGACCCAAAGATCTCTGGATAGCTGCATCAGGTACTCGTGAAGTGCCACTGCTCACATTTAGGTGGGATAAGAGTGTATCGCCTGATTGCGTTGTCTTTGGTATGCAGGTGTAATAACTCCACTGCTCTCCCACTAATACCATGCATGCATGGAACACTAAAACGTTTTAACCGACCCACTACTGCTGCACAGTGATGGCCCCTTGAATGCTAGTTATGCTAATTGGTGGACAGGAACTGTTACTCTCCAAGTCTCAGCAGCTCTGTGTTGCTTTTCCGAGTGATTTTGGAGTACTAATTGAACTGCACGCGTGCACAAAAACATATACTTCTCTTTCCTACGTTGGGATGGGATATCAGGACAACGGCTTGTCAAAACTCTCCCGACACTTGTGCGCTGAGAAAAACCCATCAGCCTGCAAGGCACATCAACTAAAGTACCCCTAGTGAAACTATTACTACACATAAGGTCTAGAATAAACACCTGCAGGAACTTGAATCATTATTATAAACCGTAAACTTTCGACCCAACCACAATATTCATTCAATGGTGAACTAGAGACAAAACCTATCGAAAAATGCTGGATGCCCGACCTTGAGAATCAGGAATGGTAGATTAAAACGCTGAATGCATGCAACACCAGGATGTGATCAAGTGCAATGTTTGCTAGACCCTCTCCGCCCTCCGCGCTCAATTGATTGGTCGGGCGGAGAGGGGTTAGCGGCTAGACTAGGTCCTCTGGTGACCAGAGGGGAGGAAGGCCTGGGAACGAGTGGAGACTCACCATCGGAGGAGAGAGTCATGATGAGGGCTGATACACTGTTCTGCAGCTCCGCAGACCCTGCATGGGACTGCACACACAGCATGCTGATGGGGGACTGCACACACAGCATGCTGATGGGGGACTGTGTAGGTCTCCGCATCCTTGTCCCATGCAAGTGCAGACAAGGCATGTCTGAAATGTGTGGTAGGAAACACAGAGCTCACCCGCATGGTCACACAGATAGGTTGGATGAACTCCTTGGTAAACAATATATCACCCTGGGAAGCTGTATGTATGTGTGTGTGGTGTGTGTGGTGTGTGGGGGGAGGGAGGAGGGGGGAAGGGGGAAGGGGGGAAGGGGGGAGGGGGGAAGGGGGTATGTGAAGTAGAAGTGGGAGTGTAATGGAGGGCCAGAGACGCTCACCTGTGATGGCCAGGTTACCCAGCACCAGACAGCAGAGACTCTGCACCTCCGGGGAGGACCTGAAGTGGGACATGGACCACAGCACTTGCTGCTTGCCTGCATTACCCATCATGTGCTCTGGAGAGGTGTGAGATTGTGTGTGTGTGAGTGCGTGTGTGAGTGTGTGTGTGTGCATGTGCATGTGTGTGTGTGCATGTGCTACGTGAGTGTGCATGTGAGTATAACATTTCTCTGCTCAGTTCAAAGGCCATGTATGCAGCTAAGAAACGCCCGCGGAGCTGGAGGGGGCCTGGTGACGTGAGGTCAGAGGTCAGAAGATGAGATAAAGAGATGGAGTGCTGAGCTAACCATGAGACTGCGTCAGCTGGTAGAGGCACTGCAGGGCCTGGACTTGGCAGGCAGCACTCTGGCTGTTCTCCTTCATGTAGGCTGTGGTGTGTGTGTGTGTGTGTGGGGGGGGGGGGGGGGGGGGGGGGGGGGGTGATGGAGGGAAGAGTAACGGCACCATTACTACCAGACGCAGGGAGGGCAGGGAACTTACCAACAACTGCGCTGAGTCCTCCCTCTCTTGGGACTGGTTTGGCTGCAATGAAGGTCACAGATGGGATTATATTACGGCATATATTATAGAAGCCTGTTCTACAGTGTTTTTCGAAGCCCACATTTGATTGGCTTATTTAGGTCATGTGACTTAGCATTAAAAGTTTTGCACAGGCCCAGTCTATAGCTATGTCCGAGACTTCAGCATCAGCACACAAGTCACTAGGGTCGGCATCAAAATGGACTTATTGGTACACTGAATGGTATCCCCATGTGCCCCATAGTGTGATGTATGTACCAGCAGTGCTCTATGGATGTGTCCAGCTAGTGCATGTAAACTACACATTGTACATCACATGTACATGTATGTACATGTTCAACATGTGGTGCATCAACAGCTCACTGTCTCTGGTTCCTTACAAATTATTACCATACAGAATTAATTCTAACAAAGTGACAACAGTTTTGTTTATCTTGGCAGTCATTGCCATGACAACAAGAATACCTTGCACATAGATAGAGTATGCATAGGTACATAGTTGATTACTCATGTAAGTACATGCATATGTACCTTTTGGCCTAGTTTATCCCCTTATGTCATATTATAATATTATGTGAACGAGATATGAAGCTGGGGATTGTGCTCTTGTGATCAGCATGAAAAGAGCTTTCAAATGATGTCCTAATAATGGTTTTTAAAGTCGGTCACATTTTTGCCAAACATCGCACTCAACCAAAGGCTATAATCCATGGTTTTTTCTTGATTTTGGGTCAAAATGTAACATACAGCAAAATGGACATCATTTGAATGCTCCATTCATGCTGATCACAATGGTGCAAATTCCAGCCTCGTATCTCATTCCTAGCCCGACATACCTATGTACGTAGCACAGTGCATCATGCAACCATTGTCTAAGCATGGATAATATAGTACGCGAGGTGGATAGGCAACGCATGTGATGTACGGAACTTTCCTGCTTGCAATCCGCGTTGTGGTTTACTTTGTGCTGGCAAATATCAACAGCTAAACACAACCAGGCCTTCTTACTATGTACAGGCTAGACTACTATCATGGCCCTACTGGGAGAATGAAGACAGAAAGCAGCAGCGTGTCTGTCTGAGGCACGGGAGGCTTGAATACCATACTTGGTGCTCGACAAGGGCCCGGAAAGGCCAATTTGGAAACTTTCGACGCCTATTGAACAGCACTGGTAATACCAAGCTGGTTCTTACATAGCACACCCAGTACACCCGGTACTATGCTACATGAATCATGCAGCTTTTAATGATAGCTCTTTCTGTTGCTGAGATTACCCGGCACAAAGTTTGCACAAAACAGCGTTACAAGGGCAAAATTGCATTATTCAGAAATTTCAGACGTTTATTGAGCGGCACTACTAATACCTAGCAGGCTCCTACGTAGCGCACCCAGTATACCCGGTACTACACTCAACGAATCCTGCAGTTTTTCATCGTAGCTGTTTCTGTTGCTGAGATTACCCAGCACAAAGTTCGCACAAAATAGCTGTTACAAGGACTGACAATTAATTATCCGTGGACTATTCCGTATACTACCAACGTTTCCTATCCACCTCGCGTACTATATTATCCATGGTCTAAGGTGTGGGTGTTCTTTCTAGAGGAACAGGAGCAATGGCTGCCAGCCTTAACTGACACTTTGCAGCTGTGCTAATACTGCAACAGGTACATATACTATGACCCCCATTCCATTTGCTACAGGTAGATTATACCTTCTGAGCTCCCCTATAATATATAATGGATACAGCTACCACGTATATTGTCATCTGCTGAGGGTATCCATTGACTGACCTTCCTGTGACTCTTCCCCTGTGGAGGGAGGAAGCACAGCAGCAAACAACGTGCAGTGGTAACATATGTAGACAGTTGGCATCAGACAATTACACTTCTGCACACACAAGGTCAAAGTACCTGTGACCTTTGACCCTTTATAGAGAGGGGAGTTGTTGAGGGCAAGACACTCCTGGACAAAGGGAAGGTCAGTCAGCTCACTGAAGGAGAAGGAATTGAGGGAGGGAGGAGGGGGGAGGAGGGAGGGGAGGGGGGAGGAAGGAGGGGGAGGAGGAGGGAGGGGAGGGAGAGATAGAGGGAGATGGGAGGGGGCGGAGGGAGAGAGGGAGGGGAGGGAGGGGGAGAAGGGAGGGAGGGGGAGAAGGGAGGGAGGGAGGGACATGGAGGGTGAGGGATGGAGCAGAGTGAGAGGAGGGAGGGAGCCACTGGTGGTAGTGCAACTGTATGTCTGCTAGAGTTGTTTTAGTAGCACATTTTAGTTATAGTTTAGTTAATTAATTTTACTACACTGGTCTTCCACTAGGTCTCTGCTAGTATGTGACAAATATGAACACAGCTATTGATGGTCAAGATGGAGGTCTCCTTCACCTGGTGGTGGGCCTCTGGTGAAAGGACCTGCGCAGCGTGGTCTGAATGAGCTGGCAGAGGTCGGCAGAATAGTGCTTCCCAACTGTGTCCAAGACCTCCTCCAGTACCCGGGGGCTGTCCTTGAGCCGGAAGAGCACCCCGGAGATCTGGGTACACTGGGAGACAGTAGCACAGTCATAATGTCTAACAAGTAGACTAAATTCACTGCATCAATTACATACATTTCTTTCTCCAGAGTGGTTATTGGTCCGGCAGGAAGTAGGGCAATAGTTAGGGTAACTAAGTTACGGCCAGGGCCAGTTCTGAATGTGCATCCGTGTCCATTACCGTAAGCTGTCGGACCATAGCAAAAACAATTTCATAATCTTGAGATGCAGTCTACAGTCCATGCATGGGTCTCTGCATGGGAACCAAACCAAACCCTCAACCAATGGACGCAAGAAGTGCTGTTGCCATAGAAACAGAAATGACAAAGTCCATGTTTCATGGGAAAGGTTCAATGGACTACGTACACATGCATAACATGACAGCAAAATATTGGGAGTTCCAAGTGTTCTTCCTTCAGGCAATGTAAGACACCCGACAAAACTCACGTCCTTGAAGCCACAGGTGGCCATCTCCAGTAAGATACAGCCCAGGGACCATACATCTGCACGCTCATCATAGCTGAGAGTCAGTTAATGATGGAGCAACACAGTGGGCTAGCAGACTCATCGTACACAGAGCAGGGTTCAGCTCATGCACAGAGCAGGTAGCCCAGGGGTTCAGCTCATGCACAGAGCAGGCAACCCAGGGGTTCAGCTCATGCACAGAGCAGGCAACCCAGGGGTTCAGCTCATGCACAGAGCAGGCAACCCAGGGGTTCAGCTCATGCACAGAGCAGGCAGCCCAGGGGTTCAGCTCATGCACAGAGCAGGTAGCCCAGGGGTTCAGCTCATGCACAGAGCAGGCAACCCAGGGGTTCAGCTCATGCACAGAGCAGGCAACCCAGGGGTTCAGCTCATGCACAGAGCGTGCAACCCAGGGGTTCAGCTCATGCACAGAGCAGGCAACCCAGGGGTTCAGCTCATGCACAGAGCAGGCAACCCAGGGGTTCAGCTCATGCACAGAGCAGGCAACCCAGGGGTTCAGCTCATGCACAGAGCAGGCAACCCAGGGGTTCAGCTCATGCACAGAGCAGGCAACCCAGGGGTTCAGCTTATGCACAGAGCAGGCAACCCAGGGGTTCAGCTCATGCACAGAGCGTGCAACCCAAGGGTTCAGCTCATGCACAGAGCAGGCAACCCAGGGGTTCAGCTTATGCACAGAGCAGGCAACCCAGGGGTTCAGCTCATGCACAGAGCAGGCAACCCAGGGGTTCAGCTCATGCACAGAGCAGGGCAACCCAGGAGTTCAGCTCATGCACAGAGCAGGCAACTCAGGGGATCATTTCAAGACAATCCAGGGTTCAGCCTCATTCCCAGGCCTTGCAAGCAATCAAAAACTAGAGGTGTAGAACACCTGGGAACGAGGCTAGGTTGTCATAGCAAATTATTATGCTACAAAGTTGTTATTGTTAACTGGGAATTCTGTAGTACATTCTACGCCATTGATAGTAATGTGTGTGCATATATTATGTAGGCTCAGTTATGGCCTCGTTCCCAGGCACGTGGCCTGGGAACGAGGCTAGCTCAGTTATTACTATGGTGGACATTATTTTGGGTTAGTGCTACTCACGTGACCCTCAACGAATCAGACGCCTCAGAATCGATCACATGACGGAGCATTAAATCGCTTATTGCACACTTTAGTGTGCATTATCTAGATAATGCACACTTTTCAAAGATCAAAGGCTGTCTCGGGTCGGTGAGTTGCACTAAGTAGTTTAGATACCACTTTGCCGTGCATTACGGGCTTTAGTGCACTCGGGCAATCTAGTTAACGGTCTCGGGCGGATAATGCACTCGCCTTCGGCTCGTGCATTATCTCGCCCTCGACCGTTAACTAGATTGCCCTCGTGCACTAAAACCCGTAATGCACGGCAAAGTGGTATATAAATATTACTTAGTGCACAGTGAGATAGCACAAAGGATACTGTGAAGAGGCATCCAAAATTTCGGGTGCCGTCCAATTCATGGATCCTGGGAAGAAAAGCCAAAGTGCTGGTCATGCATGAGTGACTCTGTGTTGAAATGAATCACATACCTACACCGGCTCCGGTCACTGTTCTCATGTTTTTCATCACAGTGGCCACACCAAAATCACCTAAAAGGAAGGAAGGAGGGAGGGAGGGAGGGAGGGAGGGACGGAGGGAGGGAGGGAGGGAGGGAGGGAGGAAGGGAGGGAGGGGGGAAGAAGGAGGGAGGGAGGGAGGGAGGGGGGAAGAAGGAGGGAGGGAAGGGGGGAAGGAGGGAAGGGGAGAGGGAGTGACTGGAGAGTTGTCGGCAAGGAGTGAGTGCATGGGAAGTGGTGCATACCCACTGCAATGGAATGGTCATCCCTCAGGAAGATATTGCTGGGTTTCAGGTCCCTGCAATGCAGAGAGGACCAAGGTGGAGTCAGCTCGGTGTACAGGATGTGCATGTGGACATGTGAGGAGGGGAGGTACCGAACTCACCTGTGGATCATCTGCTCCTGGTGCACATAGTGTAGTGCTTCAATCATCTGACCTATCCACTTCTTCATAATCTGGGGGTGGAGTAGAGCAGGTGTGCAGGTAGGGAGGCTGGAGCAAAGTGGAGGTCATTCGTGTGAGGGGACATCATCGCTTACCAGATCCTCAAGAAACTCATTCTTTTCTCGGCACTGCTTCAGAGCACGATCCAGGTCACCTGAGAGATGAAACACATGGGATAGCACATTGCTGTGGCACCCGTCACTAGCACACTTACCCAGTGGGTAGTAGTCCATCACTATGCACACAAAGATAGCACACTCCTGCGAATAGGAGGGGGAAGGGATGCGTACTTATCATTCATGCATGAATATTTTCAGAACAAGCTAAAATGCTCACCTCTTTATCCCACATCACAAAGAACTCCTTATAGTCACAGATGTATGGGTGTTTGAGCTGCTGAAGGGCGACAACCTGAGAGAGATACAAAGTAAAATTTAATGTTGTCAGACATTTGTTGACATGTTATGGGAGGCAGCTGTTACCTCTTTGAATACCTTGCTTGCTTCCATCTCATCACTGCACTCCACCTGAAAACACACACACACACACCACGTCAGGTCAGGAAGGTGGCAGTGCTTATTGGATTAACAACCCTTGGAAGTCGTGAATCACAGGGTCACAGCTTAGTGACATGGTCATGCGTTTTTGGACGACCATGGATTGCAACCTGGTTGTAGCTCTAAGTTTATTGGAATGACCACCCCCTCAACAAAGTATACTTATTGTCAGCAGATGTACAGGTTTCGTTACGATAATCGGTTTATTTTTCAGAATTGGACAATGCCCCTCCCCCCACATACACCCATAGTGTGCAGATACGAAGCGTACCTTCTTCAGCACACTCTTGTGACCTGGTGTCAGCTTGCCTTCGGCTAGGAACACAGACCCCTGCGCTCCCTGCCCCAGTCTCTGGAGAACCTGCCACACGCAGAGCGAAAGTATACGCATACGTACATCAGCGCATCATGCCGCATGTAATGACTTGGATCTCTGCCAAGGTAGTCCCGCAGACAGCCCGCTCTACGTTTGGCCTGCGAGACTGCCTCGAAGGATATAGCGCCCTGCACCCCTCCGTACCTTATACTTCTCCATCTGTAGCTGTCGGCATGTCAGTGCGATCTGGTTGCGCGGGGTTTTCGAACCGTGCATATATTAATCGTACAGAAAGGGTTAACTTAACTTAATTGATTGAAATACGACCGCGTTACCATGGACACTGCACTGTAGATACATTCTGAGCTGCTACAACACTGTACAAATCCTTGATTGGCCGGTAATAATAACAGTCTGGTTCCGACTGGGCCCTCCAGTTCCTTCTTTGTGTACCAGCTGATAGTCCCGAGTTACTGGTCCAAGAGTTGTACCGTGAGCGGACTGGTCATCTCCCTCTGTCAAACCTTGACCACACTCCTCCTTTCCATCATCCTCCACATTTTCCAAAATGGTCTCTGAGATTCGGCTACCACCAACAATCCGCCCACCCTGTCCACTTGTACATAATTCTGCACCCAGATGCTCGCCCCATGCAGTGCTGGCTTTCTGCAGTTGGTGCTGTGGCGTCCGGGTCATCAGAGAGTACTTCTCTCTCAGCTGCACACTGGGGAGCCTCTGAAGCATCGCCTCCAGCCAGGGAGCATAGTAGTTGTACGTACCCCGCCCATTCTTGACGTCGTAGTGGATACACACAGCTAGGTCCTCGTACCTCCGGTGAATGTACGCATCTAGCTCGGAGTGGATCTTCTTTCGCTTGAACATAAGCAAGCATGCCTTTCTCTGCCGTGTGGTTGTACTTGAATCACCTGCGCTCTGACAAGTTGTCCGGACAACCGGCGTCGCGTCCACTGGCGCTTTGGCTTGGCTTGGGATATCCGGTATACCGGTAAACCGTGTTCACAATCGGTGCGGCGCGCGCAACCAGATCATACATATGGATATGGCCGGCCATGCATGGCGGGCCCGGCCCACGTGGGTGCGGTTGCGCAATTCGCACGCAACAATTTACAAACTAATAGAAGGATGGGTGGTGGCAGGAAAAAGAAGAGAGGCGGTGGACAGGACCACCGGGGACAGAAGGCTCCCAAGAGCAAACCAGAGGAAGCTGTGGGCGAGAGTGACCCAGTGGATGAACTAACCGAAGAGCTGGGAGAAGTAGAGGTGGATGAGGAGGTTTCCCCACAGGCCACCTTGCTAGAGATCGCAGAAGAGGAGGAGGTGCGGAAGAAAGGTGGGCGTGGTCACAGTGACAACCCAGAATGAGAAATGGATTATATACTAAAGTGGGCGTAGCCTTGTGTATCCAACCTCTCACTGAAAGTGGAGGGCCTGGTCTAATGCCTAACCAGAGTTGTACAGGACTGGATTATATTGTCGTCCTTATGGTTACGCAATGTTATGGACCAATGTGAGCCCTGAATTTTAGCCCACCCATCCACATACTCAGCAATTGAGGACGGTGACCTATTGTACCCCACTCGAGGGTGTCTGATCTTAGTCCGTGGACCTTGACTGAAATCCAGTATTTAGATGGCCACTTTGATCCAGTGGAGATGTGTTGAGATCTTAGTTTGATCCACTCAAGGTTTATTTCACACGGGGGGGGGGGGGGGGGGGGGGGGGGGGGGGCAAAAAGGAACATAGAGAAAGTTTGGGGGAGGGGGTTAACTGACCTGTGATGGTCCCAGTCTGGGTCCAGGACTCCTGCAAAGAGAGTATGGTTCCCACACCGGGAGTGATTGAGCACTTGATCCCTTTATCACAGACACTGAACAGCTGCCACCCCAAGAGCAACTGTCTGGTTGTGGTGATGACAAACCAGCTGGACTGACAGGGAGTGGGGAGGAGGTGTCGGTGGAGGCCGATGGGGAGGGGTCAGGGGGAGACGAAGAGAAGAAACTCAGCCGGAAGGAACTCAAGAAAATGAAGAAGAAAGTGAGATGAATATACTTTAGCCAAGTAACTCCGCAATATTTTTCTAATGTGGTTCCAATTGGCTTCTCAGGAACTGCTACGGAAGAAGATGCAGCTTGATGAAGCCGGGTCGCAGTTCTCAGTCTCACAGCGAGAGACACGGATAAATGATGCTCTCTTTGAGAATGCCCAAGACATTAAAGTTGACAAGTTTTCTCTCTCTGCTCGTGGAAAGGACCTTTTTGTCAATGCCTCGCTGCACATCACAGCTGGCAGGAGATACGGCCTTGTGGGGCCCAATGGGTGTGTACTAAGTGTATACTGTAGGTCCCATTTGGTGTGTGGTGATGTATGTGTGGAAGTGATATTAGTACACACTCTGTGTTCTCCCATCCAGCATGGGGAAAACAACGCTGCTATTGCACATAGCTGAGAGAAAACTAGCCATTCCTCCGAACATTGACGTTCTGTATTGTGAGCAAGGTACCTCTATGGAATGGTAGTGAGAAGCCTAGCTGCTTCTAATTTGAACTTGCTCCCCTCCTTCCCAATGCACACTCCATCTGTCCTTCCATTACCCCTCTCAGAGGTGCGAGCTGACGACACCCCAGCGGTGGACGCAGTGCTAAGTGCAGACACAACGAGACTAAGTCTCTTGGAAGAAGAGAAGAAGCTAGTGGCAGAGTCTGAGGCAGGCAATGACTCCAACTCTGACCGACTGAAACAGGTACACCTGAGATAGATAGATGGATTGACTGATAGATACATGCATACATACATAGGACCGGATTTTCAGTTGCTTGCTGTCAACTTTGTGAACTCCTGCGTCTGAATAATTATGGTTGTTTTTCCAGGTGTATATAGAACTTGAGGCCATTGGGGCTGCATCTGCAGAACCTCGGGCAAGGAGAATATTGGCGGTGGGTTTCAACTAGCTTCGTTCTCAGTCCCCTGCCCAGCTTTTGTTGCTTAGCGACGGAAAGTTGAAGTTGGGGCTTGGGAACGAGGCTATGTGTCAGGTAGACTGAGTTTACATCTACCTGTGTGAGTGTATTTGGCGGTGTGTTGTCCAGGGTCTAGGGTTCACTCCGGAGATGCAGATGCGGGAGACGAGGAAGTTCTCGGGAGGTTGGAGGATGAGGGTCTCCCTTGCAAGGTGGGTAGGTACCATGACGTTGTGATGTCACACACTAGTTCCCATTCACTGCGGGCATTGGTTGCCTGCAGTGGTCTACTGCACAGAGGCATGCAGTGACCCACGAGAAGGGGCTGGACTCCTTGACATCACTCTCCATGCAGGGCGCTGTTCATGGAGCCTACCCTGCTGATGCTGGATGAGCCGACCAACCATCTGGACCTCAATGCAGTCATCTGGCTGGACAGGTGCGCAGGAGGGGGGTTACACACTAGTTGCTAGCATGCTTGCTTTAAACAACTCCCTGTGCCTCTGCCGAACTTCAGTTACCTCCAGTCGTGGAAGAAGACTCTCCTTGTGGTCTCGCACGACCAGAACTTTCTCAATGACGTCTGCACTGATGTCATTCACCTGGGTAGGTTGGAGAGCAGTAGATTATGGTCATACCGCTGGTCCCATTTGCACTAATGCAGTACAAAATGACCTGGAAGCAGCCACCTGTCTATGGTGGCCAATAAATACTGGTCCCAAGATGACCACTGTTGACAGGTGAAAGTTTTGTTTCAGTGATGTTATAGTTAGAATTTTAATTTTAATTCCCAGCTTTTGAAATTGCTGTAGTTAGCTTTAGTTAAAACGTATGGTTTCATAAACCTCTGACACAGCTGCTCTAATTGTTTGAATTTGTTTCCACACTTTAGATGCTCAGAAGCTGTTCTACTATCGTGGGAACTACAGTGAGTGATGCTATGTGTGCAGACATATTTGTATATTTGCTGGAGTATAATAACTACATTAATGGTATCACGAATCTGTTGCCGTATTGCATGAGTGCCGCAGGCATGAGTGACAATCCGGCAACTGTTTCCCAGTACACGGTAATTTATCCTACAGCTATTATCGTTGCTAGCCCCGATGCGGTGGCACCAATACTCGTCGCCTTAGTAGTACTTGGCAACGCTCGTTCTTGCTTAAACTCCAACCAGACACTACCGTTTTGGGACTGTCTTTGAGTGACTTACTAGGCACAGAACACGTTGATTTCTCTGAGTCTCGCACCAGTACCTGGTTCTGTACTGGCAGTTCCATGGATCATGGATTGCTACACCTGTGACTCGCATGGCAGCTACATCTATTTTTGAAAACACAACCGTGTAAAGTTCATAGCCTCAGGAAGAGTGGAGTACGGGAATACTGCCCCACAGTCCACTGCAACTCTCCATTCATTATCAATGGAGCATATCTACAGCTGTGGGATAAAATCCTTTTGTGATATGTTACCCACAGATGACTTCAAGAAGATGTACAAGCAGAAGTTCAAGGAGATGGAAAAGGCATATGATAAACAGGTGAGCTGGACAGACCCAGTCTGTGTGTTCTGTGTGCCGCCTGAACCAGCACCTATACTCTTCCACTTCAGGAGAAGCTGCTTAGGCAGATGAAGTCCCATGGCCAGTCTAAGAAACATGCTGTAAGTTTTTGACTTGTGATACTGGAAGCGATCCGTGCTGGGGTTGGTTCAGGTCTGGGACCGAGACTATAGTCATGGGAATGCTCATGTTAGCCATTGTGTTTGATGCAGGAGACCCAAGTGAAAGATGCAGCTGGCAAGAAGAAGAGGAAAGGAGGAGCAGCAGCGAAGGTATTGGGACCCCCTAGTGTGGTCATGTGACTCCTGCACTGTGATCATGTGATCATGCAACTGCACTGTGATCATGTGATCATGCAACTGCACTGTGATCATGTGATCATGCAACTAGCGTGGGATTATATTACGATCATGTGACTTCCATTGGCTGTCACTGTGATTCCTCCATTCTGGATACACATGAACATGACTCCTATAGAATACGGAGGAGCTGGATGAAGGACCAATGGAGCTGCTGTCAAAACCGCGAGAATACAAAGTCAAGTTCTCCTTCCCCGATCCTCCACCTTTGAACCCTCCCATCCTGGGAGCATATGGTAAGCTGACACGAACGCTCTCATTTGTACCATACTACTACTCCATGATGGCACACGTGTGTACCGTTCTATTCTAGAAGTTGAATTTGGCTACGACGGGCAGCCTACTCTCTTTGAGCACCTGGACTTTGGCATCAATATGGAATCAAGAAGTATGTCCCATTGCAGGTCACCAATTGACAACCGCCTTACACTTTCAATGTGCGTGCTTCCCTTTAGTTGCAGTTGTTGGTCCAAATGGCATCGGGAAATCCACATTCCTCAGTCTGCTCATCGGAAGAATAGAACCGGTACGTTTCTCCTGGTGGTAGAATCTGTCCCTCCTAGCACTAGAGGTGGTGTGATTGCTTCCTGCAGCTGAAGGGTGAGGTCAGGAGGAACCACAGACTGCGCATCGGGGTTTACAACCAGCATGCTGCAGACCAGCTGGTGCTGTCCGAGTCCCCCGTCGAGTACCTCATGGTAACTAGACCCTTTGCCTTTCCAGTTATCCACTAGTCTATGTCTGTGTGTAGGAAAGATATAGGGCCTTGAGTGACACATTCCACAATATACACACCAGCATGTTTTGCAAGTGATACGCACACACACGCACACACACACACACACACACACACACACACACCCACACACACATTGCATACACACACACACACACATTGCATACACACACACACACACACGCTAGCGCAAGTTTAATGTTGATTACCAGCTATCCCGAAAGACGTTGGGTCGCTACGGTCTACCGGGCCATGCCCACACCATCAAGATTAGGGACCTGTCGGGTGGACAGAAGGCGAGGGTGGTGTTTGCTGAACTTGCTCTCATGGAGCCAGACATTCTCATTCTGGTAGGCAACATGCTCCCAACTCCAGTTTGGGTCATTTAACTTTCAGACTTGAAAGTAGACGGATCTTGGTTGCAGTGAGGGAGAGAGTAGCCTTGTTCCCAGCCCCCACACTGCTTTCCTTCGCTTGCAGTCCGTACTGGAATCAACTGAAAGCTGGATTGATGTGTGGCTGAGAACGAGGCTAGGGGAGAGCTCGTTTAACCATATTCTGATTGGTTTGGTGGTATCCAGCCTACAAGGTAGTGGGGATTAGATTACCTGCAATCGATCAAAAACAGTGCCTGGGCAGCACTCAGTGAATTGCTTGGTTGATGTCTTGTATCTGTTGCTATGCAGGACGAGCCGACCAACAACCTGGACATCGAGTCAATCGATGCTCTTGCAGATGCCATCAACGAGTACAGTGGAGGTGAGCAGTGATATAGGCATGCTCCATGCTGTAGGGTAGCACAAGTGATGTGCGTTATCCTGGTACCACAGTGCCTTGACCTAATCCCCAGGCCTCCAGTTTGGGTTTGGTTTGAAGCCTGGGATTGAGCCCAGCATGCACACAGTTGTTTTCTCCTGCATGTAGGCAAATGCATTTTCCAAACACTAGTAAGTAATATTTAATTACCAGTTTGCAGTGCATTACGAGTTTTAATGCACGAGAGCAATCTAGTTAACGGTCGAGGGCGAAATAATGCATTCGCCGAAGGCGAGTGCACTATCCTCCTGACACCGTTAACTAGATTGCCCAAGTGCATTAAAACCTATAATGCACTGCAAACTGGTATCTAAACTACTTAGTGCAACTCACTGACCTGAAATCTTTAGATAATGCACAGTAAAGTGTGCAATAAGCGATTTAATGCTCCATCATGTGATCGATTCTGAGGCGTCTGATTCGTTGAGGGTCACGTGAGTAGTACTAAGTGTTCATTATTGACCTCCTCTCTCTCTCTCTCTGGTATTTGCAGGGGTGATCCTGGTAAGCCACGATGCCCGGCTCATCCAAGAGACGAACTGCCAGCTATGGGTCATTGAAGAAAAGGGAATCAGTGAGATCGACGGAGACTTTGACGACTATCGGAGGGAGGTGCTTCAGTCCCTTGGGGAACTCATTGAGTGATCTGTATTATCCAGTACCACATTCATGCACTGTTCGATTCAGAATTTTCATTCCATTCCAGCCGATTGGAATGCAATCTGTTTGATGACGCTTTAATGAAAAGGGGGTGAGCTTTATAATTGAGTAACGTATCATTTACACGTGGACGAGCGTGGTTAATTGACTGGATCTGGATCAGGGCCATGGCAGAGGGTGAGCTACCTGCGGGTTGGGTACGGAAGGAGTCCCGCTCTTCGGGAAAGACGTACTACTACAACTCCATTACCCAGGCCAGCCAATGGGAGCCGCCAGAAGCCCTCGCAGCTGGACAGGTGAATTTATTTGCTGTCATCCACCTCGACCTCCTGAATCATGCTATTGTTTAGTGGGAAGGGTTAAATCGGGTTCTGCTGGTGTGTATGTTCGAAGTCTTGCGTGGCCAGACCCTGTTCTGCACCGAGGGAAAAGGTCTAGGACAGCAGTGGAGCAGTTTGTCACTCCTCACCGTGGAGTGCATACTGATCACAGCTCAGTAGTCAGTCGCAAGCTAGCTATAGACCCGTTGCACATGACGTCATCATTTTGAGAATACAGATGGGTACGTCATCATTTTGAGGATACAGATGGGTACGCCAACATGGCAGCTATTTTGCGTTTGTGGAGATAGCAGCTTCTATGGCGATCTCGGCAAACACAGTCATGCACCAACAATGCTTCTAGTATGTGTTGAATTGGACGAAATGTGATTGCTACGTAGGCTATTAAAGCTATATAAACGCTTACCAGTGATGCAGGACACGTTTTGATCGATACTGCATATAAAGCAGCCAATGTATTTCGGTACACCAAGATGGCGGCTTCCAGATAGTATACGGAAGTTCCACGGAAAATGTGACGTAACTGCAACGAATCTATTTTCTCCAATTACCGAGCGCCTGGGAACAAGGCTATGGAAATCGGAACTGCAAGCGCAATAAGGTTGCAAATCTTTCTTTGGTGACTACTGTCACTAAATTCCTGAGTAAAAAGCACTCTATGGCCATATCCAAGAGCGCATGATGACATCATTGTTTTTTCACAACAGTGATGTCATCATGCGCTCTTGCCATATCCCAGATGCTTTCCTTTCAATGTGGAATGGTGTCCTGTCTACTCTCCCAGGTGCAAGCTTCCCACATCCTGGTGAAGCACCGTGATTCACGGAGGCCCTCCTCGTGGAAGGAAGAGAAGATCACACGCACCAAGGAGGAAGCCCTTGAGATCATTGAAGGTGCGTGCTTCGTAGTAGATAGTGTACTGTGCTTTAGTCTCGAGGGCTGGCCCACTTCCACAGGCCTCTCAACGATCAAACCCTCACTGTGAGAACTACATTCAAGCTACTTATTATTCTTTGCAATCCGTGTATTGTTTTTAGCGGCTACAAAGCTATCTTTGACTGAAGAAAGGCTGATAGCTGGTCTTGACACGCCCAGAGTGCACTTGCAACACAAAGAGTGGACTAGAGTGCACTAGGATGTCTGTAGAACACTTCGGTATGAGAGTGCACTAGGATGAATGAGAGTGCACTTGGAGCACACGAGGATCTCTGGACGGCACTTGGATCATGACAGTACATTAGGGTGCATAAGAAGAGTGCACTTGAGTGGACTAGAGTGCACTTCGATCATGAGAGTGCACTAGAATGCATGAGAGTGCACTTGGTACAACAGAGTGCACTAGAATGAACGAAAGTGCACATGGAGCTTGAGGGTGCACTAGGATGCATGGAGTGCCCTAGGATTTGTGGAGTGCACTTGGATTGTGTATTAGCGTGCATGAGAGTGCACTTACAACATAAGAGTGGACTAGAGTGCACTGGGATGCCTGAGAGTGCACTAGGATGAAACTGACTCTGTTGTACGAAGTGCAATCTCATGCATCCTAGTTGCATTCTCATGATCGAAGTGCACTCCAGAAATTATTTTGCTGGAGTCCGAGATGTCTTAGCCTCATACCCAGACTGCTGGCGTGGGTACGAAGCTGCATTGTCTTGCATTTACTCCTCTCATGGACTGCAGAAAGCATTTACATCCAGTGAAAGTGATGCTAGGAAATATGCTTGATTTATTGTTCCTCTGACCAAGGAGATTCACACAGCAGCCATAATTTTTCAACTGAAGAGGAGTAGCCACTAACCAAGACACAGATGCTCATTATTCTAGACCTGATTGGTTGCCATGCACCATGGCCACTTGCATGGCCCTCGGGCTGCAATCAGCATGCAATTTGGGAAAAAATTGCAATGGGAGTAAATGTATGGCTACTCGATAAGTATTTGAAAAACTATTCTGAAGAAAGTTTAATATCAAGGTTTCAATTTTGCAGAGAGGGAAGTAGGAGAGTTGAGGTACGTGACCACCTACAGTCAAACCTCCGATAGTGGACCCTAGCTCCGAGATAGGGACACAATATAATAAACCTCTCTACAAAGGAATCTTTTCAAGGTCCCAAATAATTGGTTTGCCTATGGTTCTAATACATTTTGAACCTCCAAGAAGAGGACAACCTCTCTACAAAGGACAAAAGACTTGAATTTATATTGTTCCCAAAGTGTCCTTTGTTCAGAGGTTTGACTGTATTTTGTGTCTGCCACCGGTCACCTGCTTGGTGATTAGGCTAGCCCAAGTAGCTACGTAGAATCAAGTTGTTCTGTGTTTGGCTTCACAGGCATCCGCGGCCAGATTACTTCCAATGAAGTCGCATTTGCAGACATTGCATCTAAGGAAAGTGACTGCAGCAGTGCAAAGCGGGGTGGAGACCTTGGGCCCTTTGGACGAGGACAGATGCAGAGTGAGTGGGTTTGTGTGCTAGTGTCATGAGTCGGACCTCTGTTTCCAACTCATAACGTCCACTGACCGATCTAGTTTGCAGAGTGACAGTCTGTGTTTCTTCTCTCACATGTAGAGCCATTTGAGGAAGCAACGTAAGTTGGCTCAACTCTATATGTGTTGTCACGGGCACTGTAACTTGCACTGATTGTTCCCACTATGTCAGGTATGCTCTGGAAGTGGGGGAACTAAGTGATCCGGTGTACACCGATTCTGGTATCCATATCATCCTCAGAACTGCGTGAAAGGGACGTTCTATTGTTAGCAACGTTTGCTGAAGTCTGACATTTGCTTGTTACTATTTTTAGCAGGGCGTTTCTGAACCATGTCTGAATAATATTATGGCAATGTTACCAAAAATAGTAACAAAACAAACGAATGTCATAAAAGACCATGGACGTGTGAGAAGTCTTCAAACCATGGCTACTGCGCCCTCTGACAGTGAGCAGAGAGAGGGTCCCGCGGAGGAGGAGGACCTGGTCCTCAACTTCGGTCCCTCGGAGCCGATCCACTGCTGGAAGAAGCTGTCGAGCTGTGAGGAGTTCGTGGGCACCAAACGCAGCAAGCACACGATCGTGGCCTGGAATGACAGGATCTACGTGTTTGGTGGCGACAACGGCCGTCGCATGCTTAACGACTTCCTCGTCTCCCACATTCAAGACTCCTCCTGGGCTAGAGTGGTTTTCACAGGTAGGGAGAACAATCGGTCGGTTACGTACGTATCAGCCAGCTATGCAGCGCAGCTGGTCAACCCAGGAGTCCTGTGTAGGGGTTAACTGCCTGAAAACATGATTGGGTGGAAGGTTAGGGTATGTTACGACCAGATCAGGCTGTAGATAGGTGATCGGGTTCAACTTACGAACACAATCAGCCGAGGGTCAGGGTATGTTGCAACCAGATCAGGTTACAGAAGTCAACCGAAGAACACGATCGGCCGAGGGTTACTAGGGTATGCTAGGGGCAGATCAGGTTACAGATAAGGGATCCTGTTCTTCAGTTGATCCCCTACAAGTTCCTGTGTGCGCACCGTACAAAGGAAGAGTATTAGGATCAAATCGCATAGCTGTGTGGGGTACCAAATTACACACTTGCCAAAAACAGCTATGCAGATACATCACAGGGCATGGTTGGAACCAGCAATTTGTAATTTACATGGGTTAGGGTTGGGTTAATGTTGTATAGCGTACAGATGCTAATGTGCTGTTTCTAGCACTAGTGGCGTGTGTTGGAACACTTGGCAGTCTATTGCTGCCTTAGGATTTTTCTTGTGTAAGTCTCTTTACTGGTTGTTTTGTTGGATGGTTGATTGACATGATATCTGATTGATTTTCCAGGGACTCCACCAGCCCCTCGCTATCACCACTCAGCCGTTGTCTTCATGAACAGCATGTTTACATTTGGTGGCTACACGGGAGACATCTACTCCAACTCCAACCTCCGCAACAAGAACGATCTCTTTGAGTACAAGTTCACCACCAGCCAGTGGATCGAGTGGGAAGACAAGATCACCGGCACTCTCCCCCCAGCGAGATCGGCACATGGTGCAGCCGTCTACAACAACTGCCTCTGGATATTTGCCGGGTACGATGGCCACATGCGACTCAATGACATGTGGGCGATAGACCTTCTTAGCAGTCAGCCGCAGTGGGAGCAGATCGATCAAAGTGGTGACAGTCCACCGACCTGCTGCAACTTCCCTGTGGCTGTCGTTGATGAGAGCATGTACGTGTTTTCTGGGCAGAGTGGCGCTAAGATCACCAACAACCTCTACCAGTTCAAGTTTCAGGAGAGGCTTTGGATTCGTATCCGCACTGAACACCTTCTGCGGGGATCCCCCTCCCCTCCCCAGAGACGGTACGGCCACACCATGGTTGCCTATGGTCGCTCTCTGTACGTCTTTGGAGGTGCTGCTGATGGCATTCTGGACAATGAAGTGCACTGTTTTGATGTCGATTCTCGTTTGTGGAGTGTGATCCAGCCTGCGTCTGGAAGTGAAACGCCCTGTGGGAGGGTCTTCCACTCCGCTGCCGTCTGGAACAATGGTTTATACATCTTTGGTGGCACCATTGATTCCGTCTCAAACCGAAGTGGTGATCTCCATCAGTTCTGTTTCTCTTCCTTCCCAAAGTGCACCCTGATTGAGGATTTCGCCTCCCTTCTCAAGAAACAGCTCTTTTGTGACGTCCACTTTGTCCTGGGGGAAGATGAGGTCATTGTGAAGGCCCATGCTGCTGTCGTTGCCGCCAGGTCCCCCTTCTTGCGACGCAAGATTCTTGAGGTGTACGAGACCGACCACCCACAACAGGATAACCCGAGGCTGCCTTCATTTGTCCACGAAGAAGTCCTGAGTGTCGAGCTGAAGGAGGTTGGTGGGGAGGCCTTCAAGATGGCTATGTACTCGATGTACACCGACCGCATTCACCCTGACCTTGAGAACAACTCTCGTGAGGGGATGACGGTAGCACAGATGCTGCTCATGATGGATGTGTACAAGCTCGCTCTGCTCCTGGAGACAAAGCGACTGGAGCTCCTGAGCATGCAATACATCGAGGCATCCGTCAACGTAGAGAATGTGCTGCTGGTGCTGCACAATGCCTCCGAGCTGAAGCTGAGCAGCCTCAGAGAATATTGCATGAAGTTCATCGTTCGTGAGAGCAACTTCCGGAAGGTGATCATGAGCAGTACCTTTGAGGCCCTCGATCGTGAGTTGATGGTGCAGATTATCCGTCGGCAGCAGTTTCGCTCCCGCCCCACCTCTCCAGATCCTCATGCTGACGACGACGGCTCGGTGCCCTCCTCTCTGCAGGACAACCTCTCTGATTTCATCCGGAGTGACGCAGGACGTCCTTTTACTGACGTCGCTCTAAACGTGGGGTCAGAGGTAGTGCTAGCACACAAGCCCATACTGGCTGCACGGTGTGCCTACTTTGAGGCACTCTTCCGATCTTTCATGCCTGAGAACCACGAAGTTGAGATCTCGTTTGGCAAGAATGTTCCCTCGCTACAGGCCTTCCTCTCTCTACTGCAGTATATCTACTGTGGTGAAGTCCGGATGCCTCCGGAGGACTCGCTCTACATCTTCTCGGCTCCAAATTTCTTTGGTTTCAGTAACTCTCGTCTACACAGCTACTGCAAAGCCAGTTTGGAGAAGGATGTCTGTGTTGACAATGTCCTGACAATGCTAGAGGCTGCCAACGCCATCGACATGCAGGTCATGAAGAAGCATTGTTTTGAGATGATTGCCACAAACACGAACTTCCCCGTGATTGTGCGGCAGCCACATTTCCGCAACCTCAAGAGGGAATTGTTGCTGGACATTCTTGACATTCTTGCTAGCAAAATGGGTACATAAATATTTTTGTACAGTGTGTGATAGTACATTGCATGTTATTATGAATGTTACAGCCCTTGTACATGTGCAAACAAGTGCGGAAGTGACATTGGATTATTTGTTGCACACACGTGCGCAAGGGCGGCCTATATATGGCCGCGGCGGCCTATATATTATGGCCACACAGAACAAGGACATCGTAAAGGAACGACAAGACAGAGAGTTGCGTGATGTTTTGGAAGTGGCTGTTCCTTGGTCTGCTGGTGGTGGGAAGCGGAGTGGTCTGGCAAAATGAAGAAGTCCGGAGGCAACTCTTCCGTGAGCTGAAGGTGGCCATGGAGTTTGTGAACGACTTGGCCGAGCCATACGAGTCGTGGCAGATAGTGTTTGTGTCGGTCGGAGCGACGCTGATAGCCGTGAACCTGTACTCCTTTCTATGCAGGGAGGACGAGACTTTGAAGTCACGAATCCGCAGAGCGTTTTACAGATTCGTACGAAGTATCCCTCCAGTAAAAGCAAAAATAAATCGAGAAATTCGAGAAGCCCTCAATCAAATGGAGAAAAGCACGTTTATAATGACCCCAGGGGAGAAATACCGAACCAGGCTACCAGAAAAGGGGCTCTCAAGCGACGAGGTGTTGGAGGAGGTGACTGCTTTACAGAAGCTTGCCAGCGTCGATTGGAAGAAAGGGTGGGTATCCGGTGCTCTCTACAATTGTAGTCAGGAGCTGACATCTCTCACCAACAAAGTGTATGGGATGTGTTCATGGACCAACCCCCTGCACGCTGATTTGTTCCCGCAGATTAGGAAGATGGAAGCGGAAGTGGTGAGTTGGTGTGCTGGGATCTTCAATGGCGGGAAGGAAGTCTGTGGGACAATGACTACAGGTGGCACTGAAAGTATCATGTTGGCGATGAGAGTGTATCGGCAGCTGGGCTATGAACAGGGGATTCGCTATCCAGAGATTGTCTGTGCACGTTCTGCTCACTGTGCATTCAACAAAGCAGCAGAGTACTTCCGCATGAAGCTGACAAAAGTTGCTGTGGACCCTCGCACCAGGCAGGTCAACCTGAAAGCAATGGCAAGGGCGATCTCAAAGAACACTGTAGTCCTTGTTGGATCTGCTCCCCAGTTTCCACATGGAATAATTGACCCGATTGAAGATATAGCAATGCTTGCTCACAAGTACGGAGTTGGCTGCCATGTTGACTGTTGCCTCGGGGGGTTTGTGGTCCCCTTCATGGAAAAAGCTGGCTTCCCGATACCACCCTTCGACTTCCGAGTTAAGGGAGTGACTAGTATATCTGCTGATACTCACAAATATGGCTACGCACCCAAGGGAACCTCAGTTGTCTTGTACGCCAACAAGGGGCTGCGACATAGGCAATACTTTGTTGATCCAAACTGGGACGGTGGGTTGTATGCCACTCCCACTATCGCAGGCAGCAGGGCTGGAGGTCTTATCGCTGCTACGTGGGCAACCATGATGTACATGGGAATGGATGGTTATGTGGGCGCCACAAAAAAGATTATAACCACGACTCGCAAGATCAATGCTGGGTTAAAAAAGGTCCCAGGTATTTATGTACTTGGGACTCCGAAATTGTTCGTGATTGCTCTTGGTTCAAACGATTTTGATGTGTACCGTCTTGGTGAGGCCATGACAAAGCGAAGTTGGAACCTAAACAGTCTCCAGTTCCCTTCCAGCATCCACCTGTGTGTCACCGTTGTACACACCCAAGAGGGGGTGGCGGAACGCTTCATCAGAGACGTTAGCGAGTGTACTGAAAAAATCATGAAGGACCCAAAGGTGAAGTCGACAGGGAAGGCAGCCATGTATGGTATGGCACAGGGCGTCTACGACCGTTCTATCATAACAGAGATAGCCCATGGGTTCCTAGATCTCTACTACAAGGCAGATCCTCCATCTGTGCAGTGAATTCTAATTAGTGTAGTTACTCAGGATTTAGGGTGTTTGTTGTGTTTGATTAGGGGTGGTCACTCCTTTACGTGTGTACTAGCACATAATTATTGTAACTGACCATACCATACCATACCGCTGATTTATGTAGCTTTGCAAGCGCAGCAGCAAGACGGTCTTCACCACAAAGCCACAGTAGTGTGCACAAATATTCAATTAACTAGTACTATACAGCACAAGTAGACATCAAGCCATACTACAGCCATAAAAGCTACTCAGCTAATTAAGTTTTGTGCGCAAATCAGCTGTACTAGCACATAATTGTAACTGACCATACTGGTGGTAAGCCACACGTGTGCATCCCGGGATTGTGATTAGTCTCGTTCCCAGACCCCTTTTCTGAGGGAAATCTGGGAACGAGACCAGGCTCACGTCGCGCACCTCCGTTTTTTTTGTTTTTTGTGAGTTGCTCTAATTAAGGGTAACTATTGTGACGTCATTGATAATAATAGAGTCATGAGACCAGCTTTTTCACCTTTTGTTTGTCGATTGTCATGTATCTTTGACTGTTCTCTGGTGAGATGAAATGGGCTGCGTAAAGTCGCGAACGTTGGATGAGGTTAGCAGCAACAACTCCGAGAACGAGCGACTGCTACCAAGCACCTGCTACCAGGAGGAAGACAGTGAGTATGTCATCTCCCCACTTCCAAACTCTCCTGTCTCCCCCACTCCGGATAGCTCGTCTATCAACGGTGACAATGACTTCCAAGACAGCTCAGGCCAGGTCCCTGAGAGAGACAGGTTCCAACACTCCTCGTTTGACGCTCCCAACGTTATGAACGTGAGAAATGTGATGAACAGTCGCTTTCTACCAAGGGGGCAGCAACCCTACCACACCAGACACACTTATCCTCCAACACAGCAGCAGTCAGGTGGTCCTCAGAATAGCGAACTTGGTGGATCTTACGATCAAGAAGCAACCCGACAGGCAAATCTGCGTCAGAGTCAGAAGTTTGATGGCGGCAGTAGCGTTGAAATGGATGGTGTTTTCAACAACAATTCTAACATCATGAATGGAACGGTGTCCAGAAGTACAGGTATTCCTGCTTGGTCAGACGCAAAGAGTACTCAAGGAAAGGAATTGCTGGTCAGCATGACAAATGCATTCAGCTGGCGAGATAAATTTGATCACCCCTCACAGGACTTTCTTTCGTTGATGGACCGCCTCTACATGGAGTGCCAGCTCCATCTAACAGCACTGTCCTCCCACGGGGACATGGATGCAAGGAGGGAGGCAGATGCTATTGTTTGCAAGATGATCTCCCTCCGAAACCACTGGGGCCCTCGGCTGTTACCTAACTCTATATGCAATGCGTTTGTGAGAGAGAGAATTCCTATTGTACTTGGCGAGAGCCAACGGCATTTTAGAATTGACTGTGCTCAGTTCTTTGAGCCAGTTCCCTTCTATGGCTCTCACCATCAGGACAACCCTGGGGAACTCATGAAACTATATCGATTCTCTGTGTACGATGTTGCCAAGAATGAAGTGGTGTTGCGCTACTACTTGGAGAGGAGCAACGTCACTCAGCTCTACCATGTGCTCTGTTTCACTTGTGAGAGTTGCCGCGGGCAGGTGCATCCCTACGGGAGCGAGTGCCCCTCATACTGGGAGATTCGGCAACGCATGATGACGGATGTCTACTCGAGGCTGCTTAATAGTGCCCTCCCCAGTGGAATCCAGCCTCCAGTCAGGGCACACATCCCCACTATCCTTCCGGCCGCACAGATGGGTGGGCCTGTGATGCTCGAGGTACCCCCACTACAAAACTGATGAAATCTATGTTTGTCGGTCTTCATCTGTTCTTGCATCTAATGCAACTTACTTTGTGATACAAAAGCTATCATTTCGCTTACAAAAGGCTATCATTTCGCCTATCATGCAAATGCTATAGACAATGCAGTAGCTGATGTATGCACGTGGCTCTATTCTTGTACTCTAACACGCACCCATTTCACCTCAATCTTAGGTCCTGTGTTGAACCTGTATTTATAGCGCATGTACTTGTGTAAATGTTTGATAGTGTGCCCTTCAAAAGATCAAATGTCATGTGATAGGGGCTTGCACAGTAATTCTTTGAGGCTTGCATGTGACGTGTCTGTGGGACGGGCTAGGGCTCGGAACAAAGTTCTCGGTGTTTCAGCCGTGGCATTGTGTTCAAGGCCTATACAGAGAGAAATGACCAATTAATCCAGTCATCAGCTCATTTTACATAATTATAGCTAATGTGCATGAATGGATTCATTTTTGCTGCCCCCCCCCCGAAAAAATTACCTGTTAAGTATTTTGTAAGGCAACTAATGCCGCCCCCACCTTACTTTGCCACCAACTTTAAATGGTTTTCTATATTAAACGCTGATGTGCATGAGATAGCAGTCTTGATCCCAGACCCTCCCACCTGCTCCTGCTTACCAACACTTTCGGCACTGATCTGTCGGGCAACATTCTCGCAATAGTCCTGTATTCTATCCTTCTCTTGGATTGCTCGACACATAATGCCCTCCAGCTGTTTGCTACACTCGTCAGTGAAGTCCAAGTTGACCTCTGACCCCTGTTGTAAATGCTGGGTCTGCTCGGGAGTGAGGTAAGTAGTCAGGACATCTGCATCCTCCGATCTCAGGTTAAGGAAATCTATACTCCTCTCCTCCTCCATGTCCCTGGAGCCAGGCAATGGTAAAAACTGAAAGTAAACTCACACTGCATGCCAAGCCAGGAAACGGCAAAGTCCCCCTCAACTTGAAGGTATACCCTCCTTATAATCAAAGTTCCATGGGATTATAGCACAAAAATTCCCACACTTAATTCTTTAACCCCACATGCATCTGGTATATACCTCACAGTTTGCTCAGCTTCTGACTTCTTTGTCTTGATCACTTGTTCCCACTCAGCTACCTCCCTCTTGTACCTGCAATGATCATCCACACTACCAGTAATCCAACCCTTTAACTCGAAAACAAGGGGTCAGTATACTCCTCACATTTCAATGTTGGCTTTCATTTGAGCAATATGATCTCTGAGTTCCTCCTCCATCAAGTGCTGAGGTGAACTGTGGACAAACCAGGGCACAAATAGTTGAGCATCTAGCAGGTCAAGGACTCAAGGAGGATGTTGTACACACTCTACTGGCTTACTCCTCACTGTCGCCATCGTCAGTGGCCTCCAGATACTCGAAGTAGAGCTCTCTAAGGTCCGTTGCCAACAGGCCAAGGGCGCAGTCCACTGATATGGTGGATAGGGTTGGGTGGAATGCTATGGCTACAGAGATAGTTCAAACATCTCCGCCAAGGGGTCAACAAAACTCACATTCACTCTCTGAACTGTCAGAACCAGCTGCCAGTAGCTCCTGTGTAAAAGGCAGCACAATAACTTAGCATCTTCGCTGAATCTTTCATAGACTCACACACCTTTTTTACTTGTGCAATGAAGCGTTTCAGTTCAATGGCTTTGTGGATATCTGTGGGAATGTGACAATACATAATTTGGCAACAACAGTATGAGGACCTGGTATAAATTGCATGAGTGCTATTTGGTCGAGTTACGAGCGCCAAACTTGCACGAGCAGTCATGCTATTTCTCGTAAATCATAATTATGCTAGACTCTTCAAGTAGTAGTAGATAAGACATTTCAGCTGCATAAACACTGGGCCATATAGCCTCCGTAAGGTTGCTGCTTGCGTGCTTTGTGTCAGTGAAATGCAGGCGTGGTCTTTTTGTTGCCATAATTTGCACTATCACTGACAAACTATTTATCCAATCAGTGCACAAAATAATGCATGAGGCAGAGCTGAATGCTGTTTGGTCCCGTTACGGCGCCGGCCTGGGAATGAGGCTAAATGACTGTGCCCCATCAGTGTTCTCGCTAGGCCTCTATGGAAGGGCACTGTGCCCTTTGGGCTTCTGATGTGCCTTTGGGCTTCTGATGTGCCCTTTGTGGTCTGGTCTAAAAGCACAATGTGCCCTTCGCCAGCCTCTGCACATTGATTACTTTCAGCAACCGCTTGAAGTACATGGCTTCACAAGGTTACTGACCTGGTACGAATCTCATTATGTGCCCTTCTTAAACAAATTTCTGGGAGATCACTGCGCCCCCATCTACATTTCACAGAGGCTGCGGACCAGCCTATGTGGCTGAAGTCTTGTCTACTGTTTGTGTAATAGCACTCGTTTTGGGTTTGGGGTCGAGACTAGGTGACCATAATACATTGGCAGCATATGCAGTATCAATCGAAATATGCCCTTCATCACTAATAAGCATTTATTTATTAGCCTACATAGCAACGGCGTTTCGTTTGATTCAACACATATATACTAGAAGTATATTGTTGGTGCTGGTGCATCAATAAGCATCATTATAGAAGCTACTATCTTGAAGTACACCAACATGGCAGCTGTTATCTATTTCTTGTAAATTTTTGCATCCTTAAAGACTTTAGTGATTTCTTGTAAATTTTTGCATCCTTAAAGACTTTAGTGATGACATCATCTACAATGGGCAGTTTATGCTTGCGCCGTTACTGCCAAATAGTACTCATACTATTATTATAATTACAGAGAGACTATGCCAAGTGACATCCAATCTAGTCTCGTTCCCAGGCCACGCGGCCTGGGAACGAGGCTGCATCCAATACTACACACCTTCATTTCCCAAGTCCTCCTCATGTTCAAAGACATCAAGAGACTCGTTAGAAGCAGCAGACTCATTCAAAGCTTGTTTTATCACTCCTGCAAGAGGCAGTCCTGCTGCTTTCTGCTGCTAATGGTAGAGATCACAGAGTGAGAGATGCAGCCTCGTAAACTTGGACTTGGAACTTACAAGTGTCTGTTGCTTTGCTGGTGACACTTCACACTCATCCACTCGAGGGAGCTTTTTGAATATAAACCCTGCCTCAGCTTCTTCACTCTGCATGAAAGGTAATTAGCAAAGTGTGCTCTAACTAGAAATAACACAAGACTTCCTACCCCACTTCTTGTCAAAATTCTACTTACATAAAGACTTTTCTTCCGTTTATTTCTCCACGAGCGTAGGGGCTTTCCATCCATAATTTCAGCTTTTGTGAACTTGTGATTATTATATCTACCGCCAAGCTGAAATTTGAAAATTGCATCTGACCTTTGACCTAGGCCTCTCTAATTAAGCGAAGTAACTTGCTGGTAATCATGGCGTTCTTGTTGCCTCGCCTGACAACAAAAAAGGAGGTAGACGGAGCGATCAAGAGGACTGAGGACAAAGTGCTGGTGCTGAGGTTTGGGAGGGAGACGGACGGCGTCTGCATGCAACTGGACGAGATTGTTAGTGGCCCACCATGAGCTGAGCTGACCCCCAACAGTGACGGCCACGAATTATGACATACCGTCGTCACTGTATCCACATCATAAATGTTATGGCCATAATTATAATACAGTAGGTACAGCTTAGTCTCGCAGGCCAAACGAACATCTGGTTACGTTTCCATGGTATGGAGGATCTAGGAATTCAAAGATGTGATGTACCTATAGCCTAATTGGGGTACATGCCTAGTCTCGTTCCCAGATCCCCTCTTGTATTAGCATCATAGATGGCACCTATGCTAGTCTCGGAACCAGACTCCCTCCCACTTTGGGTATGTTTGCATCTTTGCTGTAATGATTATAGAATAAAATTAATATCACAAAGAAGGAAAACGTACCAGTGTGCCATCAAGAAATGGTTGTGTGTTGTCTGTGCCAATTCACTTAGACTAACAAGCTAGCCCTTTGCTTTCACCAGCTCACGATCGCTTTCAGTATGCGTGAGTGGGTCCGTGCTGGGGAAAATTCAAGGGGCTAGCCATTCACTTATGACTGAAGGACAAATCTGTTCTTCTTGTGCGGACACGTGCCGATCATGTGACCAATATGGAATGCTTTCTCCAATCTCCCAGTCTAGCAACTAGCCCCTCTCCATCCGGCCAGTTGGACAGAGTTTGTAGTGGTGAATAGTGACCATTTTATAGTGGTCGTTTTCTTCTAACAAAACAAAAGTTCATTTCCTCATATTAAAGTGGCAGTACTAGTAGTTGCATAAAGAGCAGTCAAAAGAAATGCCTTGTTCTTAAGACTCATTTGTGGCCAATAGCCAATACATGCCCTGAGCATGATATATTATATGTTCTGACATATAAGGAAAGCGATGTTCCACGTAATACAGAGGGATCGTTTGTTGCAATGTCCTTAAAACTGGCTTCCTGCTGCTTCCTTAGCTGGCCAAGAACCAGCATGCACTCTCCAAGATGGCAGACATCTACATTGTGGATGCAGACGCCGTTCCTGTGTACACCAAGTACTTTGACATCGCCCTCATCCCGGCCACTATCTTCTTCTTCAATGGCCAGCACATGAAAGTGGACTGGGGGTAGGTACCAGAGTACTGTAATTTAGTCTGACACAGGCCTCTAGTTTTTGAGTATACAAAAACAAAAAACTGGAGGTGTAGAAAGCCTGAGAACAAGGTTGGGCTACTAGTAATTGTGGGTGCTAATAGTAGCGATTTTAGTGAGTGCAATAAATTTGTTTGCTAATGATTATATGACTAATTCTGTTAGAATAAAATTTCTAAAGTCAGTACCCACCAAATCTGAGGTACCTTCAATTGCTAAATTTTGTAGCCTCATTCCCACGCCCTCGTGACAGTTGGAATGGGAGCTGGTCACACATTCCTCATAATTATGTGCTGAGTCGTCGTACAAGATTTTTGTTCGGTTGGTGATGGCCTGAGCCTGAGAACGAGGCTATAGTGATGATGTTATGCAGAGTATGTAGACGTCTCTGCCAAGAAGTGACCAGTGGCAAATCCTGAGCATAAAGGTGTGTACGAAAGTATTCATGTACCCAGAATCAAGGCAGCTAGCCCTCTTTTGTGAGGGCTGGGGAGTGTACATTTCTGTACCTCGATAATCATAGTGTTTCTAGAACAAGGATGCCTGCTGTGATCATTTCATCCCATCAAGTGAGGTAGTTGCCCTTATGGAAGTCATATGATTCAACGATCAATTATCCTGGACTGTATGGAGATACAATTACGCTGTTCAATGAATGGCTTGAAAGAAGTATGATTGTAGTTGTAAGTGTGCTGTACTCTAGCCTCGTACCCAGGGAGGGAGTACATTGTAAGAGGCGAACTTAGCATCGTTCCCAGGCCTGAGTCTCGGGCCTGGGAACGAGGCTAACTGTACTCTAGTCTTGCATGGCCTCTTGAGTTCCTGACCTCTCAAGAAGCTCATTGTGGTGATTACTCCATGTACACACACACGCACACACACACACACACACACACACACACACACACACTCACCTACTGCCCTCCAGCACTGCGGACCACACAAAATTTATCGGGTGTTTTAAGAGCTCTCAAGACCTGGTGGATGTGGTGGAGGTTGTGTACCGAGGAGCGATGAAGGGGAAGCTGATTGTCCCCAGCCCTCTTGACCCACAGAGTGTTCCAAGATACTCACTCCTCTACAAAGACATCTAGTCATCATCATGTATCTTGTTCTGAAATTGTATTGCTCAAAGCAACGCAGCTGTCTTCCAACATCTTCAATAGCAGCAGCATTCCATAGGTGTAACTATATCATTAGCTAGGCAGCGTATCTGTGGGTATCCAGGTGCTAGTAGAGCCTAGTACTATGTACAGCCTGTAGTTTGGCAGCCCTTAACTGTGTGGAAATGCCTTCAGAGTAATAATTATGTGCACTTTTGGCTCATGTAACATTGAAACCTGGATTGTTGTGTGAGAAGCACGGCTGTAGTAATTACCCATAAGGAATTGGGGGCGGCAGTTGCTGCAAACAATGGAGCTACATGTAGGCCCGTATTATGTGTGTCCATTTACTGCAGAGTGCAGACCTCTCAACCTTTGACTGGCTTTCATAGTGAGAGGGCCATAAGAGTAATATAAATATGTACTACATAAGATTAATGTAAATTGTGTACTACCTTTAAGGGCAAAAATAGTTAGTCTCGCTACCAAATAGGGAGTGTTGATCATGAGAGGTCTGCTACTGGTGGCTTTCTGATATTCAATGTGTGGTAACAGTGTACATCACTTCAGAGGAACTGATACACACACGTGCATGGGGCCTAAAATTTCCCATAATAATTATTACAAGCACAGTGGCTGTCCAATTGTTTACAAGAGCTAGTTTATCGATAGATAGCTTCCCCCCAGCACGGAGAAGCAGTCCAGTCTAGTGAGGAAAGGGTCCTCGATCCTGTGACTACATACACTGTGAGCTATTAATTGTCTTGCCTGCAGACTCGACATTCAATGTGCTACTCGTGCTCACTCCATATTGCATGCCATAATTATGTTAGCTAGCTTCGATCATTCTCAAATTCTCAAGCCTTCTACATGTACACATGCATGCACTTTATAGTACATGTGCTGTAGTGTAGTAGTCTCGGTCCCAGACCCAAACCCACCCAAGCACATGCACGGACGGATTGCGATGGGGTTGGTTTGGGTCTGGGGCCAAGACTATAGTGCTGTAAGTGATCAAAAACTGGAGGTGTAGAAGGCCTGGGAATGAGGCTACTTCAGTAGCGTTTTGCAATCATGCAGTGCATTTGTGGATACAACTGACAAGAATTTGATTTCAAATTATCACAAAAAATATTCTGTGATGTGGTTGAGGATAGCAACTCTTTCACTAAAGTAATTTGAACAGGATTAATTAATACAGACAACTGACTGAACAAGTATAACATTTACAATGCCATTAGCAAGCAGCAAAAATAAAGCAGTTTCTCTCTTGCTGACAAATAAATACGCTGCATAAGTAGTGAGGAAAAGACCTGATACATAAACTGGAGGTTTGCACATCATACTAGGTGATTCAAACGTCTGTCCCCGAGATGGTGCACAAATACCGTGGAGCTCTGAGGCACCACGTGATTCAGTCGTTGAGGATGCGGTTTGGGAAATGAGTTCCTACCCAGTGACACGGACCTGTTCATTGATTTTGGGGAGTGCTGTTTGGGGGCGTGTTGCTTGGGGGAGTGCTGCTTGGGGGAGTGTTGTTTAGGGCCTCCGTGTAGTTGTATTGGCCGTTCTGGTTTCTTGGGCTGTTCTAGAGAGACGTTGCTCCTAGGGGGGATAGGAGGGGGAGGGGGCTGGGAAGGGAAGGGACTGGTCCAATGCCTGGGCAGGGCTTCGTTTAACTTCGTAGAAGAACAGTTGTTGTTATTATTAGACGCAATGATGGGGATAGTCGGTTGCCGTTCCACGGTTGCTCGTGGAGAACCTCGGGTTCCGCTGGAGGCGATGGGGGCAGTGTGTTCCTGTTCCACGGTTGCTGGTGGCGGGCCTCGGGTTGTAGTAGTACTAACATGCTTATAAGTAGTCTGGCCATTCTGGAGTGGTTGCTGTTTCTCTGTATGCACTTTCCTTGCCGGCACGCTGAGGGCTGCCTGCACTTGCTGTGCCTGCTTCATGGCAGCTTCCAGGTCCGTTTGAACAGCCCTCCTCTCCTCCTCAACCCGACCTGCTGATCTCGGTCTCCCTTCGTCAGTTCTGCTGACCTTCGTTTCCAGATATTCAAGTGTCTGGACATGCTTGCTGAGGATGTCCAACTGGGACTGGAGCTCCGTGTCCACGGCAGCTGTCGGGCTCATGGGCTGCTCATTCTCGTTGTGTGGGGTGCCCTCTCCAATCAGTGAGAGGTACTCTAGATTCTGGGAAGAGGAGGGGCTACTGAAGTCAGGGTTACACCTGCTGCACCCTCTATGTCCTCCGCCATGCTGCTTGTGGCGCAGGTTGTTCTCAGGCACTGGCGAGGTCTTGTTCAAATCTGGAAGCGAACTCTTTGCGGCTAGCTCCTCGTGAGGTGAAGATGTGCAGTGGTTTGCTGTGAGGGAGAATGTCTTGGCAACTGCGTGTCTGACCTTCTTGTTTCGGCAGTGTGGGCAGCGTGGGGATGAAGTCGTGGGGGAGGAGGAGGAAGAACTGAAGTGGTCAGAGTGTCGTTCCTTGATGGGACTTCGCGGCGGGAGTGGTGGAGGTTGCGAAGTGTGTTGTATGTTACCGCGGGGAATCTGTGTAGCCGTTTTGGAATCAAAAACTGGCTCTTCCGGGATCACACTGTTCAGAAGAGCGTCTCGTGTTCTAGGTGGGGAGGAAGATTCGGAAGATATTGATGGTGGTCGGTGCATCCTTGATGGTAGGGAATTGAGGTCCTCAGAACCAACCTCAGGGATGCTGTTGACCGAGCTACGAGAGGTGATACCAACACTGCTGTTGGAGGTGATGGAGCTTGTGCTGACATTGCTCGTGGTGCTGCCCTTTCTCCATGTCCTGGGAGGTAGCGTGGGGGGAAAATGGCTTCCAGCCTCCTGCTTCAACGACGAGACCTCGAAAGAAGAATCCACCACATGGGGTGGAGATCCCGAGCTCCGGGGGCGGGTTCTCAGGAGACCAGGGTTGTTTACACTCTCAACTGGTTGAGATAGATGCCCACTTCCCAACTGTCCCGAGCCCCTACTCCGCTGCGATGTCGGCCTCTGTGACGACACTGGCTCCATGTAATCTTCAGGTTCGGCTATAGAAAATGTAAGATGGGACATGGAGCGAGGACTGCCTCTGTTTCTGTTTGCCGGGAAGCGACCCAGCGTCATTGCCCTCCTCCTGCTCTCAAACTCGGCACGCTTCTTTTGTTTGTTCTGTTTGTTCTCTTTTATGATGCTCCGTGTGAGGGCCTCCAGCTGGGCATCCACCGTGGGGCTAACACACCCACCGTTCGTCTTCCCGTGAATCTGGCTGTCAGGCCCTACAACCTTGTTCTCATCAATGTAGGCATAGTCAGGGCCATCCTCATCACTGCTGTTCTCGTCCGGACGGGGGGGAAGGGGGGGAGGGGAGGTGGACATCAGTCCATTAGGTCCGACATGAGGGATAAAGAAAGAGTCCTGCGAGAATACGCCAGGGAGAGAGTCACTGGAGTAGCCCCAGGACATTGTCAGGGATTCGCGGCTCCTGTGTGGTACAGCGGGGGGTGTACCCTTTGTTGACAAGGCTGTATTTGCTGAGAAAGAGTCGGCTCTTTTTACCAGGTCTTCTTTGGGGGAAGGCTTCTTGGCGCGACGAAACGAGAATGAGGTTCTCTCCGAGTTTCTGGACCTGTCATTCTTGGTGGAGGTGGATGTGTTGAGGAAGGTCGAGATCTCATTGAGTGTTTCGGGGCTGCTGCTGGAAGGAATAGACTCAAGCAAACAGATGTTCCAGAATTTCAGCACCTGGATGGCCGTGTTGTGGTCTGTGCTGAATTCAAACTCCATCTGGGGACCAGAGCTACTGATCCTGGGTGAAGGGAAGGAGGGGGAGGAAAAAATAGTCAGTGGTTTCAGCGAGCATTGCAATTATGACTATACCATCATGAGCTACTCACACCAGGACACACACATGCACGCATGCACACACCCACACATCATTACTTCATAGCCACCCCCCCCCCCCCCCCCCCCCCCCCCCCTAAAACTTGTTTATTGCTGATGTCTGAATCAGTTCTTTGATGGCATGTCAACTCTCCCATCAACGAAGCTCTTTTCAATGTCAAAGGAGGCATCCTACACACACGCACACTGCTCACAACACACACACACACAGGTCACAACACACACACACATGCACAACACACACACACACTCACACACACACACACTCACACACACACACACACACACACACCTGTTGACCACCAGCAGGAGCTTTCCTTCCTTCTCCCTCTCCATGTTCAGCCTCACCACACTCTTTCTGGGCCAGAGATGGGCAATGGCCCCTGTGCGCCAGTGCAATACGACGGCACTGTCCCGGAATGACAGAAGGTATGGACCGGAGTGACCAATCTCTAGTGCACTGCGGTTCTTTACCAGGGTGACAGAAAAGTAGTCTGTGTTTGTGTGTGTGTGTGTGTGTGCATGTGATTGTGAGTTGCTAATCCCTTGCCCTACATCACACAAAACTCGGATTGTACATTACTCCAGTACTGAACATTCCACACACATTTTTGAAGTACGTCATGCTCAAAATTCTTGTGCAAAAATGCAGAAAATTAGATCACAGGAACAGCTGCACATTACACACCTGATTCTTAGCTATGAGTGGCCATACTATACATTCCCAACTCACTCCGGCTACAGAGCGAACTATTCTCCTAACTCAATAATCGCGAATTCCACCAAGCTGCTCTACAGCTGCTCAAGGGCTAGTGTTGGTAGGCAATGGAGCGCATCATTGCCCATGGCTCACTCCATTGCCCGAGAATGCAGGAATGAGAACACAAGCAATGGTATTGTCAGCATGTGATCTCAACTGGAAGCCACGCAGGGTTAGAGAGCATTCTTGTTCTGGTTGAGGAAATACTTCTAACACACCAATCATGCCTCCAGAGCCCTTACAATGCCCCCCAGAACTTGAGCCCTGATACCACATCAACAATGTTGGGTTCCTAAGTTCAGAAGTACATGGTTTTAGCGGTCCTGTCTTCAGCCAATTGGTATGTACCTCACTGTGATGTCAGTAGTCTTCTCTCCAGGCTGGCACAACACCCTACTGCTACCCCCTTACATATACCTCCCCTTCCTCCCTTCCTCCTCCCTCACCCCTCCCCTCCTCCCTCACCTCCTCCCTCCCCTCCTCCCTCACCCCTCCCCTCCCCTCCTCCCTCACCCCTCCCCTCCTCCCTCACCCCACCCCTCCTCCCTTACCCTCCTCCTTCACCCCACCCCTCCCCATCTCCCTCACCAGTGATGGGCAGTGTGACCTGCTGTGTGGACCCATAGGGCGGGGCCAGCTGGTTGAGGACACGGAAGGCCTCAGTCCATTCCTCCCTCTCCATCACTGAGGTACAGCTGAATGTCAGTACTGCATCCTCCCCCATCACCAGCTGCGTTTGTTGTGTGTGTGTTGTTGTTGTTGTTGTTGTTGTGTGTGTGTGTGTGTGTTAAGTGGAGGTGTAAAGGGAGGGGGGATGGGAGAATGACTCACACCGTAGTGTGCGTTTACTGATTCAGAGAAGGAGCATGACATTGTGCAACAAGAGGAAGCGATGCATCTTTTACGAAACATCTATATAGTAGGAAAAGATCTTCTGTAGATGTAGATGCTTGGTCAACCACTCAAAACAATCGCAACTTGATCCTGACCACAAAAACCCTATATCCCCCACCTACTGGAACCCTAGTACCAGTACACCCAGCCTTATTCTGCAGTCCCTCTTAACCTCGTTAACCCTTAAGTCACTTGGGTTACACCAGAGGCTACACACACAATGAAGGATATACCTTACTTGGGATGAAATAGAATTCCAGGTGTTCTTGTTGCTATGGTAACAGCTCATACCAAGCGGTCAGGGTGCAGATACGAGTTATGGTTACGGTCACAATACCCATTGATCGTTCATATTGAAGCTGACAGCCAGCAGTTGTGTACACATCTAATACGTTCCTATATCCATAGCCAATGTGCTTTGTGTCTGCCAGCTAGGCTCTCCTATGCATCGATATCTGAGGTGTAGCCTATCCCCATGGTGACCCATGGGTATATAAGGTGTTGCCATTGCCGTAGCAACCTGAGAGGGTTGCAAAAGAATTTCTCTGCCCTCCATGAGGAATCCAGTCGTGGTGTTGTGGTGTGGTGTTGTGGTGTTGTGTCTGCTGTCGGTGAGGACTCCAGTAGTGGTGTTATGTAACATCAAGTAAGAAACTATGCCTAGTAGTCTTGGAATGTACACCTCATTGGCATTTGTTGCCATAGCAACATGAACATAGCTGGACCTTGAGTGTTCTTGCGACCCACACCATCCCAGCCACCACTCTGAACAGCCTTACAGTGGCTGAACCAAAATGATTCTTCCACCAGAGCCCAATGTACTGCATAGCTGACCTTGCCCCCAGGAAGGGAGGGACTCCCTCATAGACATACCAAGAACCATTCCTTGCCTCATAAACAACCTAATTACATGTAGCAAGGTTCCAATATTCCATTTGCACCCGGTGCTTACGTCAGTTGCCAATAATGGTATTGGCATGCTTATGATGTTGAAACCGGAGCACACTTCCTGTTAGTTAATTGAGCTGCAATGGGAACCATTTATATATCATCCTACACAGTGCATTGCATGTAGGACCAGTACATACCCAGATAAAGTGGTTCTGATTGCAGCTCAACTCACAGGAAGTATGCAATGCATGTGCATACCATTGTTGAACTGTAGTACACATACCCCAATAGAGTGTTTAGAGACAATTTCCAGGAAAACACATCGTGAGCCTCCACTGGGTGGAATCAGGTTGTTTAATGTCACAAGTAGGTGATAATTCACCAGCTATGGCCTCTAGCTTGAATGGACCCCCACTTAACCTTTACTAGGGGAAGCAAGATCTTACTCCCCCCTCCCCCCCCCCCCCCCCCCCCCCCCCCCTCCCACCTCCCAAATTAGTGTGTGGATGAAGGCCATTCCTGCCTAAATTCTCAACAGACAACTCAGTTTTGAGTGACAGCACCTGCTCTGTCCCACTTGGCGGAATCAGTTGTTTGCCACCAGGAATGTCACAAGTAGGTGATAATTAATTCACCAGCTATGGCCTCTATATTCCTCTTCTGGTAGTGAACAGCTGTCTGGACACTTAGAGCTTGTTTACTAGGGGAAGCAAGATCTTTTCATTACTCCTACATGTACCTCCCCCCACCCCCCACCCCCCCCCCCCACCCCTCCCCTCCCGCTCCCATATTACCGTATATCTTCTAAAAATTCGGCATCCCTAATTATTCAGCACCCCTTCACGCAAATGGGAAAAATTGTCTCTAATTTCGGCAAGGGAATTCCCTAATATTTCGGAATTTAATCTCTAATTGTAATGCGTTTTCGGCAGCTTGCCGTCCTGTCCGAGAGGCTTATACAAGCCAGGCAAGGAGAGAGATCGGTGAGTTCGGTGCTGTCCCAAGCGGTGAAAGCTCCAAGCTAGCTGTCGCCAATCCACACGAGCCCCTGGAACTCGACCGATCGCGTTCGACGTTCGTGCCACATTGACCACTGTCCAGTTCGTCCAATTGGTGAAAGCCCTGCGCTGAAGTACACTCGCAAACCTCCGAGTCTTGCCCTGACCCTGAGAGTCAACACAGATGAACACAGAACGACACGGGGTGAGTACCGGGGGGGTATCGATCGTACAGCCTGCGCCACAGTTCGAGATTGTTCGCTTCGTACTCCGACAATTCCAAAGCGCAGGTGCTAGTCGAAAGTATGGAGTGTCACAGTCTGTACCAAGAGGAAAGACGCCCTACCGGTATAGCTGCTCGATCTTGAGACTTGAATCTCGAGTGGAAAAAATCCGACCGGGTAACACTTCTAATTATTCGGCACTTTTGCATTTTGGTACAAATTTTGCGATTTTGCTTCTAATTATTTCGGCAAGGCTTATGAATAATTAATAAAAACCTGCCGAATTTTTAGAAGATATACGGTAGTGTGTGTGGATGAATGCCTAAATTCTCAACAGACAACTCAGTTTTCAGTGACAGCACCTGCTGTGTCCGCTTGGTGTGTGATACAGAATACGAGTGGTTTAGCAGAATCCGATTACCAGAACTCTAACTGAACTTGCAGTGTTTCATAAGGTTATATTTGCTCCTAAGACTTCTGAACTATTTGTTGATATGCAACAGTAACCCGTAGAGGCATTCCACTGTGACGTTCTCACGGACCAACACACCTTGTAATGTCCTTGCAATGTTGTTTATGCAATGCTTCGGTGTAAACAGGAACTCCTTGATCACGTATCAGGACACCATTAATGCAGGGGGGAGCTAATATTCAGCTAAGAGTTAGTGGACAACATGATATGGGCCCCCTGATGGGTAGTACTAGCCATGGATATCTACTCATGATCAGAGTATTATACCAACCGTGGTGCTGCATGACAGAGCTTGGCACAACCTGGTACTGTGTTACCTTGGCAACGCGCACGGCAAATTCACTACAGGTTTTCCAGTTGAGCAACAACAATGCAGTGTAGTAGGTTCAGAGTCCCTGTACAATTGTGGTACACGATTAGAGGACATTGGGTTGTAATTCCCAGGAACTCTCAAATAATAACACAATTACCACCTACACACTCCAGATTAATAGACAGATAGACCAAATTCAGCTTTCAAGCTGTCCCTCTCTCTATCAGGGATTTGAACCCGAATGCTAGTCAGACGTTCTTACCACTGAGCCACTGGACCCACGACAGAGAAGTGGATGTACGTCTGCTTATAGCAGCACAGGAAGGAGGCCCCAGCCAATTCCAGCTGTCTTTTTCAATGTGTTGCTATAAGCAGACTTGCATCCACACAACAAAATTGTCAAGTAGAAATGAAGCCCCTGATGAACAACTGTCTCGTCCTGGTGCATAAGTATGACCATTGTGTGTGTGTGTGTGTGAGTGTGAGTGCAAACTTCCTGTGCAGTGAGAGAGTGGTCTAGCTCTGATCTATGGACTAGCTTCCTAGCAACCGGTTCCCATAGTTTAGCCAAAACATCAGTTCCAGCATCTTATGCAGTGCATCAAAATATCATTGACTCCTAGCTGGCACCTTCAACGGGAATGGGATGGCTAACCTAGGTTGGAGACAGCATGTGATGCCTGGAATGGTGGAATGCTGGGGTGACTAGCTCCCAGCCAGTGATCCCCTTACACAGGTCAAAGTCAGCAGCCTCACACCATGGCTTCCCAGGCTCAGCTGGCCATCTGGTCAATAGGTAACTGTATCAAACAATGGCAGAAACGGGCCTCCTACTCTAGCCAAGTGTTAGAAGCCCTACTCTAATTACCAGCGGCCTGATTGTGCCATTAAGCTCCCCTTACAACGCACACACTCCTTCGCTCTTTGATCAGTACCAGTGACCCAGCATCGGGACCAACTGCACGCCAGGTTC
Organism: Axinella damicornis; assembly: GCA_963931865.1. Classification (NCBI taxonomy): domain Eukaryota; kingdom Metazoa; phylum Porifera; class Demospongiae; order Axinellida; family Axinellidae; genus Axinella; species Axinella damicornis. Next base: position 15,895,716 of record OZ007508.1, read on the forward strand.
AACACTATCAGCCCTGAGCTCAACCTGGCAGAGAATTCAAAACAGTGACCCTTTATAGACTGTAGGTCCGCTGGCATATGGCAACCATGCAGCTCCATTTGGCACCTGAAGCAGTATGCTCTCACCGGTACAGTGGAAGAAGTTTATTTTGTGTCACTAATGCACACGTATAATTGGGGCGAGCGTGAGCGAGCCCCACACTAGCGTGACTTCATTGCGCTCTGCGTGTGTATACTTGCTTGTCCGGTGAATCGTGGATCTTGCAAATACCGTAAATTTTAAATCAGCGAATTTCACTTGCACGTGCACAATAATATTCAAATTCAACGAACTCGATGAACCGTCTAGCTACCTGTAGCTGTTCGACGAACGATGGTGACAACAAAGACGGAGACCACTCGTGGACATTGGCTAGAGCATCATGAACATTCTTCCTCCTCGGCGACACTGACAAAGACGGAGACAGCGCGTGGACCTACACGTACCGCCTTGCCGGTTAGGCTAGCTACATTGCTGCTAGGCTATAAACGCTAACCTGACTCGCTCACAGTTGCTGTGATGTGCATGAGAGGATGCAGAGAATATAGCTACAATGACATACTAAAAATCGTCTTTCAGCAACTTCATGCTAATGTGTACAACAACATTGCTAGCAGAAACAGAAACACTGAATGGTTCAGCCAGCAATAGCCCTCTTCGGTCACACACTTGCTTCCAACAATGCTGATCATGGCTTTGACTGTTTTCATATACTGCCCAGCCTTCACTACTATATTGACATGCAGTACGTCAGGCGAGCCCCACAATGCCCTGCATTCTTCTAGTTATATGCATATATGGCTACCCCGGGATTGTTATGTCACAGACCTGCTCATGTACAGAGATTGTTATAACACACAGCCAATCATGCGTGAGGTATAGGTGGCAGTGTTTGTGTGTCTTGCTGCCTAGGTACCAACAACTGAGCAGGCCATGACTCCAATTGTGTTTGAGATGCGGTGATCATGAATTTGGGGCAGGCCAGCTGCAGGGCTCTCAGTAAATACACCAAGGCTGACATAGATAGAGCTGTGCCAGGCTGAGGACACTGACATGGACATCACTAGCTGCAAGCTCTCAGAGTGGCTGTGAATACAAAGGCTGAAGGCATTGGTAAGGACAGCTGTGCACACGAAGGTCAACTTGATCTCCATTTCTCAGGTCATTCCTTGAAAAGTTGACCAGGTGAACTGCCGGTATATAGCATGTGCCAAATAAAAAGGCTGGCTCACTGGTTCATAGCTAGACAGTTGTCTCGCATCCCTCAACCAGATTAGACTATAGGAGTACCGTTAGCCCTCAATCAGCTGCAGACAATACCAAGACTTACCTCAAACGCATATCTTCCTCTGGTTCTGGACAATCTGTCCTGCACAGTCCAGACATCATTAAGCCGGATGATTTCAGGGGTCTCCTCGGAGTCCTCACAGTCTTGAATCTCAACTGTCTTGCACTGTTGTGCTGCACTGTTCCGTAGCACAACAAATCTCTGCTTGTAGGCCTGTGTGTCACAGTGTGGTGCATATGTAGTATGAGTGTGTATGAGTGACCAGCTGGACAGACACACAATGATATTCATAGGGATGGAGTTATCACATTACTTATCACCTCACTTCATCAGGCCACAGCTGTGCACACAAGCAAAAGGCTATTTCCTGTCAAAACCTTTTTCCTGTCAAAACTGATGTCACTTCCAGGAAAAAAAATTAGGCCCATTTTTCATTCACTACTCCTACACTATTGCAGGACTGTTTCATCCACAACCCACACACTTCATCTGGCTACCATCCACTTCTGGGTAGCACTGAATGCCACCAATACACACACAGTATTGTGATGGCTGCAGAATGCTCCAAAACAGGCCAAAGTGTGGTGGAACAAGCATTACTCCTACAGACCCTCCCAACCTGCTCCCCCCCAACCACACAGGTGTGCATTACTCCTACAGACCCTCCCAACCTGCTCCCCCCCCCCCCCCCCCCCCCCAACCAGATCGGATATCAACTAATTGAAGGAATGCTTGTGCAATGCCTGGGGCTAATGTTCCGCCGATTAAGCCAGGAGTAAGAATGGACGGGCTATCCCGTAATGATTACCTGTTGTTGCGTAATCCAGTTAGGTGGTGACCAAACTACATGCTGAGAATCTGTACACGCACAGCAACAATCAGGTGATATTACGATAAAATGGCGCACCTGTGTTTTGAAATTAATAGCGTATCTATATTCTGAGTGACCAAGTCACCATTGCTATGCTAATGTAATAAACATTGTGAAACTATGAACAAGAATCCAGACTGTCAGAATTTGCAACATTCCAGCCAGCCATAGTGTAGCCTCCTTTTGAAGTCAACTGTTTTGAGAGGCAATTAATGTGTTTGCCATCTTCACATTAAGTGTAAATTCTGCACTTGATTTTCAGCCTGAGGTGAAAATCCGAGAGCAGGCGCATATTTGCACTTGAGAATGCGCAAATGAGGAATAACAATCCACTAAGTGGCAAGGAGAAGTGCTGACAAGTATTGCTGCAGAATCCTTAGAGCTGGTAAACCCTAGCCTTGGGTCTCCTCAGCTCTCTCCTCGGCTCTCTCCTCGGCTCAGTCTTCTAGGCTCTCTCCTAGGCTCAGTCTCCTAGGCTCTCTCCTTGGCTTGGTCTCCTAGGCTCTCTCCTCGCCTTGGTCTCATAGGCTCTCTCCTCGGATCGGTCTCCTAGGCTCTCTCCTCGCCTTGGTCTCATAGGCTCTCTCCTCGGATCGGTCTCCTAGGCTCTCTCCTCAGCTCGGTCTCCTCGGCTCGGTCTCCTAGGCTCTTTCCTCAGCTCTCTCCTCAGCTCTCTCCTTGCTTGGTCTCCTAGGCTCTCTCCTCGGGGAGGAGTCTGGGACTGAGGTGAACCCTACACTACGTCATGCACCAGGCGAGTCAATTGCAAGTAGTAATCCACACAGTGTGCACAGCCATAGACATTGGAATGTTTTGTCACAACACAATTTGCTAGCGAGTCGGGGGGCTGGGAGGTACGCAGGTGAGGGGGACCACTCTGCTAAACCAACAGTCCAGAGAGGTGAGTTTCTAGTCACACCAAGACCCTTCCTCACACCATGCTGGATGGGTTCATACAAGCTCTTCCTACTCTCAGGAGACCAGAACTAGAAAATGACTGACTGCATAAGCTCCTGATAGCATGACATAAACAACCTTTCTTTCAAGTGAAGAAATCCACAACACACTTCTTCCCCTTGAAGGCTCGGAGGTAAAAATTAAAAACCAATTTCAAAACTTACCGATCCGAAGAGGTTTCTTTTCTTCACATCAAGAATACCTTTTTTCACCACGTCTGACATCTCTGATAGCAACACACCCCCGACTTTAGCACTGCTGGCACAAGAACAATACAAGTCAAGAACTTGAAGCTCGAAAAGTATGTTCACTATAGCTACGTACGTAGGTACGTACCGCCCCCCGCAGTTTGCTGTGCTAAGCAGATAGCAATCGGATCTTTGCAGGACACACTGAACTGTACCGCTGTGAATGCATGCAATTTGGCTGTTCACGATCACTACATGTACACAGTACAGTCTCACCAGCTCTTCTCTACCGATCGGTGTGGTTTGCGGTGCAGCCTCACTCGATGGGTTTCCACGCAAGCGGTTCCGTATTCTCGGGACACTAGATCCAGAAACGCCACAAAAAGACCGCAGACTGCATCATAAACAACCCTAGGTCGAGCTAAGAACAGATTATACTGCAATGAATAATGGCTACAGTCATTTTAATTATGCGCATGCGTGGAGAGTTAATCACAGCTAGTTCGTAATCTTTTCCGTATACGCTCAAAGCAGTATACGAAGATGGGCGTGAACCATCTTCGCTACAGTACATGCAAGTACAGCCTTATGAAACGCGCAGAGAGCTAGCTGCGGAGGCCACTCGACCATGTCTATTTACAGTTCCAAGAGAAAGCACAGAGCATCGCGATCTCAGATTGGTAAGGAGAAGATCTTGCACACTTGTACTTGCAAAGTATGTGAAGCCTCACAGCTGTAATAGTATGGGGGTCAAGTCTAGGTTGCGAATTTCTGCTGTGCATATGCCAGGTTGCCAGTGCCTGCATGACCTGGAGCCATGCAAGAATCCCAGTGACTTGGCTCCATTCACCAGTGCACTTGGCATGATTTTATCTGGTTCAGGGCAGGGTTACCAGAGGTAGTCCAATGGTGCTCACCTGCACAAAACAGCAAACAAATTACCTAGTGGAAAACCAGCAAAAGTACAAAACTAAAGGTAGCTATGGTTATGTACATTTCTTACGTTGCTGCCTCCTGACCGCCATTTGATATTTCTCCTACAGGCCACCTCAAGCTCTCTGTTTACGAAGAGTCCAGTGCACTTATTGTTCACAGTGAGTGAGCATATATAGATAGTAGAGTTTCTTCCTACTCTACTCTATGGTGAGGGTAATCTTGAATATCATTGTCAGATGAAACTGGACCCCTAAATGTTCTGCACTTATTGCAGTTGACTACACTAGGCACAGTCCGTTCTACATAATTACGTTCTCCAGGTTGGCTAATAAATCGATCGTACATACAGCTGTACAGCAGTCGTCAATGGTCATCGAGAAGAACCTGACGATATGCATGACATGTTGGTTGTATGCAGGTTGGAAACTAGCCTCGTTCCCAGGCCGTTTTTGGCGGCCTGGGAACGAGGCTAGTTGGAAACTTGCATAGTTCATGCGAGATTTGCTTAACCCTGTCGGTACAGAAGTCTTATGCTTTTTACTGTGACCATCTCCTCCGCGCATATGTTGTGGGAGGACTATTTACTGGTGTGCTGGGTGCTCTGCACGTACCTTCCAACTTGGCTTGTTTCTGCAGGCCACAAAGTTTGTATACAACATCCAACTTTAATTTTTATTGCCCCTGAGGGGTTGCCACAATGGTGGCTAATGAGGGCCTGGAGAAGGCAGAGCCAAGTCCCCCGGGACCGACGGCTTTACATGGATGCGGTGTGAACTCTATCAGGCGAAAACACCTTCAAGAACACACCTACTCATTATTGTTTAGTTTACTCCTAGAAGAGAAAGAAATCTCCTATAGCATGGTGGGATTCGAACCTGCAACCTTTTGATTAGCAGTTGAATGCTTTAACCACTCGGCCACCAGGCATCCCAAAGCTCCCCCCACACACACAAACACATGCACACACACACACATACACTCGTAAAAACCATTGTCACTGCTCCTGTAGTAGCCACTGTAACTAAAGGATTGTTGACAAATTCCTCCATTCTCAGCCTCTCTTGTTCTATAGCCAGAGTCGCCAGACACGTGCTTATTTTGACCTGATCTTTTGTTGATGCTGAATTTGGTGTGTGCTGGATTTCCAGCATCTCTTTGGGAGCAGTCCATGTTTGCATGCAAGCAGAGTTTTGAAAGCTATGACATCTTTCTTGTCCATTGTACTGTGTGTGGTTCATAACCTTGTGCATATGTTATGTAACTATAGATCGGTTATGGTATAATGTGTCCATGACGTCTACATGCAGCTTCGATCAGTCATGAGACCAAATGCACACTGTCACAGTATTTACAGTCAGCAATACTGGAGGGGGGGGGGGGGGGGGGGGGGGGTTCATACAGCAGCCCTCATGCAGTGGGCTGAGGATTCATGGCTACTATGTTTATCTTAAAAATCCAATTAGAGTAGTAGGCAGTTCTGGTTGCAGTTATTCACAGTTATGCTAGCTAAGGACCTCCAGTGAATACAATTGTCACCCGCTGCTTGGCGAACGAACGTAGCACAGCCACGTGCATTTGCAGGTGATAATTGTGTACCTATATATTCTGTCAGTTTAGTAATGTGTTATCCTTAGCATGTTGATACTGTCTAATTTCTGCACACTGCTGCTATATACAAAGCCGGTGCTCCACAGCCTCGTTTCCAGGACCTGTATGAGGCCTGGGAATGAGGCTGAGTGCTCCAGTTGAATAAATGCAGTCATGGAATTCAAATGCGGATGAACCTGCTGTACCACTGTACTTGTCTATGTGCAGTACTCGTCAGCTGCATGAAGTCGCCAGCCTTGTTCCCAGGCCTACCCTGTTTTTTCTGTTCTTCGGTTTGCGTTGACAATAATACACGGATGCAGAAGGGCGACGACCCTTCCGCATCGTGTATTATTCAACACAAACCAAAGAACAGAAAAACGGGGTAGGCCTGGGAACGAGGCTATGTAGTCACCAGGTAGTCAACTACCATATTTGGCAACCATGCATATCATTCCTCTCACTAAAAACTCCTTATCCACCATATCTCACTAGTGATGGAGAAACACCTGTTGCTATGGCAATGGTTACCTAATTACTAGTTTAATGTCATATTTTTTACCTTGCAGTTTTTGAGGCCAGAGGACTGTTACGAGACAGTGCTCAATTGGATGCATATGTGAAGGTACAATAATTGTGGTCTAAATTTGGTCTCGTTCCCAGACCCTCAATATGACTAGTCTAAATATGATTGTATAAGCAACTTCACTTGTACTATAATGTGCTTGGGGGTCAAAGGCAGGAGTGTACTTTGTGATGGCTGGCTTTGCTAATTGTAAAACGGCTAGATGATGGCTGAACTCGTTCCCAGCACACTTAATTTCCTGTTACATGGCTTTGGAACGAGGCTAGATGATATAATTATAGCTGGAAGTTCTAGCTAACAATTTAAGGTTTGTAATTCCTGTTTGTTGTCTGCGTATATACACTGAGGTATTGTCTGCGTCTATGTGTATACTTACATGTATGTGTCCTGAAATGGGGGGTGCCCGATGAGTAGTCTATAATTTCCCACCAGAATGTCTCTCCTTTGTTGATGGGATAGGATATGGCAGCTGCATGGTTTATAGAGCAGCCCCCAACTGCATAGTTGCTTGATTCAATTAAGAGTAGTAGATTAGTTCTGGGTGAAGAGTGGTTATAGTATTTGACCTGGGTGATAGTCCCAGGTTTGAATCTCCCTGGTGCTTCGCAGGTGAAGGGCTTTCATTTCTCCTCCTTCCCTTGCCCTTCTTCCCCTTGGAAGGCCAGCCTCTGGTTGAGAGGGCTTGGAGGTTACATTCTCGTCTTTGTGTCACCTTGCATGGATTTGGATGGTCGAGTGCAGAGTCTTGTAAACACCTGTAACTTTCTATTTCATTGCTCTGTGTGTGTACAAACCTGTGTTCGACACTTAAAAGAGCTTTACCCTTTGCACTCAGTGGCAAGCTTCCTTATATGGACGATTCTCAACGTCAGGCATCTAAGGTTTTAAGGCTACTTGTGTCTTAGCGGTTTAATTTTCTCTGTCTCCTTCCACTCCCTCCCCCCTCCTTCCCCCTCCCTCCCCACTCCCTCCTCCCTCCCTCCCCACTCCCTCCCTCTCTCCAAGCTCTACCTGCTACCTGACCCTCACAAGGTGACGAAGGAGAAGACCACCATAGTGAAACAGAGAGACCCTGTCTTCAACCAGCGCTTCAGCTTGTAAGAATGTACATACGTATATAGTGGTGCATCCAACGAAAATTTGTTTGGCTCAACATCCTGTCATAATACGCAACACACCTTTAGTAAAGCTTCTTGTCCACAAACTAAACATGTTATGGGGTGCCAATGTTTTGACTGAATTTCTTCAAACCGTTTCTGAGAGCATGCATCACTTGCAAACACTACGTATATATGCCACAATACCCTCTCCTCCTCTCCTCCCTCTCCCCTCTGTCTCCCCTCCCTAACACCCCCCTCCCCCTTCCCTCCTCCCCCTTCCTTCTCCCCTCCTCGCCCCTCTCCCATCCCTCTCCCCTCCCCATCCAGTCTGCTGAGCGAGCAGGACTTGGAACGAAGACTGTTAATTTCTGTGTGGACACACCATGCCACATCCAGGCAAGTAACACAGTGCTAGCTATTTAAAGACTAGAGGTGCCATGCAGAGCATGTACCCCGTGCTCACTGGCGTGCTGTACTTTGACTTGATATAGGTAGGCCTACTGCCGATTATTCATACAGCATGCAGGATGAGCCTACCAATTTTTTAATACAGCGATATGTCTGCATGCAGAATGAGAGACCATAAGTTGTGGCAGTAATGTTCAGGGTGTGGTCCAGTTGTATGAATTAGAAACATGCACGACTTTTATGCGGCTTTTCTCAGCCTCTCGAGTGGATCTCTGGTCTGTGAGTTATGCAGACGCTAGCTAGCTTATAGTATTTTTCTGAATTCTCTTCGACAAGGCCTTCACTGTTCAAACTGCTGATTTTGTGTCCACAAACAGACAGACGGGACACAAACCGATCACTTAACCCCTGCTGCGGGTATGCGCATGAAAAAAAAATATTTGTATACATGATCCATGCAGTCCAATACACTGGCATTCCTATTTGTTGCTTCTATGAAACAATTAATGTTGTAGCGTTTGGACAATGTGTGATGGTGTAAATGCTGTGGGAGGAGACTCAAGGGATTGCTGCCTTGATGTCATTCTGCAGGAACGAGATGGTTGGCTGCATGTCCTTCCCAATAGCTGACCTTGTGGGACCAAATAAGGTAATGTCCTGATAGAGCCACATATTGCCTTCTGTTGAAACGTCCTCATAAGGCTAAGTAGTGGTTGCCTTCTTGGTGCTCACACACTCAATAAAGTTGTTCTTTCTTCGTCACTCTGTGCTCCTCCCTCCTCCCCTTCACCCCCCCCTCCTCCACTTCACCTTCCTTCTTCCCTTCACTCCTCCTCCCCTCTTCCCCTCCACCCCCCCCCCCCCCCCCCCCCCCCCCCCCCCCCTCCCCTTAGGGTCTGAATGGATGGTTCCATCTGCTGGATGAGCAAAAGGGGAGGAGTGAGAACATGAAAGTGCCAACGTCCCTCTCCAAGTACGAAGGATCTCTGGGCTTTGGGTTCCAGAAACCAGGGCAGCAGACCTTCGCTGTGAGTCCCTCGATCGCTGGAACAAAACTCAGAAGAATTTCAGCTATAACCATCAGCGGCCATGGCTAATAAGACAAGACCGCTTGGAGGACTTTGGTGACAACTGCATGGGCTTTGTATTGTACATAACTGTTCCTAGCCAGTCCGAGGGAGAACCAGGTTGGTAACTAGCTGGTGCCTCTAGTCACGATTGCTATACGTAGTTGGCTTCTGCACCTCTGCTGGGCCTGTGAGAGCTGAGGATGAATGAAGGAAATGTAGCAAAAGGAGATAGTTTAATAACTGTTTTTTTTTTCTAGTCTCAGAGACTTGTTTTCAGAAATCAATGATCATGACTTCAAGGGCCCGTTTTCGGATCAGGTAAATAGCATTGCAAAGTACCTCGACCATGTTGTCGAAGACATCTGTCAGAAGGAACTCAAAAGGTCTTGGGTTTGAATCCCAGAATTTTTTCTGTAGGTAATTTTCCCTCTAGTTACCGTGCTATACTTTTCGCCCTCCCTCCCGGTAGGTGACCCTCATCCGGAGTGAGAAGGGATATGGCTTCAACATCCACGGACACAAACCTGTGTACATCACCAGTATGGTAGAAGGTACAGGACCTGGTCATGACCACGCATACTGTATGTTGTCTGAAATTTATCCCCCCCCCCCCCCCCCCCCCCCCCCCCCCCCCCACACACACACACACAGGTCTCCCTGCACAACAGATGGATCTCCAGGTGGGAGATACAATTGTGGAGGTGGACGGCACTGATGTCACGATGGCTGATGGACAGTTTGTGGTCAGCCTTGTCGGGTGGGTGTGAAGCAATCCATTCTTACATAATGCATGTTGTTGAAGATGCATGCAACATCTTCCCTTTCGCCTCCCCACACACAAATGCGCAAACACACACCATGCACACGTACACTATAACAGCAAATGTCCTAAGGTTCTTCACCTGGTCCTGCAACGTAGTACTGCCTACCGCTCCCGAGCTGCCACAACTGCCACCCCCTACTCTGCCACCCAGCAGGACCGTGGCTTCCACCACCCCCACAAAGCGCTCTATGCTTCCCAGGCCCCAGAACACCATGGTGGCTGGAGGCACTCCACCCCCACGCATGGACTCACTCAGCCGACCGAGTTCATGCAGGATGATCTCTACCCTCTGCCCCCCAGGAGAGGAGTTGCCCCTGGGTTAAAGAGGCAAACAGTATCTGGGAGCAATATTGGCAGTTCGTCAGTTAGCAACATTGCGGCCATGCACCCTCGGAGGTTCAGTAGTGTTAGCCAGCATCTCCATCCGTCTTTGAGCCAGGAGCAGCTGATGAACGGCGCCCCTCCTTTCATTATTGGTCCCAGTACCTCTACGAGTGGGTATGTCATGTCGCAGCCAGGGGATCCCGTGTATGACGTGTATGCCACAGCACCCAGACGCAGCAGGAAGGATCGGCACAGGAGGACCAGGAAACAGTACTCCCTAAGCCAGCTGGAGGTGGAGGGAGGGGAGGGGTACCACTTCACCAGGGCAGCTTCCCTTTCTCCACACCATGTCACCTCCCATGGTGCATCCAGCTACCAACACAGACAGCTGTATGGCAGTAGGGAGAATGAGGTCACATCCTCAAATGGCTCAATAGCGTTCTCTGACTCTGCGTACGCCTCCGGGCTCAGTAACCAGTCGTCCCGCGGCAGGCCTCCTGCAGAGGAAAACTCGAGACATGGAATGAGACTGGAGGAGGGAGGTGTTTCACCCTACCATTTTCACCATGGCAACAGGAGTGATCTGGATGGCTTTTCCAGGAGCACCTCCTCGGAGGAGGAGGTCCTTACGGACTGGGAGGTGTGTCTCAATTAGACTATGGATCAATGGCTGAACCTTAATTGCCTTCTCTCCCCTTCTGCAGAGCTTGGGGCCTCTTGGCCAGAAGAGACAAAGGGTACGTATGCAGGCCAGTAAAGTATTTTTCTAAGATGTTAGCATTCTGGTAATGGTTCTTGCAGGCTGTCAATGGAGTGATGATTGCAGAGTTTTCATTCTACAATGAGCTGAAGACTGGAATTAGGACATACTTAGAGCCACTGAGGCGCATCCTCCCGGACACCGCACATCGCACGATGTTCATGAACATGGAAGAGGTAACACAGCTGGACAGACAAACAGACGGATGTACTGTACAGACAGCCCTCCCCTTTCCCTTCACCTCTCCAGCTCTTTGCTGTGTCTGAAGAAATTGTTGAAATGCTGAAGTCACGCCGGATACTATGCAAGTCTCTTGACCCCACCCCCACCCAGTTCTACTTCACTGCAGTAGCCGACATCTACCACACCAAGGTGTGTGATCACCATTGTATGTAGCCTCATTCCCATTTGACCTGGGAATGAGGTCACATTGTAGCATTTGAGAATGATTATGGCGATGTCTGCAGCTCTCCAAACTGGTTGGAGGTCTAGAGCGCTACCGGCAAGGCAGTCTCGCCGCTCGTCAGGTGATCAACGACACCTTCACCAACGAGGAGTTCACCAAGCTTGTGCAGGTCAGTGTACATGTAATACAGTGGAACCTGCTTGTCTATAACGACCACCTCTCTACTATAGTCACTACTGCTGGTCCCATTAAATTTTGTGCTAATTGCCAATCCAGTACAAAATGACCTAGCTGCTTATAAAAGCAGCCACCTGTCTGTGGTGGCCAAACGTACTGGTCCCAAGGTCGACCACTATACAGGTTCCACCATGTACACCCAAAGTTTAATGAGCATTGAGCATGTTTCCTGAGTTTCTCCAGGAAATCTGTAGGAATTTGATTTGCTCATTCGGAGGTATCATTAGTCATTTTAATATGATTTCCTTACTACGAAACACAAGGAAATTTTTTTTGCTGTGTATACTGGTACGATAGTGTACTAAGGTATGTAGCAATTTACACAAGGTGTTGTTTAATGCCTCCGCCCACAGGAGTCTGTGGTGAGGGACAGGAAGCCGAGCATCTACTCCTTCGTAGAGGCTGGGAAGGAGGTGGGTACACTGTTAAGTCAACTGTGTACACTGTTAAGTCAACTGTAGTAAGAAACTGTAATATTGACGTGCGTTTGCGGAACCATTTTCCTCACTGAGCCGGATTTACACTACAAACGAAGCTCCGGAAGTCCTAAACGATCAAAGCTCCGGAAGATAAGTGAAGCGTGCACCGTTTTTGTGTTCATACAGAGCCAGACTCTTCGGAAGAATAAGCCTTCCAATTGCCTGCAAACGCATGTCTGAAAAACACTTTGAATGTCGGTGTCAGTTTTAAGGACATGTGTAACACTGCAGTGTGATCTCCTTGCTAACCACTGCAGTACCTCTCAAAGCTGACCAAGTCCATGATGGCCGTCCATTTCTTCACTCCTCTGTGGCACAAGGACCACCTCTATCTCACTACCATCATGCACGGTACACACCTGCACACTATATTATCACGTTATTAGGGTGTTAGCTGGTATTCTGTAGTTCAAGGAGACGTGTCACTCTGACTGATGTGATTGAAATAGTTTTGGGCTTCACTAGTACGTGGCTATTAACTATTCCCCTCCCTTTCTCCCCTCCCCTCCTCCCTCCCCATCTCTCCCTTCTCCTTCTCCCCTTCCCCTTCTCCCCTCCCCCTCCTCCCTCTCCCCGCTCCTCCCTCTAACCTCCCCCTTCCCTCCCCAGCACTAGTGAAGTTGTGCCCAGACCGGAGTCTTGTGGAGAAGTGGGAGAAGAACCAGGAGATCATGAAGAGCCTCAAGCTCTGCATCAGTTTTGGACCTCAGGTCCAGGTAATGCCGCCTGACAGCAAATATCTCACACTGGTATCCATGCAGCTACCCCCCCCCCCCCCCCCCCCCCCCACACACACACACACACACACACACCCTCTCTCCCTCTTACATGCTTCAGCCATTTCATGTGGTCATACCAGGCAGGGTCCTCGTTCATGAGGGGGAAGCTACTCTCGTCGAGAAGAAACGCAAGAGGAAGGTGGGAATTGACCTATAATTACGTACCTCACAGTCCTAACTGATCTCTGTTGCAATGCAGCAACACAACCTCTTGTGACCACAGCTGTATCACTCCTGAGCCAGCTGTGTCACTCGTGAGCCAGCTACGTCGCTCACAGGCCAGCTGTGTCACTTGTGGGCCAGCTGCATCACTTGTGGACCAGCTGTGTCACTCATATCATATGCCAAATGTGCACTGTTCATGCACACTGGAAGGCTGAATACCTGCATACCATGAAGTCTATGTCTTCCTCACCCAGATCTGGCTCCTGCTGTTCTCAGACATTCTGCTACTGACACGACGGCAGGGTAAGATCCTGACCTCAATTGAGCCCCCCATCTTCCTTGACCGCCTTCTTGTCCAGGACATCAACTGCATTGAGGGTGAGCTAGCTGGGCACTGCTAACCATTGGTCCCTGCATATGCATCGTGATGGCTTGCTATATGTAGGAGTATGTGGTTCTTTCAAAATTACTGTACACTCCATGTTCTTCAGATATATGTATACTGCTGGGTGCTCTCCACACACACACACACACAATTGCAGCTACTGAATTCCAGATCGCCACAACAGACACGGTAAGTATTACTACCGCAAGTATTACGGTAATGCTCTCATCCACTTCCCCTCTCTCCCTTGCCCCTTCCCTCCTCGCCTGGCCCCCTCCCCCCTCTCCCCTCCCTCCTCCCCCCCCCCCCCCCCCCCTCCCCCCTCTCTCCTCTACTTCCCCCTCCCCCCTCTCTCCTCCCCCCTCCCCCCTCTCTCCTCCCCCTTCCCACTCCACCCTCCCCCCACCCCAGAACCTATGTCGCCAGATACGGGTAGCCACACCTCAGGAAAAGACAGACTGGATGCAGAAACTGAAGGAGAGAGCGACCGGGTCCCTCATGCACCACAGGAGGAGGCCAGGGGAGAAGGTGTGCTCCACTGCTGGTTTAGTGAGAAAATAGAATACCACAGACAATATTTGAGACAATTTGGTCAATTAAGGTCTTGCATGTTTCACATACTCCTGACATGCAGTGCTGCCCGAATTCACAGCATTGGTATGTGTGTGTGTGTGTGTGTGTGTGTGTATGTACTATGTGTGTGTGTGTGTGTGTGTGTGTGTGTGTGTGTGTGTGTGTGTGTGTGTGTGTGTGTGTGTGTGTGTGTGTGTGTGTGTGTGTGTGTGTGTGTGTGTGTGTGCATGTGTGTGTATGTATGTGTGTGTGTGTGTGCATGTGTGTGCATGTGCGTGCATGTACACATTGGATGTGCCTGATGCATAACCGTCATCCCCGGGATTGCAACCAGCCTGGGAATGAGGCCACCTGATGCAAAGTGTGTACGTCAGCTTATTAAAGCACTGTACTGTTAATCAGGTATCGGTTATTGAAATTCTGCGGTACTGATGATTTAATTGCCCTATAAGCAGTTGAGAGAGGGTTTTGGGAAAAGGTATGCTCCATTTCTGGGTGAACGCTGATGATGAAAGCGAGCCTTGTTGCAAAATTTGTCAATTCAAGGGTATACTGAGTATATGTCTATCACATTGTGGTATCGGTCTATTTCACATATTCCGAATTGGAATTGGAAGTATCGGTGGAACACGTGAATGATTTTGTAACAGATATGGGCAAAAACTCTAGCACTTCATTCCGATCCATTTCCATATTAAACACTTGTTGTATTGCAGCATACAGAGCATTCAATCTTAACTAGGGGCTAACCAGAAGTGCAGAAGGATGGATATAGAATGTGATATATTCCACTAATGCTTGTCAATTGCTTTGAGACTGCTGGGAGAATGTGATTCAATTGCAGTTGAAGGTCATCATTGGTTTCTGATTGGTCAGCACTGCTGGATTGGCTTCATGTAATAGGGTAGGTAACTACAGGAGTTTATGAGTGCAACAAACTTATTCTTTTTTGTGCTAGTGCTCTTCATTACGCTCTTCATGGGAAATATATTACCGTATAGCGCGTTATTTTCGTGGGTGGACATTTTCGTGAAATGCTTGATAAGGTCGTCAGAATTAATTTCGTGGTTCTAAATTTCGTGGCGCCGGCCCAATAATTGATCGGTATTGCCTCACTGACATAATATAATATCTTCCAAATTGAGCATTTACAGAACATTACATCACGAATTCCAACAACGTTGATCATATTACAGTAACTGAATGGTGATGACCGCAGATATCTCTCCCTGTGTTTTGCCCCCCTCCCCCTCCCTCACCAGATGCGTAATCTTCCCATGGGTGATGCACCAAGGAGGCAGCTGCATGTGGGAGCAGAAGACGACGACCAAGTACTCAGTATGATGGCAACAATTCCTGAGGGTAGTGTGGCTGTGGTCAGTGCAGGGGGGAAAGAGGAGAGGGAGGGGGGAGGAACCCCGCTCCCACCCCCCAGCCCTCCCGGAGAATTGCAGAGATCCACTCCTAGGAGGAGGAGCTTGTAAGCATAATCGTCGTTAATCGATCATACGTATTAATTGTGACGTAATACACCATCACACCGCATCATAATTTCAAGATCTAGAACACTAGTACTATACTAGGGGTGTAACCACAGCTGTAAATGGCGCTGATAACTGTAGCGTAGCTAGCTGCTAGTGTGTAGTATAGTAGGCCGTTACACTCAGAAGCTGCATGCAGCTTTAGCTAAGCCGTGATGCCAGTTCTACACACGAAATATAAACTCTCGAGTGCCAATCGCAGCGAGGACGACACCAGTGGTGATAGTGCAGAGATGAGCAACGGCGAGCTGCAGGCCGTGACCAGGCCTCGCAAAGTGTCCGCTCCCGATTTCTTCCCCAGGTTCAACGTTGGTGGGAAGGCTGGCAAGGGCAAGGAGAAGAAAGGCAGGAAAGACAGCGCGCCCCTCGCGCAAACCCGGAGAGACACGGAACCGCCCAACCTTGACAAGTGAGCAGCATCAAGCACAGGCGCATGCACCATGTAATTACAGCTAGGTAGTCAGTGCATGGAGAGGGTGGTGTGTCGCGCCCCTCGCGCAAACCCGGAGAGACACGGAACCGCCCAACCTTGACAAGTGAGCAGCATCAAGCACAGGCGCATGCACCATGTAATTACAGCTAGGTAGTCAGTGCATGGAGAGGGTGGTGTGTAGGCTTCTGATTTCAGCGATTGTTCCTATTTGATTATGGGACAAACGATTACGGGACAAACACTTACAAAAACTGCAGGCACCAATTAATTACGTTTTCCTAGGACTTGACACCTTACACTGTAAAGTTGACACAACATCACACTAGTTGAATCATCACGTTGCAACCACACTGCCTGCTGGGCCTGTGGAATCTTGTGGATGAGCCTTAGACACTGTAGTAATATTCCAGAATTCTTATCCTTATTGTGGGTTGAAAGTGCCAACTATGAGATATGAATGGCTTCTCTCTGGTACTGCAGGGTTAGTGTTGAGGTGTTGAGCCAGTGGGAGGCCTCCCTGGAGACGCTGCTCGGAGACAAAGGTATAGACCACAAGAGAACAGCAAAAGATGAATGTAATCAGTTTAAAGAAACATGCTGATTATATTGTGACTTGTTGATGTGTGTTGTTGCAGATGGCATTGAGTTGTTTGAGCAGTTTCTGAAGTCCGAGTTCAGTGAGGAGAACATCCAGTTCTGGAAGGCGTGCAGACAGTACAAGGAAGAGGTCCCTCAGGAGAAGCTAAAGGAGGAGGCCGAGGCCATCTTTGAGAAGTACATCTCCCAGTCTGCTCCCAAATTGGTGGGCAATCATCGTCTTGGCAGGGGCCGGGAGGGAGGGAGGGAAGGAAGGGGCTGGGCACTTTGTTGAACCACTAACTGGATTGCAAACCCAAACAAGGGAGAATGCCTAGGGCTGTCTAGGGTCTTCTTCCAGCTTGTCTGTCTTCTTACAGTCCCAAATTCCAAGTGGGATTAACTGAATCCTTGAAAGCAACTGAAAGAACGTTTCGTGTTGTTGTTTTTTTTAGTGTGGCACCGCATGAATATTGGTGATGGACTGTTTAGGGTAGCCTTGTTCACAGGCCCACACACGAAATGCGGAAGTGGGCCTGGTGACACTTGGCACAATTCCCATAATTTATGTGCTGAGCTCAGCAGTCTTGATTTCTGGTAGGCAAATCACGTTTGTCCATTGCCAATTATTGCGTATTCTTTACCTTGTGAAAAGTGTAGCCGTTAGATAAAACCGCTGTTCTAACCTTCAAGACTCACCTCTGGTCACTCCTTGGCAAGGACGTTCTACTTAGCCGTCACCAACAGCTACCTTCCGCATGATTTCGAATGCATCCAAGTAAGGAATGTAATCGCTTACGCTGTTATGCTGACTGTGCACATACGTCACCAGGCCCTCTTCCGCGTTCCGCATGTTGGCCTGGGTACGAGGCTATGTTTGAGCAGCTGCACCCATTGAGCTCACCTATACACTCACTAAGTAAGTATACAGGAAGGCACAGCCAAGCTTGTGGTTGACCTTCAGAGCTTTCAGTTCCCTTTCAACCACAGCACTCAAATAGAGTTCAGGAGATATAAAAGACAGCTGAAGTCAGCTCAGCTGCCTGTGGGTACCTACCACCTGAGCACAGCCCATGAATCTGAGCTGTGGTCCTCCTCCTTCCCACACCCTTTCCTGTGCTGTGAATTGTTTCAAATACTATGTATTCATAGACTAATTATAGGTATGCTATGTTGATTGGTAAAGACAACTCCTGTTTTATAGTTTTCATGATCCTGTGAATTTGGCTCCAGTCTCCACCGCCCACTTATCGCTCATTCCTCTGCCAATTTAGGTGAACATAGACTACCAAACAACCAAGGAGATAATTGAGAACATGAAATCTCCCAGCAGAGACACATTCCAACTGGCTCAGCACAGTATATACCTGCTCATGGCCAGGGACAGCTACGTTAGATTCATAAAATCAGAAAAGTTTCAAAGTGCTATCAAGAAGTGAGCTTCGCACCATCACTTTGATCTATCTTTAGCAGGTTCATAATTTTTTTTTATCACCCACATCACTATTGCATTGCAGCGTAGCTTGCAAAATTTGAAGATGATACCCCAGAGTCTGCAATGGATCATTCCACGTCTCGCTCCATGTATTTCCCATTCAGATTGTATTCAAGTCTTTCATGTTCTTTGTGCTACTGTTCCATGTCTGTATTTGAGTGGAAACCACACTACTGGTAGCCAGTAGAACACGCCACAGTAGCGCAAGCTCACCATTCAGAATCATATGCCCCGGATTTTGCTCCCACCTTTTGGATACCTGGGCAGACTCAGATTGCATTAGCCTTGTTCCCAGGCTGAGTGGGAGGAGAGAAAGCACTTTCTCTCCTCCCACGCGGCCTGGGAACAAGGCTAAGATTGCATCCACTAAATCATACTCCTACTATAGCTTTGCTGCCTGTAAAAATAGGCAGCCAGCTTGCAAGTCATTCCCGGGTCACGTGGAAGGAGAGAAAGTGCTAGCTTTCTCTCCTCCCACGTGGCCTGGGAACGAGGCTAAGATTGCATCCACTAGCTCATACTCACAGCTAGCTTTGTTGAAATGCTTCCTGCATGTAGATAGGCGGCCAGCTCCTCAGTGGAAAGAGGGGATGCGCGTACGTGTTTTATCAACAGTCCATCCATTCAACTGTGCCTTGTTACACAATGAAAACACAAGAGTTGACCTTTCACCTTTAGGGTCTTGATCCACTGGGCATTTCAGTTCAGGTACATGTACATGTATGAGTTGCTGTGTGGACGTATATACAGGGGATGTGTTTGAAGAATAATTCGGAAGTAGGCATATTTAAAAAAGAAGAGTGTTATACTCTAAATGTGTGTGGTGTGATTGCTATATAAACAGACTGGTGTGCACTAGCTGATGCCCCATTAACGTTGAGTGGCATAGCACAAAAGAGAGAGAGAAAGATACAATAAGGCTGGATCCATCACTGACACACACATCGACTACTCCAGCGTCTTGGTAAATTCCACTGCCGTACTGAACTGGGCCCACCAGTAAGCATCCTCTCCGACCAGCTGATCCTCGGCAAAGTTTCTCACGTACTGGACAGTGGAGAGAAGGCTTGGAGGGTTGACCTTGATCAACGTGTACACTAGCACGGGGAAGAGGTCGTCAGCACCGGGAGGATCCCCACACTTGGCGTACTGGAGGAGGCTGATGAGGATCTTGCAATTCTGAACGACACAGCGTAGCTTGCCCCGTGGAGACTGAAAGACAAAGCAAGCAACAGCTGTGCATGAGTAACCATGGAGATGTTTTGTACACTGCCCACTGAAAACTTTCAACATGCCTCATTGTGAATTCCCAGTCAATGTTGTAATGACTCATAATGTGTGTACCTTGTATATGGCCATGGATTTCAAATGCTTTTGTGCAGACACCCAGGGGCAGCCGCTATGGTAAACCTGCGGGAATGAGGCAGGCAGAGATGGTCACTCCTGCAGCTGAAAAGGGCTTCCACAACAGACACCCAAACTCCTTTTAAGGCAAATATCAATTCTGGGGGAACTGTTCCCACCTTGGTCAGGGTACATATGACAGGGGGAGCAAGCCTGAAGAGGTTTGATCTGGGAAGCATAAACAGCTAGAGACTCAATTTTAGTAAAATTGAGCCTCAAACTCACGGATGGGATTTGCAGGCTCCTGTGGGTTGGGGATATTGTCTCTGAGAGCCGTGATAAGTGGTGGGAGAAGATCCTGCAGAGAGAGAGGATCCAGTAGTTCACTCATGCAGGATCTCACACCTGCACACAAGTCTAAACAAATCCAGCCAGGCTAGACCACTAGCAATGAATTTGCACATACCTTATCTACATTTTGTGCAGTACACATGTAAGTTATTCCACTCTGGTTATTCTGCTCTCGCCTTGTTCTATTCCACTGTGGCCTGGTTCTATTCCGCTGTGGCCTGGTTCTATTCCGCTGTGGCCTGGTTCTATTCCGCTGTGGCCTGGTTCTATTCCACTGTGGCCTGGTTCTATTCCGCTGTGGCCTGGTTCTATTCCGCTGTGGCCTGGTTCTATTCCACTGTGGCCTGGTTCTATTCCGCTGTGGCCTGGTTCTATTCCACTGTGGCCTGGTTCTATTCCACTGTGGCCTGGTTCTATTCCGCTGTGGCCTGGTTCTATTCCGCTGTGGCCTGGTTCTATTCCACTGTGGCCTGGTTCTATTCCGCTGTGGCCTGGTTCTATTCCACTGTGGCCTGGTTCTATTCCACTGTGGCCTGGTTCTATTCCGCTGTGGCCTGGTTCTATTCCGCTGTGGCCTGGTTCTATTCCGCTGTGGCCTGGTTCTATTCCACTGTGGCCTGGTTCTATTCCGCTGTGGCCTGGTTCTATTCCACTGTGGCCTGGTTCTATTCCACTGTGGCCTGGTTCTATTCCGCTGTGGCCTGGTTCTATTCCACTGTGGCCTGGTTCTATTCCGCTGTGGCCTGGTTCTATTCCACTGTGGCCTGGTTCTATTCCACTGTGGCCTGGTTCTATTCCACTGTGGCCTGGTTCTATTCTGCTGTGGCCTGGTTCTATTCCACTGTGGCCTGGTACGGATCTATTTCACTCCTACTTTCATTCTATTCTGCTCTGGTTTGGCTCCAAGCCCTAGAGTTTGTGGCCAGAAGACAACTATATACTCGTGGCCAGACGACGACCATGCCCATACTCACTGATCTCTCATCACATCTGAGTCTCCATTGGGGTGGAACACATGGTCGTAGATGTGGGCAAAGAGGTGGTCCTCCAGGCAGTTCACCACCTGATCCATGTCCTCCCAGACTGTACATGGTGTGTGGGTGTGCATGTGTGGGTGGGTGTGTGTGGGTGGGTGTGTGTGTGTGGGTGGGTGTGCATGTGTGGGTGGGTGTGTGTGGGTGGGTGTGTGTGGGTGTGTGGGTGGGTGTGCATGTGTGTGTGGGTGGGTGTGTGTGGGTGTGTGGGTGGGCATGTGTGGGTGGGTGTGCATGTGTGTGTGGGTGTGTGTGTGTGGGTGTGTGGGTGGGCATGTGTGGGTGGGTGTGTGGGTGGGTGTGCATGTGTGGGTGGGTGTGCATGTGTGGGTGGGTGTGTGTGGGTGGGTGTGTGTGTGTGGGTGGGTGTGCATGTGTGTGTGGGTGTGTGTGGGTGTGTGGGTGGGCATGTGTGGGTGGGTGTGTGTGGGTGGGTGTGTGTGGGTGTGTGGGTGGGTGTGCATGTGTGTGTGGGTGTGTGTGGGTGGGTGTGTGTGGGTGTGTGGGTGGGCATGTGTGGGTGGGTGTGTGTGGGTGTGTGGGTGGGCATGTGTGGGTGGGCATGTGTGGGTGGGCATGTGTGGGTGGGCATGTGTGGGTGGGTGGGCATGTGTGGATATGTAGGTGGGTATGCACGTGTGTTTGCATAGTGATGGGTCTTATGCAATGCTAGGGTTGGGAAGCTACAAAACCTATCCGAGTATTAGTTTAGTTATAGTTAGTTTTTGGATTCTGTGGACAGATTTAGTTAGTTACAGTTATTGTTGTGCTCCTTCAGAAGCTTTTAGTTATAGTTTTAGTTAGTTAACTAAAATGGAAAAAGGCTAACTAAAAGGTTTTAGTTTTAGTTAACTAAAAGAAAACTAGTGAAATTCACTGTTTTCATTTTAGTTTTAGTTGTTTGAGCCAACCAAACATTATAGTTAGTTATAGTTTAGTTTTGGATTTTCAGTATTGATTTAGTTAGTTATAGTTTTGATTAACTAGAAGTCAAAACCCCATACTAAAAGGGCATTTAGTTATTGTTATAGTTAACTAAAACAACACTAATCAAAGGTTCCATGTTCTTCATGCCCACACACCCAAGACATAGGTCTTTCCACAAGACACGCACCCTGCTACATGTGTGTGTGCACCTAGTGATGGGTATTATACAATGCTAGGGTTGGGGGTCTGCAGGACCCTCCATCAAAGGCTCCACATTGTTCTTCATGCCCACACACCCAAACATTTCCACACAAACAAGAGCTGTAATGACTCCACCCGACAGTTGCACGCACACAGACGCACCCTACCACGTAAGTGTGTGCATGTATACTGCTGCACTTCGGGTTCATTAACTACTGTGTTTCCTGGTGTGTAATATGACAACTTTGACAGAGTGCCCATGCAATGGTGGGTGGTGGTGTGGCTCACAGCTCCATGGGAGATCTTCCTGGATGGCCTCAGCAAAGGTGTCAAGGCACTCCTCCATGAGGGAGCACTTCTCATCCGCGAGGAGTGACTTCATTTGGTGGGTGATCCTCGCCAGCTCCCCCTCCTGCCCCTCGAGGTAGATCCGCACTGCAAAGTTAACAAACAACTCCTCCTGTACCTGCCGCATCCTGGAGAAGAGGGGGGGGGGGGGGGGGGGGGGGGGGGGCAGGGGAAGGAGGGGAGGATTGGGAGGGAAAGGGAGATGGAGTGTTCTGTCATTCAGTTATGTGTACACAGAAAGGCCACCCAGCTCTAATTGCATGCCAGCCTAGCCAACATCTCCATCAAATATAGCCTCATTCCCAGGCCACGTGGGCAGCATGGGAATGAGGCTACATTGAATAGGACTAGTGTTGGTCAGCATTATCATCATGGAGCTCAATTACCCGCAGACCCACTTACCTGTTGACTGCGGTCTGCACTGCTCCCACCTGCAGCTTGGCGTCTTGGAACTTCTGGTGAGACTTTACCAGGTAGGAAACGTACCCAGACCGCTTTGTGTAGTCTTCGTACACCCCCTCCACAGCTGCCTGCACACTGCAGGGACAATGGGACATGCACAGTCAGTGTCAGTTAACCACCCAGTACTGACATGTACCAACCCAGTACTGACCCAGTGCTGACATGTACCAACCCAGTACTGACCCAGTACTGACATGTACCAACCCAGTACTGACCCAGTGCTGACATGTACCAACCCAGTACTGACCCAGTGCTGACATGTACCAACCCAGTACTGACCCAGTGCTGACATGTACCAACCCAGTGCTGACATGTACCAACCCAGTACTGACCCAGTGCTGACATGTACCAACTGATAATCTCAGCACTGCCTCAGTAATCATAGAGGCTCATCTGTTCGTTAAATTTATGGGATCAGAAATCTGTGGTGTGATTCCAAGGCAGCTAATGCTAGAAAACACCATCCTCAAGCCCTTTCTAAGGCTTCCACCACTTGTACTGCAAGTGACGCGAGCTGGTTTGGAGGACAGGGATACACCACACCAAGCTTGCGGAAGTGACTCACAGTGCGTTGGGCAGCGGCTCCACCATCCTGAGCAGTTCGGTGAGGAGGGCCAGCTCCATGTCGTTGTGCTGCCACCGGCTGCGTCGCAGAGCATTCTGAAGCAGCGTCATCAGCTGGTAGCGTGAGTCACACATTGAGTCTTCATCCGCACACAGCTGCAGGTAGACTGGGTTAGAGGAGAGGGGCGTGTGGATGCCATGCAGGGCCACACGAAGTTTGTACTTCAGCTGGTCAATGTACAGCGTCCTCTTGAATTTTGGCACTGACATTACTATCACTTCAGCAACACTCTCATACTTTTGATCAACGGCATCCTTCTTGGGGCTCTCTGTGGAACTCTTGGAGTCTATGGTTGCCACACTTGCAGTTTTTTTCTTCCTAGCGTATTTCGCAGTGATATGACCGGTGAGCAGTGTGTAGGACCTCCGGTACTTGTACCTTGCTCTTGGAGACTCCTCCAGCTCCTTGTCTTCCTCCCTCTCCTCCTCTCTGGCGGGGGGAGAGAGTTCACTTCTGCTGCGACGCTTTGGGAATTCCAGCACTGCCTCCACATCCTCCATGCTCTCCTTCGCCACTAGCTGACTCTGGCTACGACGTTTCTTCTCCTTCTGGTCTCCGGTCTTCCTCCACTTCAGGCGGTCCCGGAGTTTGCGAAGCCGTCTGAATCGCCTGTTCTGGGCAGGATGCTCCTCCTCCTCCTCCTCTTCCCGTACCTCCCCCTCATCCATGTCCAGAAGATTCTCAAGCGAGTTGCTGTTGTGGTTGTTCACCACTTCTTGGACGGGGGGTTCGGGAAAGAGGAACCCCATTTTGGGTTTCTCCTCCGGAGAGTCTGCTCCTGACGTCTCCCCCACGGCAATGACGGGGCTGGTCACCGGTTGCAGCATTTGATTTGTAGAAAACGGGTGGGGATTTGGCATCTTTTGTAACAACCTCCTCTCACTTGGTGAGGATGTGGGGGTCTGCATAGCCTCGTTCCCACGCTGCCTGGGAATGAGGCTAGGGGTCTGCACTGGTGAAGCAGACTTGCCGATGACAGGGCTGGTGACCGGTTGCAGGATTTGATTTGTAGAAAATGGGTGGGGATTTGATATCAATGGCGAGGATGTGGGAGTCTGCACTGGTGCCGGAAACTTGCTGAAGACGGGGCTGTGTGACTTCTTGTAGGACAGAAGTCTTGGACTGTTTGTAGCGGGGGAGGGGTTATGGTTCACGTCTATGTCAGGGGAGGGTGGCTCTTGCTGGCTGCCTTGGTCCCTCTGGGGAGGAGGTGGTACGTGGAAGAAGTGTCTTGAGTCAGTGCTTGCCTCGTCGGTCGCAGCCAGAGAATTATCTGGAGTGGGGGGAGGCTTGGTCGTGGTGGAAGAGGCGGAGTTGTGCTCATCGGGTGTAGGGTCCACCTTCTGGTCCACCCACTCCACCCTCTGGTAGGTGGGGGTACGACTCCTTTGGCCCATGAACTGCAGAGCAAGAAGCATCCACTTAGAAATGTACCGTGAACATTACACCAGAAAAGTGCATCTGGATCGACGTCACCACAATATCTGTCCTCCACCCAATATCACTGCATGTTTATAACGGAGGCAAATTCAAGCTGGTACACGCAATACGTATCACAACTGCCATAAGGCTTTAACCATTTCATATCCACCCAGATGGTGGTAAAAAGCTGTTGAATCCAGGGTTTTTCTCAGAAAATATCACAAGGGGGGCAAAGCAGAACATAGAGAAAGTTTGGGGGGGGGGGGGGGGGGGCAAAACAGATTGAATAGTGCACAGCAGTGTGCATTTAAGGGGGTCTGGGTTTGAAATGTCTAAGGGGGGGCAAAACATTTCAAGGGGGGTGGTGCCCCCCCCCCCCCCCCCCCCCCCCCCCAAAAAAAATGGCCATGCCTTCCACCTCGGTATCTGCACTCTACAAGCAATCAAAGAGTGGAGGGAGGAATAACCTTAGCCTCGTTCCCAGGTCACTGCCTTGGAGCAAGGCTAGGAATGACGAGGCTAGGGACGGCCTGGGAAGGAGGCTATGTATCACTAACTGTGCTCTATAATTACCCTTCACCTCTTCCTCTGAGAGAAGGTCAAAGTCCCACAGTGTTGCAGTCAGCCTGCTGCCAGAGTCAACTCCTTTCCCCTCCAGGATAGGGATGACCAGCACCTCCTCGGGGAGGTGGAAGTTGAGTGGAACAAGGGAGTCAGTTTGTGAGATGGAACGGCCTAGCTGCTTCTCAGAGCTCTGTTTGAAGGGCTTGGTGTCTAAGGTTGCAGCATGACCGAAGGTACTTGAACGCGGTATTGCAGTAGGGTGTGATTTTGCATCCATTACTAGAGTGTGAGCCGTGGAGTTGGCGCGTTTCTTGCGGAAGCCAGATCGGGAGGTTGTTCTCTGGCTGTCAGCTGATTTCTTCTTAGGGGTAGTCTTAATGTCACCTGGCTCCTGTCTGGAGGGTGCCGGTAAGGAGAGTGTCTTGGTCAGGATGCTGTAGGGGGACTTGGAGGCGAGCTCTCGCATGGGAGAGGGGACGTGGGTGAGGAGGGCAGATGGAGCAGAGGAGACTGGGCTACTGTCTTCCTTGTTGGATAATGAGGTAGCCATTGCACATACCAACCCCACCTGTGGGTAAGTTAGTAGAGTTGGGCATGCCAGTGTAACTGCCAAACAGACGTTTTGGCCAAGATGTACTACACTAAAATCTATCTATCTGTCTAGCTTGTTAGCTATCTATCTATTGGTCTAGCTGGATAGCTATCTATCTATCTATCTATCTATCTATCTATCTATCTGGTTAACTATCTGTATCTATCTATCTATCTATCTATCTATCTATCTATCTGGTTAGCTATCTGTATCTATCTATCTATCTATCTGGTTAGCTATCTGTCTAGCTGTATCTATCTATCTATCTATCTATCTAGCTGGTTAGCTATCTATCTATCTATCTATCTATCTATCTATCTGGTTAGCTATCTGTATCTAGCTATCTATCTATATATCTAGCTGGTTAGCTATCTATCTATCTATCTGGTTAGCTATCTGTATCTATCTATCTATCTATCAATCTATCGATCTGTCTAGCTGATTAGCGAGCTCTCTACAGTATATGTTGTACTGGTGTGAGTCGTGGACTATGTACCAGGTTGTTCAACTGGGCCTGCGACGCGAGGTAGGCACTCCTCTTGAGGCCAGGGAGGGAGGAGGGGAGGTCAGGAAGGTCTTCCCGGTATCCTCCGTCCACTGAGTCCATGAGAGAACAAAACAATTTCTGGAGGGGAGGAAGTTAGTTCTGTCAGAGGCTGGATACGTGTGGACTGAGCTGGTATACAGCACCCACCCTACACGACAGCCCACCACCTAGGAATACGTATCCACATCATGCCTCATGCGTGCTGCATGCATACGTGTGACCTGACCACGTGCTTATGAGTATCTGATTGATCTAGAGTTTGAGAGTGTGGAGTGGACAAAAGATGTCAAATACGCTCACTGTTCGACTCCACATGTAGCTGCCCTAGCTCTGCAAGCCCTGAAGGCCCCACTCACTTGTACCCTAGCCTCTGGCTATGCGAGGAGAATATTGTGCAGTTGTAGTATAAACATATGTCGACTGCGCTCACTGTTCGACTCCATATGTAGCTGCTTGAGCTCCTGGAGGCACCGCGCTTGTCCACTGATGTTAGCCTTGTTCCCAGGCTGCTTTCGGTTGCATGAAAGAACGCAAGCGGCGAAAAGCTGGGTGGGACCTGGGAACGAGGCTACACTGATCTGGGTTTCAAGGTTGTAATCTTGCACCATCGAGCCTAACGAGACTACATTGACCCTCACTGCAAATACAACTCAACTGGCCGGCAGAACCCTTCTAAGCGTTATCAACATTCCTGAGTGTGACAGTACCTATGTACGCACATCATGAAAATAGATCCCCCATTCAGTGCCTCACACTAATGCGCTCGGCAATAATAGCCAATTGTTTACATTACTTAGTAAAGTACACAATAGCCTTCAATCAGGATACTTCAATTGCTAATAGAGGAAATTTACGGTTATGTAAACAGACAGGGACCATGTGTTGAGTGAGTTTTGCTTAGTAGGATGATACTAGTGTGTGTATGGTACTAAGATGATGGCGCCCACATGCAGACCCCAAGTCTTTGGTTAGTAATTGACTAATCACACACCTCAACCTGTTCACATGCCAACACTGGCACATTTTGGGTTTTCTACCAATTATGGCACATTTTGACATGTCAGTCAAGCCAAAATTGGCAGAAACAGCACTCTTGGTGAGCGATAGCACACCAAGTGTACACAGTGAAGCCAGTCTTGTTTGCTACATGAACACTTGTTGTGGAGGGCATCCTGCATGCAGAGCCTCGTTCCTAGGCCTTCTACACTTCCAATTTTTGATCGTTTACAGTATGCAAAATATTGTAAAACTGGTGAAGGACTGGGAAGGAGACTAGTTATAGCAGACTAATATTATGCTAGGTATCTTGGGTTAGGAATGAGACATGAAGATGGGATTTGCACCATTGTGATCAGCATGAATGGAGAATTCCAACGATGTCCATTTTGCTTTCGGTTGAATTTTGACCCAAAATCATGAAAATCATGGATTATAGCCTTGGTCGAGTGCAATTTTTGACAAAAATATGACTGAGATTAATTTTAAGGACATCATTTGAAAGCTATTTTTATGCTGACCACAATGGCACAATTTACTCCCAGCTTCACATCTCATTCACATACCCATACCTAGTGCAACGTTCTCTTCCAAGTCTATTCCCAATACCAATTTTGGTTCATTGGTCCAGGAGAAATGTCACCGTATAGAACAGGATTTCTGTTTCTGCCAATTTAGGTTCCAAAATTGGGATGTCAACACAATTGGTAGAAAAAGGTTTCCAAAATGCACCAAAATGTGCTAATTTTGGCACAGAAACATACCACAGCACACATGGTACCAGAGTTAGCCTCGTTCCCAGGCGCCCGGAATGGGGAGAGGAGTGAGGCTAAATTCAGACACGACACTGTCACAATATGGGGACCACAATACTGTGTGCAGCAATGGACGTACCACGAGAGAGAGAACACAGAAACAGTCCAGGATCGAACTGAGATTCCAACCCAATGAACATGAACCACCCTACAGCAACTCCTGTGATCCTGACACTATTCAAATGCTCTTACCACCCTAACCCAGCTATCTCAGTGGCTTAGTGGTAAGGGGGCCTTGGGTTTAATCTCAGCTGGATCCTCTCCCTACAGCAACTCCTGTGATCCTGACACTATTCAAATGCTCTTACCACCCTAACCCAGCTATCTCAGTGGCTTAGTGGTAAGGGGGCCTTGGGTTTAATCTCAGCTGGATCCTCTGAGGACTTCAATCACACTCCCTCAGCACGGAGCGCCTACTGTCATATACACCCTCCACAGGCAGTTTAAACACAAGAGGATTGTTCCTGCAGCTTACCACGTTCATCCGTTTGACCACTTTGTTAATGGGGTATTTGCTGCTACTTGGTTTATCCAGGATCCACGCACACCCTTGCAGTACAGCCGTGACCTGGCTGAGGTTGTACCGCGCAACGGGGCCAACCACCATGGCGGGATTCACAATACCGTAGCTGTCTGGATTCACGATGGCCGAGCTGAGGATGGAGCCGAACAGGATGTCACTGATGGGTCTCCGTAGCTCCGAGGGGGAGATCCCGGTCCACTTCTGCTGTACCAGGGACTTCAGGTTGCCAAGCAACCACCTAAGGCTCAGTGGAAACTGACCTAACATCTTAACCAAACTTTCCAGAAACAACATAGCGAGTTTTGCAAGCTGTTCACAAGAACTCTCCAGGTCTTCGCTAAACAGAAATGCTGTGGTGTCCACCAGAGGTCCAGTATGGCCCTCCGTGCTGTGCTGGAAGCGGCTTCCAGCCTTGTTCACATCGTACTCCAGGTAGTCCTCACACATCAGCACCTGCATGAGTGGTTCCTGGAGGGCCTCGGTCAGGAACGTCCGTAGCTCTACCAGCTGACTGCAGTACTCTGATAAGGTACGGTTGAACACCGACTCCACACCACTGAACAGGTCTTTGGGTTGATCACAGCCCTTGACAAGGTGCCTCAAGAGCTCCTTCAGCAGCAGAAGGAACAGGGTGTGGTCGTGTTGAAATACACAGTGACCGTAGACAACTGACGTCAGGTCACTGACAAGGCAGTTGCAGTCCAGGCCTTCTGTCTCTGCCCATCGCAGGACCTCCGCTAAGAGCTTGGGGTCATTGAGGAGGGTGCTCAGGAACTGACCGTACTGCTCCACAAGGAAAGATGACTGGATGGCTTGGGAAGCATTGACAAAGTTGATGGAGGAGGCATTGCTAAAGGCGATGCTCCACTCAAAGGTGTGCAGGTGATGGGCGAGCACTCGGTGCAGGGCATAGGAGAGGATGTGACTAAGCCACAGAGAATGGAAAACAGTGTCACAGCAGGCGTTCAGCTCTTGCACCCCCAGTCGGACCTGGTTCTTGTAGAAGGAGACAAACTCCTGCTCCTGCCGCAACTTCTCCACCAGGCTGATGAGGTCCTTGGACTCTGTGCTCATCCCTGCAGGGGAGAGAGGAGCACGTACCAGAGGAGGATCAGCTCCAGGTCAGGATGCACCATGGGGGGGGGGGGGGGGGGGGGGGGGGGGGGGGAGGAGCTTGGACTCACTTCACTGTTCCAGAGTTAGGTTCGCAACAGTTGAAATAGTATACTGATGCACCACAAACATCATCATCATCATCACTGGGGTGGGGAATAAAGACAATCTTTGGTTGAGGTGTGAGCCTCACTGTGAGGGCTGCAATCAATGTGCAACTCTTTCAAGTGAAGTCCACGGCTAGCTTCGTTCCCAGGTCCTGCCCATCTTTTTCTCGCTTTCATGCTGCAAGCAACGAAAAGCTGGGCGGGGCCTGGGAACGAGGCTAGTCCACGGAGCTGAGTAGAGTCCAATGCATGACAGTTAGTTTACACATGGGAATACATGGAGGAGTAACAAGGTATGTGTGTATACCAAACCATTGTGTGTTGTAGCTAATATCAGCGGAACAAACAATGTATGCTGAAGTGGAAGCAATGTCTATTACAAACTCTTGCTATTACGGCTTATCAGTGGCCGGCCATGTATGTTGCCAAGATGTTACAGCATGTGTCCCTGTGCACACTCACATTGCAGTGTGTGTACCGAACGTTTGCGTGTGTGTCACGGCTTCCTATCCATGATCCTATTAGCAGTGGTATGCTGGGCTCCACCCACACCCACTCGCCAGTACACTGTGTAGTGTGGGAGATGGCTGGGGGCCAAGAGCATGTCCAAACAGAGCAATGACGCCCCCCCTAACTCCCAACCTTGACCCCACCCCCACTCCCCCAGCCAAACATATATACACGCCCAAGAGAACAATCTTGCGTGTAAAGACTGGAGCTATAAACCACAGTGCATCTCGTCACGATTGCCCGAGAGAGTTTCCCTTCACAACCAACATTACAACGTATTGGAACCTTTTAGGAGGAAGGCCACAGACCCCCCTAGACTAGGTACAGAACCTCAAGCAATGCCCCACGTTGTGCCCTCTCTGCTGCAATCGGTGGTGGTACCACGATCACTAGCGACCTGCTTGCTGCAGTACTGACTGCATACAGCAAAACAATTATCTGATTGAACATAGGTGTGTCCCCGGACCCTCCTTCACGCGCAAAGGGAGTGGTACCGAGACTAGTATTGTATCGGCAGGGCACACCTCCAATAATTATGCCAGAATATCTGGGGTACTGCAGCAACCAACCAGCTTGTGGGGTAAGGGGTCCCAAAAACGGGACACCGAGGCCAAATACGTACGTACCCAGCTACACCCCTTTACAATCATAGAGTCTAATTTGCACGTTGATTGGTAGCCAACACTCTGTCACCATTCACAGCTCACCGCTCAGATCATCAATGTTCTTGCTCGCTACATCCCAGCGCTTGTTCTGTGGTCACCGTCGATGTCCTGCATGCAGCATGCATGTTTCGCGAAGTCGTTCACCGACTTGTGACGTCACGATCGAAGGAATGCGCCATATGCAGGAGGGTTTTTCCAAATAGAGCACAGCAGAGTCCACATGGCCGAATTCAAACAGTTTCTCTATGCCTTCTGCGGCAAGCGGAAGGTGCAGCCTGCATACGCATATGAAGAAGAGGGGACTGGGTTCTACTGCGAGGTGAGGGAGTTCCATAACTCAGCTGTTTCGGAGTATGACCGTAGGCTACACAGTCTAGCAACGCTTGTTTGATCGTGGACAGTGGGTTGTCCATGGTTTGATTGATAACTCCTTGCTACGTCTGTGGTAGCTAGCAGCTATGACGATAGTCTCAGAACGAGACAACTGTGACAATAGTCTCAGAACAAGACCATTCGATTCACACACAAGTGGACGTGGAGGAAGAGTCAGGCACTTGCCTACATTTGATTTGTCACCATGGAATGTAATTATGTGTGCGTAATTAGCAGTCTGTGGCGATACCATGCATACCATGCGTATGATCATTATTGACCTGCTTGGGGGTAACACAGCTCAGCGATTTGCTGTACCTACGTAATTACTGGTGACACTGAAAGCCTGGAGCCATTTCCAAGACATCATTTGCAATCAATGAGGTCAGGTTAGCATTCTGACCTGTGGATAGGCACGTTCCCAGACTCTTCCTCCTCCCTGTTTGAAGAGTCTGGTTCCAAGGCTGCTATAACCCCTGGCCTCTCTCCCTCCTCCAAGGCTCGAGTGCCAGGGTTTGAGTTCATTGGATGTGGTGAGGCTGGGAGCAAGAAGGAGGCGCAGGGTATCGCTGCCAAGACTTTCTGCTCATTCCTAGTGGAGCAGGGACTGGTGGACCGCAGCACCCTGCCCGCACCCCTGGATGGGGTGAGTTGCACCTGAGCAAGCACGAAGCCACTCAGTTACCAGCATGCATAGTAGGCTAGGTATTAATGAATTGTTAATTGGTAGTGCCATTCTACTATGCTATGTGTAAGTTGGTCACCTCACACTCTTCCTCCCCCTCTCATACTCCCCCTCCCTCCTCACCCTCTTCCTCCCCCCTCACCCTCTCACACTCCCCTCCCCCTCTCACACTCCACCTCCTCCCTCACACTTTTTCCTCCCCCTTTCGCACTCCTCTCCCTCTCTTACCCCTCTCCCTCAGCCATCCGGTGACACACATACCACCCAGCTCCAAGCCACTGGACAGCCGACCCTGCCACAACACCAAGTCTCACAGTTACCATCTCAACAGGGGAGGCCCCTTCCCCCTCACATGCTCCACTTCTCCCACCCTCCACTCCCTCAAACCTCCCACCCTTCGATCCCACCCACTTCCCACCCTTCTTTCCCCGCCATCCCACAACAACCCGGCCCTTCTGGAACTGGGGTTGGCAGTGGACCACAGAACTATGGAGGTGTGTGTATCATTATACTGCATGTACGTGGTTAAGCATTTACATATGCTGACTTGCGGCCGGAATATTGACAGCCTGTGAAATCTCTGCTTCTAGTCACTGTTGTTGACCCCCATGCTCCCGGGGGTGTCAAGCACTTCGACCGACTTGGTGTCAAGAGAAAGTTTGAAGAGATGCAGAGGGTATGCCTTCTCCCTGAATCACTCATCATCATGTTACATGTAGCTACAGGTATACCTTCTCGGAAGGTTTCTAAGCTCTCGCACTTCCTTCACACCTGTGCTGCAGGGGGAGGACTCGGGACACTGGGTACTGGAGAATGCCAAGTCCCGGTTGCACCTCTTCCTGCAGCAGACCAGGCAGCCCAAGGACATGCAGATAAGACCCACAGGGCCGGACCACAACAGGTCAGTTGATGCTACGACTGAATGTCAGCTGCTTCAGTTGTTCTGTTCCCCCACTATGTTTGTGTAGGAGCTTTGTGGCAGAAATGACAATCTATGTGCCAAAGCTCCACCGAAGTAAGTCCTGCCACCTGCATTGTGCACTGCAGTACTCTAGTCACGTGACCATGCACATCATGTGACCATGCAGTCACATGCACATCATGTGACCATTCAGTCATGCACATCATGTGACCATGCAGTCACATGCACATCATGTGACCATGCAGTCACATGCACATCATGTGACCTTGCAGTCACATATATACCATGTGACTTTTACTTTAGACTACGCCCTGTTTGAGCCAGTTTGTTAATTTGAGTGTGGTATCTGCTCCATAGCCATTCATGCCTGTGAGCATGCAGGCACCAAGAAGCTGGTCGGCAATGCTCTGGCTCTGAACCTGGTGTGCCAGCTGTACCGGATGGGGGCCATCGAGGCAGCCCGGGCCCCTGGCACCAAAAAACCTGCTGACCAGGCAAGAGAGAGGCACACCAGAGTAGCCCTAAACTCCCACAAGGGGGAGTTTTGATGAAGTTTGCTTACTTGTGGTGACCATGGTGATGTACGTAAAGGCCATCCAAACAACTGTAATGAAGGCCATACATTGTTTATATCTCATAGGTTGATGTGCAGGAAGTGAACATCCCGCCTGAGGTCCAGGAAACCTTGCAGAGGCTGTTGCAGGACCTCAACATCACCCCAGTCCCACCTGTGAGGCCGTGTTTGCATGTTGGACACAGATCATGTGCACTGGTGTCGAAGGATAGCCTCGTTCCAAGGCTTTCTACACCTCCAGTGTTTGATCACTTACAGTATGCAGTGATCAAAGACTGGAGGTGTAGAAGGTCTGGTAATAAGGCTATAGAACGATGCCACTGCAAGGGAATTTCTTTGACTTGGATCTGGCTTAGAAGTAATGTGTTCAATCCTCTCCTCCACAGCCAGAGGACCCTGGCGAGCCTACGTCTGTTCTCCTCCCCCTGCCTAAGCCCGATGCCAACCCGGACTCCCTCGAGGAGCAGCCGGGCGTGGTGGAGTGGAAGCCGCCACACATCGACTGGGACCCCTGGACCTTCCGCAGTGCATTCCAGGAGGGAGGCAGCTACTCGCAGTTGGATCCGGTGAGTGTTGGTCTGTGACTGAAGTTGGAATTGCACATACACGTAGTAGTTCACTCCAAGGTCACACTCCTGTCCTCCAGGAGGCTCGGGCAGCTCAGCTGAGCCAGGATCTGTTCCGAGACCTGGGCGAGAGGAAGGCAATGAACACAGCGCTGCAGCAGGTGAGAACTGCTTCAGTTGGTGTTGGTGAGTACTGCGTGTGGACTCGGGCACTCCCATGACGAGCTAAATTGTCACTCCCCCCCCAGGTTCTTGCCGAGCGGCGGCAGCTGCCCATTGCGTCACAAGCGGTGGAGTTGGTGACGTCCATTGAGCGTCACCAGGTGGTGATTGTGAGGGGGAGCACCGGCTGTGGCAAAACCACTCAGGTCCCCCAGTTCATCCTCGACAACATGATCGCTGCTGGGAGTGGTGCTCACTGCAACATAGTTGTTACACAGGTGAGGGGTGTGTGTGGTGTGGGAGGAAGAGGGGAGAAGGGTGGTTAAGGTATTCATATTCCGACTGTACTGGTACCTTAACAAGGATTAATTGTAGGGATATCCCCTCAGCCTCGTCGTATCAGTGCCGTGTCAGTGGCCGAGCGAGTTGCTCAGGAGAGGTGTGAGGAAGTGGGCATGACTGCCGGGTACAGCGTGCGGTTCGAGTCTGTCCTGCCGCGGCACTATGCCTCCATTCTGTTCTGTACTGTTGGTGAGCCACACCCTAATCTTGTTTATTAACTGATTACACATCAACCTGTGTGGTTACCATGCAACCTGCGTGGTTGCCATGCAACCTATGTTGTTACCATGGTTACAGTAGCTACATGTACTGTGGGCCCACATATCATGTGTGTATGCTTGGCAGGTGTGCTGCTACGGAAACTGGAGGCTGGCCTGATAGGAATCTCGCACGTAATTGTGGACGAGATTCATGAGAGAGACATCAATGTGAGTGAGGAGACACTCCCATCGTCTATCTTCTACCCAACTTTCTTTGATGTGTGTGTGTCTTGCCGTTCACACAGGGGTGATGATTGAGGCCGCCTCAGTGGCTGGTGGGTTGGGGAAGAGACGGAGTGAGCAGACGGAAGGTAGACTGCCAACCCACCAGACACTGAGGCTGCAAGGGTATGACCGCCAACTAGTCTCGTTCCCAGACCCTCATACGAGATGGTCTGGGCACGAGACTAGACCGCCAACCCACCAGTGGCGTTGTGGCTCACACACACAAGGGGACGTCACCCCCATAGACTCTATAGTCACAGCTGCGACCACAGTCGGTGAATGGTCAACGATCAATGCCACTCAAAACGTGCAGTCAATGGTCAAAAATGTACAGGCACAGCATGGAACAACAGGTTACATATGTGCAGTTAATAGCCGAAAATTGGCACGGTCAATGGTCAAACCTCTGAAAAGAGCTGGTCAAAGCTTTGACCAGTAGTCGCAGCTGTGACTATATGGTAGTGACCCCCCTTGCACAAGCACTAGAGCCATAAGGTCACTTGTGGCAGGAAGCTGAGCAATGGACCACCTGTCTATTGCTAGCAGGATAGTTGGATATTCAGGTTTGGTCACCAGCAAGTCCATGTTTGAGGTATGTTTCTATGCCAAATTTGGAACCATTACATGTACATGTACAATGTATGGCACATTTTGACATGTTAATTTGACAAAAACAGCACTCCTGTTCTGTAGGGTGACTGATGTACCATTGACCAATGAACCAAAATTGGTATTGGGAATAGACTTGGAAGAGAATGTTGCACTAGGTATGGGTATGTGAATGAGATGTGAAGCTGGGAGTTGTGCCATTGTGGTCAGCATAAAAATTAATGAGCTTTCAAAATGACTTTTTGTCAAAAATCGCACTCGACCAAAGGCTATAATCCATGGGTTTTTTTGTGATTTGGGGTCAAAATTCAACTGACAGCGAAATGGACATCATTAGAATTCTCCATTCATTCTGATCGCAAAGGTGCAAATCCCAGCTTCGTATCTCCTTCCTAGCCCAAGATACCTTAGCATAGTTCCCAGGCCTTCTACACCGCCAATTTTTGATCACTTACAGCATTTTTGCATGCTGTTATAACGATCAATAACTGGAGGTGTAGAAGGCCTGAGAATGAGGCTATGCATGCAGGATGCCCTCCACAACAAGTGACAGTGTACATTTGGCAAACATGACAAGACTTTATCTTTGCTGGCTTCACTATGCATCCTTGGTGTGCTGTCGCTCACCAGGAGTACTGTTTCTGCCAATCATACATAACAAGAATGCTGTTTCTGCCAATTTTGGCTTAATTGACATGTCAATTGTCGGTAGAAAATGGTTTCCCAAATGTGCCCGATTTGGCATGTGAACATACCTGCCATATTGATGTAAGTACATGTAACAGCTGTGCATGTAATGGAGTTGGAACACACCCTCTCTCCTCCCCTCTCCTTCTCTCTCTCCTCCTTACCTCTCCTCCTCCCCTCTCTCCTCCCCTCTCTCCTCGTCCCCTCTCTCCTCCTCCCCTCTCTCCTCCTCCCCTCTCTCCTCCTCCCCTCTCTCCTCCTCCCCTCTCTCCTCCCCCCCTCTCCTCCTCCCCTCTCTCCTCCTCCCCTCTCTCCTCCTCCCCTCTTTCCTCCTCCCCTCTCTCCTCCACTCTCTCCTCCACTCTCTCCTCCTCCCCTCTCTCCTCCACTCTCTCCTTCATCCCTCTCTCCTCCACTCTCTCCTTCCCTCTCTCCTCCTCCCCTCTCTCCTCCTCCCCTCTCTCCTCCTCCCCTCTCTCCTCCTCCCCTCTCTCCTCCTCCCCTCTCTCCTCCTCCCCTCTTTCCTCCTCCCCTCTCTCCTCCACTCTCTCCTTCATCCCCCTCTCCTCCACTCTCTCCTTCCCTCTCTCTCTCCTCCTTCCCTCTCTCTTCCTTCCCTCTCTCTTCCTTCCCTCTGTTCTCCTTCCCTCTCTCCTTGTCCCCTCTTCCCCCTCCCTTTAGTCGGACTTCCTCTTGGTGGTGATGAGAGACATGGTGCGTGCGTACCCCTCCCTCCGTGTGGTCCTCATGTCGGCCACCATCGACACATCCCTCTTCTCCAGATACTTTGGCGACTGCCCTGTCATTGAAATTCAAGGGAAAATACATCCTGTACAAGGTCTGCACACACACACACACACACACACACACACACACACACACACACACACATGCACACACACACACACCACACTTAACCCCATCATGCTCCATTCTTCCACAGAGTACTTCCTTGAGGATGCCATTGAGATGCTTCACTTCATTCCTCCTCCGCAAGAAAAAAAGAAGAAGAAGCAGGAAGCTGAGGAAAGAGAGGAAGATGTGAGAATGCCGTAGCTACCATGCTGACAAAGTGTTAGCCTCATTCCCAGGCCGTTCCCAGCGCCTGGGAACGGCCTGGGAATGAGGCTAACAAAGTGTATGATAAGCCCAGAGTCCAGGGAATTATGTGGAAGCTTCATGGTTTCTGGTTTTGTGAACACCTGATGTAATGATGATGTAATGTACACACCCTGCCCATAAGGAATGTTTGTGCTCTGTTGCCTCAGGAGAACCTGAACATTGTGTGTGACACCACCACGTACAGCCTCTCCACGCAGCACGCTATGGCCCAGCTCAACGAGAAAGAAATACCCTTTGAACTGATGGAGGTCAGTGCACACACAAGCTGGAGCACCATGATGACAGTACCTCTGTATACCTCTGTAAAACTGCTGTTCAACATGCAGTGTACTCTGTATACTTCAGTAAACTGCTGTGCTACATGCAGTGTACCTTCTGCAGGGTTCTATCTACTGGGGGGGGGAAGATTCCCCCCCCCCCCCCCCCCCCCAAAAAAAAAAAAAAATTCTGACAATAAGTAAAAGTAGTGTCAGGAACTGCAGCATGTACACCTGACTACTTTGTACCATCTCATGTTACACTGCATGGCATTTCCATACTATGACCTCAAAATTGTCTCAGAGTGCCTCAGAACCACACTCAGAAGGCTCAAAATTCCTCGGGGGCATGCCCCCAGACTCCCCTACAAATTCCAGTCCCCCACCCACCCACCGTCATGCTCAACATCTCCCCCAAACTCAAAATCCTAGATAGAACCCTGCTCTGTTTACATGTACCTCTGTGCTACATACAGTGTACCCTCTGTATACCTCAATACACTGCTGTGCTACACACACTGTACATACAGTGTACCCTCTGTATACCTCAATACACTGCTGTGCTACATACAGTGTACCCTCTGTATACCTCAATACACTGCTGTGCTACACACACTGTACATACAGTGTACCCTCTGTATACCTCAATACACTGCTGTGCTACATACAGTGTACCCTCTGTATACCTCAATACACTGCTGTGCTACACACACTGTACATACAGTGTACCCTCTGTATACCTCAATACACTGCTGTGCTACATACAGTGTACCCTCTGTATACCTCAATACACTGCTGTGCTATATGCAGTGGGTATTGTAACCCCCACCCAGGCTTTGCTGACTTACTTCAAAACACTCAACATCCCTGGAGCGGTGCTCATCTTCCTTCCTGGGTGGAGCTCCATCTTTGCTCTGCATCGCCACCTCAGTGGTCACCCCGTGTTTGGTGAGTGGGTGTTGTTCTTGTGATCAGAATTCCTCCTTCCTCCTCCCCTTCTCTAACCCTCCTCCTCCTCCCCTTTGCACCCCGCACCCCCTTGCCTCCTCCCTCCTCCCTCCTCCCTCCTCCTCCTCCTCCTCCTCCTCTTCCCTCCTCCCCTTTGCACCCCGCACCCCCTTGCCTCCTCCCTCCTCCCTCCTCCTCCTCCTCCTCTTCCCTCCTCCCCTTCTCCCTCCTCCCTCCTCTTCTCCCTCCTCCTTCCCTTCTCCCTCCTCCTCCTGTTCTTCCTCCTCCTTCTCTCTTTCTACCTCCTCCCCAGGTTCACGGGAGTATGTGTTGCTGCCCTGTCACTCACAGATCCCCCGGGAGGACCAGAGAAAGGTCTTTGCCCCTGTCCCTGAGGGTGTCACAAAGGTTGGTGTGGTTAGTGTGTTTGGGTTTTTGGGTGAGGTGGGGTGGGGTGGGGTGGACTGCATAGGAGGAGGGGGAGTGAGAAGGGGAGGAGGAGGGAGGAAGAAGGGAGAAGGAGGAAAGAAGAAGGGTAGAAGGAGGGAGGAAGAAGGGGAGAAGGAGGGAGGGAGAAGGGGAGGAGGAGGTAGAGAGAAAGGGAGGAGGAGGGAAGAAGAAGGGGAGGGGGAGCGAGAAGGGGAGGAGGGGGGAGGGAGAAGAACACCATAGGCAATAGTATTGTGCATCAATCCTTCCAGGTGATCATCTCCACTAACATTGCTGAGAGCAGCATCACCATCAACGACGTGGTCTACGTCATCGACTGTGCCAAGTGAGGACCGCCGTGTGTATGATGGTGGCCTTCTAGGGAACTTTAACACAAGTAGACTGATGTGGTGTACCTCACATGTACTCTGACAGCACTTCCTCCAACCTCCCGCAGGGCAAAGATCAAACTGTTCACGTCACACAACAATATGACCCACTATGCCACGGTATGGGCCTCCCGGACCAACCTGGAGCAGCGTTGTGGCCGGGCAGGGAGGGTGAGGCCCGGGTATTGCTTCCATCTCTGTAGCCGTGCACGATTCCAAAAGTATGTGTGTGTGTCTTTGTCTGTATGTTTGTGTGTGTGTGTGTGTGTGAAGGGTATGAGGGGTGTGTGTGTGAGGACTGAGGTGTTGTTGTTTGTGACTGTGGGCACTGCTGTTCCATGCAGGATGCCGATGCACATCACTCCTGAGATGCTTCGTACCCCACTGCACGAGGTTGCCCTCACCATCAAGCTCCTTCAACTAGGGGAGGTAGCCCCCTTCCTGGCTTGCGCCCTCGAGCCCCCGCAGGAGAGCAGCGTTACTGAGGCCACTGTCCTCCTGCACGGTGAGATCGGGTGGCAGCAGCAATAGATAAGTAGCTAGCTTGATGGATGTGGTAAATGGTTAATGCATCACTTCTGTAAGCATTCTGATCACTCATTTACGCACAGACAGGGTTTCATTAGTAAGCATTACGCATTTGCTTACCCACAAAGTAATAATTATGTAACTCATTCCCCCCCCCCCCCCCCCCCCCCCCCCCCCACCCTTACTTTGCCATGCTACGATTTTGTCCCCCCTTGAACAATTTTCTAAAGGGGACACTGACAGAACAGAAATGCACCGCGCTGTTGTGCTCCAAACTACAGTGAATCGATGACACGTTGGGGACAATATAAATTCAATTGTTTTGTCCTTTGTAGGGAGGTTGTCCTCTTCTCAGAGATTCTAGGGAAACCAATTATTTGGGACATGAACATTCCTCCCTCCCCAGAGATGGAGGCACTTGATGTGAATGACCGTCTGACCCCGCTGGGGACCATCTTAGCTCGGCTGCCGATTGAACCTCGCATGGGGAGAATGCTCGTGCTCGGGTGCCTCTTTGGGTGAGAATCACCTCATTGCGAGGCTCAGTGGGCGTGGCCTAGGCTGTCTGGGTGGGTGTGGCCTACAGCATGGTGAATCATTATAGTGACCATTTCCCCTGCAGTGTTGGAGATGCAATGTGCACCATTGCGGCGTGCACCAGCT
This sequence comes from Axinella damicornis, assembly GCA_963931865.1. Classification (NCBI taxonomy): domain Eukaryota; kingdom Metazoa; phylum Porifera; class Demospongiae; order Axinellida; family Axinellidae; genus Axinella; species Axinella damicornis. Next base: position 15,936,608 of record OZ007508.1, read on the forward strand.
TTCCCGAGCCGTTTGTGATCCCACCTGGCCAGAAGAGACTCAGTTACACACACAAGAAGTTTGCAGGCCACAGAGCGAGTGATCATATTGCAATGCTCAACGCGTTCTACCAGTGGGAAAGGGCAAGGTGAGCTTGCTCAAATCCCCATCTGTCTGTGTGTGTGTGAATACATTGGCTGTGATGTTGTACATGGCACGGTGGGAGCCAGGCAGTCTGTGTGTGTGTGTGTGAATGCATTGGTTGTGACTTGTGATCTCCTTGTCCTTGTGATGCTGTACATGGCACGGTGGGAGCCAGGCAGTCTGTGTGTGTGTGTGAATGCATTGGTTGTGACTTGTGATCTCCTTGTCCTTGTGCTGCTGTGCAGGGCACGGGGGGGGGGGGGGGGGGGGGGGGGGGGGGGAGCAGGCAGTCTGTGTGTGTGTGTGTGTGTGTGAATGCATTGGTTGTGATCTCCTTGTCCCTCATGCTGCTGTACAGGGCACGGGGGGAGCAGGCAGTCTGTGTGTGTGTGAATGCATTGGTTGTGATCTCCTTGTCCTTGTGCTGCTGTACAGGGCATGGGTGGAGCAGGCAGTCTGTGTGCGTGTGAATGCATTGGTTGTGATCTCCTTGTCCTTGTGCTGCTGTACAGGGCACAGGGGGAGCAGGCAGTCTGTGTGCGTGTGAATGCATTGGTTGTGATCTCCTTGTCCTTGTGCTGCTGTATAGGGCACGGGTGGAGCAGGCAGTCTGTGTGCGTGTGAATGCATTGGTTGTGATCTCCTTGTCCTTGTGCTGCTGTACAGGGCACGGGTGGAGCAGGCAGTCTGTGTGCATGTGAATGTGTTGGTTGTGATCTCCTTGTTCCTCGTGCTGCTGTACAGGGCACGGGGGGAGCAGGCAGTCTGTGTGCGTGTGAATGCATTGGTTGTGATCTCCTTGTCCTTGTGCAGGGCACGGGTGGAGCAGGCAGTCTGTGTGCATGTGAATGTGTTGGTTGTGATCTCCTTGTCCCTCGTGCTGCTGTACAGGGCACGGGGGGAGCAGGCAGTCTGTGTGCATGTGAGTGTGTTGGTTGTGATCTCCTTGTCCTTGTGCTGCTGTACAGGGCACAGGGGGAGCAGGCAGAGTGGGCATTCTGCGAGTCCAACTACCTTGCCGAGCCTTCCCTCAGGATGGCCGCTGAAGCCAGAGTGAGGAGCTCACACCGTCACACAGTATGTACTATCCTTTCACCTTCTGTCATGCCCCCCCCCCCCCCCCCCCCCAACAGGACCAGTTGAAACAGTTGCTCATCACATCCGACTTTCCTGAACGTATGAGTGTGTGTGTGTGTGTGTGTGTGTGTGTGTGTGTGTGTGTGTGTGTGACAGCAGTATGATGTGTTCATCTCCTGCAGAGTGCTTTGTGCGACAGTATGTGAGAGTGACTGGCCCTGATGAGAAAGTGGACATGGTGAGACATGCTATGAGAGAAGAGTTCCTGCTTACGTTGATAGGTGATGTAATGATGATGTAATCCCCAGATTGCTGCACTGTTATGCGTGGGGCTGTACCCCAACGTGTGCTTCCACCAAGAGAAGCGGCGGCTGCTGACTTCAGAGGGCAAGTCTGCCCTCATCCACAAGTCCTCTGTCAACCTCATCAACAAGGATCCTCACTTCTCCTCACCCTACTTTGTCTTTGGAGAGAAAGTACAAGAAGCTTTGTCACCTCTTGTGGGTAGTCGCTCAGTACTCTCACCTTCCTCCCTCTAGCTGAAGACCCGTGCGGTGTCTGCCAAGACCATGACGATGGTGGAGCCCATCCAGCTGCTGCTGTTTGGGTCCTCCTCTGTTGTGGCACATCCCGGGGACATCATCAAGCTTGACGACTGGTGAGCACCAGCATATACACAATCATGCACACACGTACACACACCACACACGTTCACACATACACATACACACACAAGGATCCCACTGATGATGCCCCATGCTATAGCTGCACTCATTGGAGGACTGCGTCAGGCAGTGGATGAGATGCTGGTGCGTATCGCCACCAATCCCTCTCTCCTCACCCAACCCGACCCTCGTGATGAAGCCATTATCCACGCTGTGGCGACCCTTGTCTCCAGCAAGCCCACACCTCCTTCCCTCCCTCAGCTCCCTCAAGGAGGGTAAGCCGAACAGTAGTTTGTTGTAAGGGGGAAAAAATGTAACTGGCTTTGTGTCAGGGATGATTTCGATTACTGCCAAGGCAAAATTTAGGCATATGGCCATGGGTATTGTGATAATTGTGATAGCAATAATATTGCAAGTTTGGTTATCAAATAATAATTATTGTCCATCCCTATTTCGTGTGTATATACCCCTCCCTCTACAGCCCTTCCCCAGTCTCCCCCTATCCCAGGGGTCGTGGGTTCTTCCCAAGGCAGAGGGGAAGCTTCCCTTCCTATGGCAGAGGGGGTGGGGAGTTCCCTTCTTACGGCAGGGGGAGCAGAGGATTCCGTGGAAGCTACCAGCCAAGAGGGGGCTTCAACCCTCCCTTCTTCCAGGGAGGCCCTCCTCGTGGACGTGGGTTTAGAGGGAGACCACCATACAGAGGATATGGATACAGATAGAACTGTGTGTAGGCTAGTACTGGGAAAGACATTGTTTTGTAATCTTCGTCTGAAGACAGTGTTGTTTTGTTACATTTTAGTAAGGTACATTATTTTGATAAAACAAAACATGAAACAAGAATTTCTCTTGCAATTATGTATATCATTTCACGCGTAGGACTTCCGGTTCTGTCCAGTACAGTTTCAGGCGGTTAGCTGAGCTATGAATATTCGATGAAGACCGCTGAAAGTCACCAGACGGATATTCCGTACACGTTTCCAGCTGGGCATGAGACTAGCCCCTGCCCCCCCTTCTTCTCACCCTACTTTGTCTTTGGAGAGAAAGTACAAGAAGCTTTTTCACCTCTTGTGGGTAGTCGCTCAGTACTCACCTTCCTCCCTCTAGCTGAAGACCCGTGTGGTGTCTGCCAGGGCGACCTGCTTTCAACCAGACACCTTTAGCTTCGGTGGTCCCCCCCCGACCACTTAGCTGCCAAATTTGTTCCCCCCAGACAACTTTTGGTTGCCAAAGTGGTCCCCCTTGCCAAAAACAGTCCCCCTGTTGCTACACTTTAGTGTTGGTAGCTAACTTTAAAAGTGGTGGCAGTCTAGCTGCTATAGCCCCTCTCCGTCTGGCCAGTCACCAGCATCAAGTGAGCTAGCTATTGATCTAGAGAGTTAAAACTCTGCATGAGCTATCGTGCAGAATAGAAACTTGGATGAAAGAAAGATGTTCAGTCAACCTTTGATTGGCCAGAGTGAAGTGTCGGCTTGTCAAGATCCATGATCTAACAGCTATAAAGTCCCTTATGTGCTGGTGACAGACGTGAGCTTCTTTTGTTTGTTATGGACCCCCTACACTTTATAATTTATTGATTCTGCATGAGCCTTGAAGGCCATCGCTTATCAAACTTTATACACCAATTCCTACTCCTGTCCGTCTCTTGTCCATCACCTTCCGTAGGTATTTCTTCACCCCGTCTATTAGCTCCAACACCCTCCACATTCATCTCTCTGCTCAGTAGCACCTCCACTGTCTCTTGTAGTATTCCTTTAGGCTATTCCTTGTCTTCAACAGTTCCCATAGTTGTGCCCTCTCTGGTAAGCCTTGCACTTCACCAGTATATGTTCCACACTCTCGTCCTCACCCGTACAACACATTATCCATTGGCTACTCTGGTTTCGATTCTTCCAACCTCCCACTTCAGCCTTCAGACCAGCTGATCTCATCCGAAACTTAAATTTCAACCTTGCTCCTCTTCTGTCTCCAGGTACTTCCCTTTCTTCCGTTCTCCATTCACTGCTGCATACAAGTCCAGAGTCTTCTTGCTACTCACTTCGTCTGCCCCCCTCTGCTTGCACACCTCTTCTCTCACCCTCTTTGTGGCATCCTCATCTATCCATTCCATATCTCCTGAGCATGTCCTTCATCTCCTTCCACCACAGTAAGTTCTCCTTCCTACTGACCTCATAGACCCTCTTTGTCAGTCTCATCTCTCCCTCCTCTCTGATAATAATGACCACTATAAACTGCTGGGCATCCAACCGTCTTCCTTGATTGAGTACATAGACTCCTATGATTTATGCAGGGATAGAATGCACACACAATATGTGATAAGACTGCTGTGAGGAGACTACTGGACTACTGCTCTGTGATAGACGGCAAGCTTTCGAGATGTAGGGAAAGCAGAATGACCAAAATTATGTATACAAACCACACTATACAAAGGTTACCTCACCCAGTACCTTCCTTCCAAAGCTCAAGTACGAGCATATTCAATTCATAGAACCCCCGCTATCTCCTCCGAATTGCCCTTGCCTCTTCACTGAGTAAAACGTTGAACTGGAAGCAGCATGAATTGTTTTGGCGGGAATTCGTGCGCATGCGCAACCGGACACATCCGGTTTGGGTTTAAATACTCAATTTGTACCAAGTTTTGGCGGGAAGTCGGGATGGCACACTCGCTAAGCACTTGCTTTGCAGCCTGGGGGTTGAGTGTTCGCCTCCCCAATAACCGAGTACGAGTCTGGGCCACTCCGTACATACCGGTTCTCGACTTCCCCGCCTAGCAGCTTGAGTACGCCGGTTCCCATCTGACCACCGAAGCTAAAGGTGTTCTGGTAGAAAGCAGGTTGCCCTCCTGTGATTCCAGTCACGCCTATCCAGCGCTCCTGAGGCTTACACTTCGGTGTCTGACCTGTCACGGAGGGATGGGTTGTTGCTAGGTTGTATTTTTTTTCTTTTTTTTCCTTCTTTTCTTAGTTCTTTTTTTCCTGTCAGGCTTGTTTTTTTTTATCATTCTTTGTAGTGTAAGTAGTCATATCAGTACTATCTGCCACCAGTATCAGTACTATCTGTCTATCCCTTGATTAGTTTCAGTGTTCCCTCTCCACTAACACCCCACACACACCAACATATACGTTAATTCACATAGAAATGAAACACCAAATCATTACAGAAAACAGTATGCACTCTTCTTGCCTTGCTTGGCTAAACATGATGCTGAATGTGCTGACTGCATTCATCTGCATGCACGTAATGACTGTAGTTCACCTTCGATAACATTGTGTTCCACCTGTCCAACTACAAATTACTTAATTAAATTACCACTACAAGATCTGATGTCAAGCTGTTGAATTTTTTTCTGTTTAGCCAAGCACTATACAATACAACTACAATAATGTTTACCCATATATCTTGTGTTCATGGTGAAAATAAACCTGTACATGTCATGGTGAATACTGTGTACAATGGAGCAGGGGACCTGTGCATGCAACTGCTAGACAGTAACAAGTTCTCCCGTGCAGCACGTACAGGGGACCATAGTTTCCATAGCAACACCACCATGGGCCTCCAGCTGGTCCAGCAAATTCATAATCTGTTCAGCAGTTCCAGTAGTGACATGGCTGTCTATGGTGCTGTCAGCCGTTTTCTCCTCCCTCAGTTCCAATGCAGCCTCAGCCAGGGTATAGCTTGTGTGGAAGCTACTTCCATAGGCCTGTGGTTATACAGAGAATGTGTACATGGTGTGGTGAAGAACTGGAGTATATCTAATGACAAGTTACCCACCTGTGGTCTAAGGTGAAAGGGGATGGTAGGAGAGTGTGGAGGGGTGGAGGAAGGAGGGTGTGCCCTTGTAGGAGGGGAGGAAGTTTGATGTCTCTCCTCCAACAGCTGCTTCATGAGTGCTTGCAGTTCTTGCAGTTTCACCTGTGGAACACACCAGGTCATAGGACACAGCCTACCTGTGGGCTGCTATTTCCCAATCTATTTCCCAATCAAAAGCCGTTTTGAGCATGAAAACCAACAGTCTCTCAAGTTCTGCCCTTTCGTGCCCAGATCCCTCATACCCTCATACCTACCTGTATTGCTGTTTTCTCTGCAATCAGCTGCTGGATGAACCTATCCTTCTCTTGGAACTTTTCTCTGAGGGCCTCGCGCTGCAACTGGTACAGCGCGATGTACTCTCCTGCACGGCAGAGAGATGAGAGATACTATAGATGCTATCAAAAGAAATGGAGCATGAGTGTCCACATTTACCAATGGTTTCTGTCTCCCCAGACAGCCGTACAACGGTGTTCTCCTGTTCCTGGAGTTGGTCCAGCAGGTCAGTGTAATGGACATGATTGACATTGTTGTATTATTGTATGGGAAAACCAGTTTAGTCCAGTTTTAGTCCTGTTTTTCATGTCTGTCCACGGTTCACCTGCTATTTTGTCCTGATGATATAAATGCTGTATCTTTGAAGTTGATGAAGTCTTGAGTCGTTGCCAAAATGCGAAGAGTCTGAGAATGCGCGCCGTCGGCTACATTCAATGCTCCGCCTAGTGCGCGCCGTCGGCTACATTTGGGGGCTGGTCCGGGAAATGCGCAACTGAAACGGTCAAGCTAATGGCCACAAAACAGCAGCTGAAGTCACAGCTGGACTCTCTGCAGAGTGAGAACCAACGGCTCGAGGAGCTGGTGGACGAATTGCGCACAAAGCCCGAGTGGGTGGAATTGGCCGAGAAGGAGAGGGCCTACGACAATGCGGCAAAGCAGCTCGAAGCGCTGCGGGAGGCCGGGAAAACTCCATGCTGAGGCAGCACTTGGCGAACGACCAGAGCACTAACAAAGAAGCGGAAATAGCGACTCTGTCGAGACAACTACAAGAAGCTATCCAGGAAGCCGAGTCCGCGAAGGAAAGTCGGAGCAGAAGCGGCCGAATTGGAAGCCGAACGAATGGCAGCGGTAGTTGAGACTGCGAAGGAAAGAGCAGAAGCGGCCGAGTCGGAAGTCGAACGAATGGCGGCAACAGTAGCGACCGCGGAGGAAGGAGAGAACTTGAGCGGCTGTGTTAGAGGTCACCCGATTGTCAGAAGAATTCGCGCACGCAGAATTGGAGCGTCTCCGAGATATGAATGCACGACAGACAAAAGCGGAGAAACGAGAGCAGCAGTTGGAGGCCCAATTAGGGGCAGCCGAAAGCCGACTTCAAGAAGTTCTGCATCGTACGTCAGAGACGGCTTCCCAGTCGCAAGAGAATGGCCAGCACAGAAGACAACCGACAGAGCCCAAACCCGAACTCCTACAAGGACTACAGGTGGAAATGGAGCTTAAAGATGAAGTGTTGCCTGAGCTACACCTTGGGAAACTGCCAAGCAGACGGGCAGAGGGCAGAACTCCTCCATTGTTGAGGGAGTCACCACTGCATTGTGATAGTAAGGAGTTGCCTCCACCTCTGATTCACCTGCAGATGCCTGACAGAGGAGTGGTGCAGATGAATGCTGGAGACTACCAGATGCCTGACAGAGGGGTGGCGCAGACGACTGCTGGTGACTACCAGATGCCTGGCAGAGGAGTGGTGCAGTTCCAACAGATGACTGCTGGAGACCACCAGATGCCTGACAGAGGGGTGGCACAGACGACTGCTGGTGACTACCAGATGCCTGGCAGAGGAGTGGTGCAGTTCCGACAGATGACTGCTGGAGACCACCAGATGCCTGACAGAGGGGTGGCGCAGACGACTGCTGGAGACTACCAGATGCCTGGCAGAGGAGTGGGGCAGTTCCGACAGATGACTGCTGGAGACCACCAGATGCCTGACAGAGGGGTGGCGCAGACGACTGCTGGTGACTACCAGATGCCTGGCAGAGGAGTGGTGCAGTTCCGACAGATGACTGCTGGAGACCACCAGATGCCTGACAGAGGGGTGGCGCAGACGACTGCTGGAGACCACCAGATGCCTGGCAGAGGAGTGGGGCAGTTCCGACAGATGACTGCTGGAGACCACCAGATGCCTGACAGAGGAGTGCAGTTCCGACAGATGACTGCTGGAGACCACCAGATGCCAGGCAGAGGAGTGGGGCAGTTCCAACAGATGACTGCTGGAGACCACCAGATGCCTGACAGAGGGGTGCAGTTCCGACAGATGACTGCTGGAGACCACCAGATGCCTGACAGAGGGGTGCAGTTCCGACAGATGACTGCTGGAGACCACCAGATGCCTGACAGAGGGGTGCAGTTCCGACAGATGACTGCTGGAGACCACCAGATGCCTGACAGAGGGGTGGTGCAGATGATTACTGGAGGCCACCAGATGCCTGGCAGAGGGGTGGCACAGACGAATGCTGGAGACTACCAGATGCCTGGCAGAGGGGTGCAGTTCCGACAGATGACTGCTGGAGACCACCAGATGCCTGACAGAGGGGTGCAGTTCCGACAGATGACTGCTGGAGACTACCAGATGCCTGACAGAGGGGTGACTACTGGAGGCCACCAGATGCCTGACAGAGGGGTGGCGCAGACGACTGCTGGAGACTACCAGATGCCTGGCAGAGGAGTGGTGCAGTTCCGACAGATAACTGCTGGAGACCACCAGATGCCTGACAGAGGGGTGGTGCAGACGACTGTTGGAGACCACCAGATGCCTGACAGAGGGGTGGTGCAGATGACTGCTGGAGACCAACAGATGCCTGACAGAGGGTTGGAGCAGAACCAGCAATTTACCCAAGCACTAGGGAACCTAGCACAGCAGTTACCCCCTCTACCAATGTTCTCAGGGGATGACCCTGCACGAGATAGTGGATCATTCCGAGAGTGGCTGGAACAATTTGAGATGGTGGCAGACTTGGCTCAATGGAGTGATGGTGTGAAGCTAAAGCAGATGGTCCTGAGACTACGTGGATCAGCCCAAGCATTTTATCGCACCTGTGCAGTGGAGCGAAAAAGGGATTATCAGGCCCTGGTTCAAGACTTGGAGAACCGGTTCACTCCTGTGCGGATTCAGGCTCTTGAGAGCAGCATATTTCGTGAGAGGAGGCAAAAGGAAGGAGAATTGGTGGACACCTATGCACAAGACTTGCAGCGGTTATTCCAGAAAGCATATCCGAAAGCTCTACAGGGGAGTGAAGATGCTCAAGTGATGGGTCGATCAGTGCTGAGTAATCAGTTCATTGGAGGCCTACTCCCAGATCTGAAGAGAAAGATTGCCTACATTGAAGGAGCCACTTTTTCAGAGCTATGGCAGAAAGCCCGTTTTGAGGAGGCACGGTTACAAGATCTGACTAGGACTGGACCTCCGACCTCTACTCCTTCAATGAAGCAACGGCTTCATCAGGAAAAACAGCAGAGGCAAGGAGGACAACCACCTCCAATATGTCCCACAGGACAACCATCAATGAGACCAATAGGACAGGCGGATGATGAGAAAAGAAGAAACCTACAATTTGTCAAGTGTTACAACTGCAGCAGGTATGGACACCTTGCGAAGGACTGCCGCTCTGTTCGACAGATGGGAGAAGCGCAAGCTCGCACTCAAAACCAGGGTAGTGCTAAACCCAGTTCCAGGAACACTGCAACTCGAACAGCTGCTGTTGTATCTGTCGAGGGTGAACCTCAATCTCCTGTTGAAAATGAGCCTTTCAAGTGGATGTATGAGATGTATGGAGTGTCACAAGTGAATGACCTGACTAAGGACGGTGCTCCTCGCTTGGGACCTACTCTGATTATCCCATTAAAAGTTGATGGTGTTCCTGTACAAGCTCTGATTGACACTGGATGTCCAGCTACAATTATTTCCCGAGAGATATGTAGGAGGATTTTGGACAACCAAGAAGGACAACCATTGTCCCCAGAACAGAGGAAGGACAGGGCTATAAAGAGGCTGCAACAGCCCAGCCTACTCCTGAAGGCATACTGCGGAAAGGAACTCTGTATTGGAGCAGAAATAGCAGTCCAGGTGGCAACCCCACATCATGCAGTGAACAGGGTTGTTTTGGTGCAGAAAGACACCCCGGTGGATATGCTTTTGGGAACTGATCTGATGTTTGCCCTGGGAATTCGAGTTCTGGATGGTGATGGACAATCTCTGCTAGAGCAAGTTGAAGAACAGCCTATTCTAGGTGATGGGCAGCCACAACCTCTTCCAGTTGACAACTGGATGATCCCAAGTGATGGCCAACGTGATGGGGGGTCTTTTCAAACTGTGATACAGCCAGTTGAGATACAACCTGTACCTAATCAAGTCGAAGAGCAGCAAACTGTTCAGCCTGAGGACTCGCAAACAGTTGAGTATGAGGACTCGCAAACAGTTGGGTATGAGGACTTGCAAAATGTTGAGTCTGAGGACTCACTTCATCAGGATATACCGATGTCCACTGCGGGCGTGTCACAACCACAACCTGGTGATACTCCTAACAACCAGAAGTCCATATCCCCATGCCTTAAAATTGGAAATAGAAGATATCCTGTCCTTGGTTCTTCTGATCATGGGCAAGTTCGTGCATCTAGTACGACTAACCAAAAGTCACAGAGTGAACGAAGAATACCAGTGCGTTTGATACGAGCCTGCAAGCTTCCTGGGTGTTGTGGAAAATTGTTGAAAGCCAAATTGGAAAGAACTCCACCTGTATCGTCCCTCGACTGGCTCTTTGAACCCAAAACTGGGCTGCATGACAATGCCCTTGAAGTTGCTGATGCTGTTGTCAAACCAGAGGAAAAATGTATTGTATTACCAGTATGCAATTCCTCAGGATCACCTACTCGACTGAAGAGAGGGCAAGTCCTTGGTTGGCTTCAGCCAGCTGAAGTATTGGATCCTGAAGACAATATCGATGCAATGGTTGATGGCTCAGATGCCACAGCATTTGGTGAAGAAACTGATGAAGTGCTCAATAAACCACCTCTTGAAACAGACAATGGGTCAGATTGCGAAACTTGTGATAGAGCTGAAGCTGAAATTGAGTCAAATGCAAGAGTGGGAACAGAACCTGCTAGCTCTGACAGCACAAGAGTGGAACGACTGAAGGCCATGTTGCGCCTGGATCAGTCTGATGTGGGCCCAGCGGAACGGGAAGCTCTTGAAGCTTTTCTAGTTGATCATGCTGATCTCTTTGCCCTTGACAATAGCGAATTGGGATGCACAGATGTTGTCACTCATTGCATTGACACCGGAACTCACATTCCAGTCCGCCAACCCCCTCGTCGAACCCCTTTTGCCTTGCGCAGTCAAGTGGATGAGATGGTCCAAGACATGTTGGATCAGGATATCGTTCAACCAACATCTAGCCCTTGGGCTAGTCCGATAGTGCTCGTCAAGAAAAAGGATGGCTCTATGAGGTTTTGTGTGGACTATCGCCGCCTCAATTCCATTACAAAGTTGGATGTCTACCCACTTCCCAGAATTGATGAGACACTTGATGTCCTTGCTGGAGCAAGATTCTTTACAACACTGGATTTGGCCTCGGGATATTGGCAAGTCACTGTTGATCCAGCTGCAAGGGAGAAGACGGCTTTTGTCACACATACTGGTCTGTATGAATTTAAGGTCATGCCCTTTGGCCTCTGCAATGCTCCAGCAACATTCCAGCGTCTCATGGAGGTTGTTCTGGCAGGTCTAAATCGCAAACAATGCTTTGTCTATTTGGATGACATCCTAATTATTTCTCATAATTGGGAGGAGCACCTGGAGAATCTCCAGCTTGTGTTTGATCGCCTCAGGAGGGCTGGGTTACGACTGAAACCCAAGAAATGTACCTTTGCTCAACGAAAAGCCTTGTATCTTGGCCATATAATTTCAGAAGAAGGCATTGAAGTGGATCCAGAAAAAGTGGAGAAAGTGAGAAACTATCCCATCCCAAACAATCTCAGAAGCCTCCAGCAATTCTTGAGGCTAGTCTCATATTATCGTCGCTTCATTCCAAATTGTTCTAAAGTGACCAATCCCTTACACTGCCTCACACGGAAGGATGTGCCTTTCATCTGGTCAGATTCCTGCCAAGAATCATTTGACAGGCTAAAGATGCTGTTAACCTCCACTCCTGTTCTAGCATTCCCCAACTTCCAGCAACCTTTATCCTGGAAACTGATGCTTCGGGAGTTGGACTTGGAGCTGTCTTGTCTCAGCAGCAAGAAGATGGCTCAATACGTCCAAGTGCATATGCCAGCAGAGGACTGCAGAAGCATGAGCGGAACTACAGTATCAGCGAGCTGGAGGCCTTGGCAGTTGTGTGGGCATCAAAACATTTTCATGTTTACCTATATGGCCACCACTGCACCGTATATACAGACCACAGTGCATTGAAATCTTTGTTGAATACCCCACATCCCTCTGGGAAACTGGCTCGTTGGGGCCTGGCATTACAAGAGCTTGATCTTGACATCCAATACCGATCTGGGAAAGAAAACAAAAATGCAGATGTGCTCTCCCGACTACCAATACTCCTTGATCAACCAACCACAGAGTCTAACTCAAGCACTGCAGATTGTTCTGTGGCAAGAGTAGAAGTAGAGCCAGCATTAGAAGAGCCAGAAGTGCCAACCCAAGAGTGGCAGAATGCTCAGAAAGCAGATGGTGAATTTGGCTCCACTATTGCATTCCTGGGGGAAGGGACCCTACCTGCTGATAGCAAGTCAGCAAAGAAAGTTGTTCAAACAGCCCAGCAGTACTCCCTCCTGGATGGTGTCCTCTATTATGCCCAGGCAGATGGTTGTTTAATGGTGGCTGTCCCAGCATCACTCCGCCACAAATTATTTGAGGAAGCTCATGGAGGATTGTTCTCTGGACACCTACGTGAAGCCAAAATCTACAGTCAACTGAGGAAACATTACTGGTGGCCAGGGATGCGCTCAGACATTCGGAAATGGTGCAGAGCATGTCTCGTATGTGCAACTCGTAAAATAGGACAAGCTACCAAACCACCACTTTGTCCGATTCCAGTGGCAGGGCCCTTTGACTGTGTTGGAGTAGATGTTTTGCAACTTCCTCACACACTTGATGGCAATCAGTATGCTGTGGTGTTTGTGGACTATCTAACCAAGTGGCCCGAAGTTTTTGCTGTCCCAGACCAGACTGCAGAGACCATTGCCAACCTCTTTGTTAAGGAGATCATCAGCCGTCATGGTGTCCCAGCCAAACTATTGTCTGATAGAGGCACCAACTTCCTGTCTGAGCTGATGCAGGAAATATGCAAGCTAATGGGAACGGAGAAGGTTAACACATCTTCCTATCATCCTCAAACGGATGGCCTCGTGGAAAGATTTAATAGAACCTTAACAGCAATGCTGGCCAAAACCGTGGAAAAAGATGGCAGAGACTGGGATCACCGGCTGCCTTATGTCCTGTTTGCATACAGAACCAGTTTGCAAGAGTCAACTCGTGAGTCACCGTTCCATTTACTCTATGGACGCGATGCCAGATTACCCACTGAAGCTGCATTGAGTCATCCCCGTACGTGCTACCAAGTAGACCTCGATGATTACAAAGTTGATCTGGTGGCGAATCTCTCTGATGCTTGGGAGCTAGCCAGAAAGAATGTCCAGCGAGCCCAAAAACAACAGAAACGGCAATATGACTATCATACCACCAAACCAACATATCACATTGGGGACCGCGTGTTTGTTTACCAGCCTGGGTCCATCCAAAGTAAAAACCGGAAGTTTGCCCGTCCCTTTCATGGACCTTATCGGATACTCGACTTAACTCCCACTAATGCCAGTGTCCGTCCAGTTGACAGACCTGAGGAAGTTCCCATCTTCATCTCACTGGATCGTGTTCGAAAATGCCCACCCGAAATTCCTGATCAGTCCTGGTTGGGCCCCACCAAAAAGAAACGCAAAGCTAAAAGGAAGCGGCAACGTCAGGCTGAGGCTGAGAAGTTTATACAATCTGCCACTTCAACAGGAGAAGGAGCTTGGTCGGGTCGACTTCGTCCGAGGACGTCCGAAATGCGGCCCAGGGAGATGTAATGGACATGATTGACATTGTTGTATTATTGTATGGGAAAACCAGTTTAGTCCAGTTTTAGTCCTGTTTTTCATGTCTGTCCACGGTTCACCTGCTATTTTGTCCTGATGATATAAATGCTGTATCTTTGAAGTTGATGAAGTCTTGAGTCGTTGCCAAAATGCGAAGTCTGAGAATGCGCGCCGTCGGCTACATTCAATGCTCCGCCTAGTGCGCGCCGTCGGCTACATCAGCCTTCTCCCCCATTAGGGCCATGAACCGTTGCTGTATGGAGGGACCCACTCTTACCACAGGCCCATTCCTGACATAAGTCTCGGGACCAGATGATCCCTCATGTCTGGTACCGGGACTACTAGTCTCGGTCCCAGACCCAAATAACCCGAGCGCGCGGATCACTTCAAGCTTGGGTATGGGACAGGGACATGAGCAGCAAACCTGGAGTGCATTGAAGTTTTTCTGCAACGTGGTGAGTTCATTGGCTGACATACTGTGGATGTCCACCTCAAGACCAACAAAGTCTGCAGAGAAACACTCCACAATCACGCATGTACTTCACACTACTGGTAGCTACAGGTACACAGGTACCTACAGGTACCTACAACCCAGACCCAAACCAACCCCAGGGCAGATTTCTTTCAGTATCATTATACTGGAAGCAATATACATGCTGGATGAATGGTCTTGGAACGAGGCTAGCTACCCACACCTGTTGCTTCCTCCTCCTCTCCCTCCATGCTTAGTGGTGTCTCCCTCCTCTGCTGCAGCACCCTCTCGTGTTCACAAACCAGCTCTGAGTGGGTGAGCTGCAACTCACGTAGCTGTCCCACGAGGGAGTCGCGCTCCAACACCAGGGCCTGCAATGCAGCATAGTGTACACAACAGTGGATGTGATGTGTGCTAGAGCACTCCAGCTGGTTCAACACACCTGCAGCTGATCATTCTCAATGCTGTCTCCGGACATCACCTGCGGCAGTTCACTCTCAACACACTCCTTGCTGTCTCCAGCTGTCACCTGCGGCTGTCCACTCCTGGCTGTCTCTAGCCATCAGGGCTGGTTCCCCTCTCTCCTCCTCCTCCACATGACTGTCACGTGATCTCTCCATCTCCCCCAGCAAGCGTTGCAGCTCCCCAACAGTGTGTCTCTCTGTCTCCAGCGCACTGGCTAGCTCCATGTTTTGCTGACTCATCTGCACAAACGCATCCTGCAACTCTGTGAGGTTTAACTTCAGCTCCTTGTTCTGCGATACTGCCCTGGGATACAGAGGTTCAGTATCACAGTCAAGGTCACCGACACGAAGGCCACATGCAGTAAGTGTACAGTCATCCCCCCTCCCTCACACCTGCTGATGGTCTCCTTGTCCTGTGCGATGGTGGTGAGTAGGCTCTGCTGGTCTACAGCCTCCTCCCTCAGGCGAGACAGCTCAGCCTCCAGCTCACACACACGCCCCTCCTGAGCAGCATTCAACCTAGGCACACGTATTACAGCACAGTTTATCACAGTACACTGTACTCTATTATGTATTTGCAGGTGTCACTGATCTCACCTTGTCAGCTGCCCATTGTCTTGAACCTATCAGGAAAATATGGCAGGCACACATCATCAATATAATTATTAAGATTTTAATGTGCATGTGTGTGTGACGGAAGTGGGATTTGTGGGGTGGGACTAGACTAGTGACGCGCGACCAACGTACTTCAATTTACTTAACCTCGAACTTATGGGCTGGAATCTTCCAGAACAGGAGCAATCGGGGAGCAGCAGTCAAAGCAGACGCAATCGGGGAGCAGCAGCCGAAGCGCATGCAATCGGCGGTTGAAATCGGCAGTTGAAATTGGGGAAGAGCAGCCAAAGCGGACGCAAGCTAGCGGTGAGTAGCAGCTGAAGTGGACGGAAACGGGGAACAGCAGTCGCGAAGCGGATCGATGCATTCAGGGAGCAGCAGCTGAAGCGGACGCAATCGGGAGCAGCAGCTCTGCACAGAGAGCTGTCCGGCGCCGGTTACTCACGTAGGCGAACGAGGGGGAAGTAGCTGAGCGAGAGAAGTGAGCGAAGCTACTTGTAATAATTAGTACATACATGTGCACAGGTGCTCTGAGTGTATCATGTGACAGGCTACGTATATGGACAGTACAGCTTGGGTGTAGGTCATAATACCTGCTGCTGAAGGCGATGCTGGAGATCATCCCTTTCCTGCTGAACAGTTTCCATGGCAACCTGGCCAATACATGATAGTGTTTCAAACTAGCCTCGTTCCCAGGCTCCCCTGTGCAGCAACGAAAAGTAAGGAGCTCCACTGCGCAGGGGGAGCCTGGGAACAAGGCTATGTTTCAACCCTCCAAGCTACCTCTCTCTTGCTGCAAGGCTGGCAGCTCCTGGGATAAGGAAGTTACTTGCACTTTGCCCTCAGCCAGCCTTTCCTGGAACCCTGCTAGCTGGAGGCTCAGCCAGCCTTTCCTGGAACCCTGCTAGCTGGAGGGTGTGTGTGTGTGTGTGGAAGGGGAGGGGGGGAGGTGAAGAGCACCAAGGAAAGACTTCCAGTCTGCAGAGAGTCTTTCACTCACCCTCCTGGCACTGTCCTCCTGCTGTTGCATCAGAGTCTCTCAGGGCAGTGACATCGCCGAGTGCCTGGTCACGCTCGGCCGCCGTATGCTGCAGATTAAGTCGCTCCTTCTCCAATTCATCTTTCAGCTCCACAAGCTGAGAGGAGGGGGTGGGGGAGGGGAGCGAAGGAGCGCCTCCTGAGAGCTAGAGGGGTGCAGTAAACGCCAGACTGAAAACACACTCAACTGTTTCACTGGCTGCACAGATATTTTAACTGAAAACACTGCCGGCCTGGGAGCAAGGCTATGGATATGTGTCACAAAACTAAAGCTGGTCTCCGGAGTTGATCTCCCCTGACCTGGTGTGTGAGCAGCTCAGCCATGTTGGGTTTGCTCTGCAGGTCAGTACAGCTGCTCTGTAGCGCATGGATCTCCACTGCCTGTGCAGTTACCTTGCTGACCAGCTCCGTGTTCTCCTCCTGTTGATCCTCTGAGGCACTCTTCCACTGCTCCACACTCTCCCGCAGGTCACCATTCTCACGCATACACTGGGAGAGGGTCTGGACGGACATAACACTTCCTAACACTTACTGGTTGTCATAAAAGAATAGTTCTTCCCTTACCTTCTCCTTCTTGGCCAGTTCCTCCACCATGTTGAGTTTCTCTCTCTCAATTTCTTCCATTTTCAGCCGTGTAGAATGTAAGTGGGATGCCATATCTGAGCATTCTCCTATGTAGAGAGAGGGTTGAGGGAGGGAGGGAGGGAGGGAGGGAGGGAGGAGGGAGGGTTGAGGAAGGAGGAAGTGAGGGGGGGAGGGAAAGAGTGAGAGGGAGGAAGAGAGAGAGGAGGAAGGACGGAGGGAAGAAGGGAAGAGAGAGGAGGAAGGACGGAGGGAAGAGAGAGGAGCGAGGAGGGAGGGAAGAGAGAGGAGGGAGGAGCTGGTTACCCTATATGCATGCAGTCACAAATTTAATCAATTAAGAACTCTTCACCAACATGGCAGAAGTGCCAGCTCACTAGCTTTATTCTGGAGCTGCATCTGAACTGTGCTCAGCTCGGACTGCAGAGCCGTCTTCTCGCCCACTAACACATCAATGGTCTGCCTGTGTGCCTGCAAAAGCATGGAGGATCAGGAAGGTGAGGTCAACTTTGATTGGCCAGAGTGAAGTGTCGGCTTGTCAAGATCCACGATCTAACAGCTATAAAGTCCCTTATATGCTGGTGACAGACGTGAGCTTCTTTTGTTTGTTATGGACCCCCTACACTTTATAATTTATTGATTCTGCATGAGCCTTGAAGGCCATCGCTTATCAAACTTTATACACCAATTCCTACTCCTGTCCGTCTCTTGTCCATCACCTTCCGTAGGTATTTCTTCACCCTGTCTATTAGCTCCAACACCCTCCACATTCATCTCTCTGCTCAGTAGCACCTCCACTGAGTATTCCTTTAGGCTATTCCTCGTCTTCAACAGTTCCCATAGTTGTGCCCTCTCTGGTAAGCCTTGCACTTCACCAGTATATGTTCCACACTCTCGTCCTCACCCGTACAACACATTATCCATTGGCTACTCTGGTTTCGATTCTTCCAACCTCCCACTTCAGCCTTCAGACCAGCTGATCTCATCCGAAACTTAAATTTCAACCTTGCTCCTCTTCTGTCTCCAGGTACTTCCCTTTCTTCCGTTCTCCATTCACTGCTGCATACAAGTCCAGAGTCTTCTTGCTACTCACTTCGTCTGCCCCCCTCTGCTTGCACACCTCTTCTCTCACCCTCTTTGTGGCATCCTCATCTATCCATTCCATATCTCCTGAGCATGTCCTTCATCTCCTTCCACCACAGTAAGTTCTCCTTCCTACTGACCTCATAGACCCTCTTTGTCAGTCTCATCTCTCCCTCCTCTCTGATAATAATGACCACTATAACTGCTGGGCATCCAACCGTCTTCCTTGATTGAGTACATAGACTCCTATGATTTATGCAGGGATAGAATGCACACACAATATGTGATAAGACTGCTGTGAGGAGACTACTGGACTACTGCTCTGTGATAGACGGCAAGCTTTCGAGATGTAGGGAAAGCAGAATGACCAAAATTATGTATACAAACCACACTATACAAAGGTTACCTCACCCAGTACCTTCCTTCCAAAGCTCAAGTACGAGCATATTCAATTCATAGAACCCCCGCTATCTCCTCCGAATTGCCCTTGCCTCTTCACTGAGTAAAACGTTGAACTGGAAGCAGCATGAATTGTTTTGGCGGGAATTCGTGCGCATGCGCAACCGGACACATCCGGTTTGGGTTTAAATACTCAATTTGTACCAAGTTTTGGCGGGAAGTCGGGATGGCACACTCGCTAAGCACTTGCTTTGCAGCCTGGGGGTTGAGTGTTCGCCTCCCCAATAACCGAGTACGAGTCTGGGCCACTCCGTACATACCGGTTCTCGACTTCCCCGCCTAGCAGCTTGAGTACGCCGGTTCCCATCTGACCACCGAAGCTAAAGGTGTTCTGGTAGAAAGCAGGTCGCCCTCCTGTGATTCCAGTCACGCCTATCCAGCGCTCCTGAGGCTTACACTTCGGTGTCTGACCTGTCACGGAGGGATGGGTTGTTTCTAGGTTGTATTTTTTTCTTTTTCTTTTTTCTTTTTCTTTTTTCTTTTCTTAGTTCTTTTTTTCCTGTCAGGCTTGTTTTTTTCTAGTGTAAGTAGTCATATCAGTACTATCTGCCACCAGTAGTCATATCAGTACTATCTATCTATCCCTTCAGTGTTCCCTCTCCACTAACACCACCCCCCCCCCCCCCCCCCCCCCCCCCCCCCCCCCCACACACACACACACACACACACCAACATATGTTAATTCACATAGAAATGAAGCACCAAATCATTACAGAAAACAGTACGCACTCTTCTTGCCTTGCTTGGCTAAACATGATGCTGAAGGCTGAATGTGCTGACTGCATTCATCTGCATGCACGTAATGACTGTAGTTCACCTTCGATAACTTTGTGTTCCACCTGTCCGACTATTTATTAAATTACCACTACAAGAATCTGATGTCAAGCTGTTGAAGAATTTTTTTTTCTGTTTAGCCAAGCACTATACAATACAACTCCAATAATGTTTACCCATATATCTTGTGTTCAAGGTGAAAATAAACCTGTACATGTCGTGGTGAATACTGTGTACAATGGAGCAGGGGACCTGTGCATGCAACTGCTAGACAGTAACAAGTTCTCCCGTGCAGCACGTACAGGGGACCATAGTTTCCATGGCAACACCACCATGGGCCTCCAGCTGATCCAGCAAATTCATAATCTGTTCAGCAGTTCCAGTAGTGACATGGCTGTCTATGGTGCTGTCAGCCGTTTTCTCCTCCCTTAGTTCCAATGCAGCCTCGGCCAGGGTATAGCTTGTGTGGAAGCTGCTTCCATAGGCCTGTGGTTACAGAGAATGTGTACATGGTGTGGTGAAGAACTGGAGTATATCTAATGACAAGCTATAGACCCACCTGTGGTCTAAGGTGGAAGGGGATGGTAGGAGAGTGTGGAGGAGTGGAGGAAGGAGGGTGTGCCCTTGTAGGAGGGGAGGAAGTTTGATGTCTCTCCTCCAACAGCTGTCTCATGAGTGCTTGCAGTTCTTGCAGTTTCACCTGTGGGAACACACCAGGTCATAGGGCACAGCCTACCTGTGGGCTGCTATTTCCCAATCTATTTCCCAATCAAAAGCCGTATTGAACATGAAACCAACAGTCTCTCAAGTTCTGCCCCTTCGTGCCCAGATCCCTCATACCCTCATACCTACCTGTATTGCTGTTTTCTCTACAATCAGCTGCTGGATGAACCTATCCTTCTCATGGAACTTTTCTCTGAGGGCCTCTCGCTGCAACTGGTACAGCGCGATGTACTCTCCTGCACGGCAGAGAGATGAGAGATACTATAGATGCTATCAAAAGAAATGGAGCATGAATGTCCACATTTACCAATGGTTTCTGTCTCCCCAGACAGCCGTACAACGGTGTTCTCCTGTTCCTGGAGTTGGTCCAGCAGGTCAGCCTTTTCCCCCATTAGGGCCATGAACCGTTGCTGTACGGAGGGACCCACTCTCACCACAGCCCCATTCCTGACATAAAGTCTCGGGACCAGATGATCCCTCATGTCTGGTACCGGGACTACTAGTCTCGGTCCCAGACCCAAATAACCCGAGCGCGCGGATCACTTCAAGCTTGGGTATGGGACAGGGACATGAGCAGCATACCTGGAGTGCATTGAAGTTTTTCTGCAACGTGGTGAGTTCATTGGCTGACATACTGTGGATGTCCACCTCAAGACCAACAAAGTCTGCAGAGAAACACTCCACAATCACGCATGTACTTCACACTACCAAACCAACCCCAGGGCAGATTGCTTTCAGTATCATTATACTGGAAGCAATATACATGCTGGATGAATGGTCTTGGAACGAGGCTAGCTACCCACACCTGTTGCTTCCTCCTCCTCTCCCTCCATGCTTAGTGGTGTCTCCCTCCTCTGCTGCAGCACCCTCTCGTGTTCACAAACCAGCTCTGAGTGGGTGAGCTGCAACGCACGTAGCTGGCCCACGAGGGAGTCGCGCTCCAACACCAGGGCCTGCAATGCAGCATAGTGTACACAACAGTGGATGTGATGTGTGCTAGAGCACTCCAGCTGGTTCAACCATAGATAATAGAACTACGTAGAAGGGATTGGAAACGCGCAAAAATTTTACGGGTACTACGTCATTATGCTGATTGCATGCTCGTTTCGGTTCTGTGATGGCTCGTACCGGTATACCAGAATGATAATACCAACTAACCTTTTTTGGCAAAACGCCCCACCCAGTGTCAAGGTGCAAAGGAAACAGCTGTCACCACAGACCGCCTACTTGTACCAGCAGCTGTCCAAGGCTTCCAAGGGTTGAAGCGCAGAGGTGCGAAGCAGTTTTATAGTTGAATAGAGGCAAGTTGCGCTTGTGTAGTTTTATAAGACACTGTATAAGTGTAGTGCTTATGGATTGGGTGAAGTTCAACCTGGACTTGGTGTCTAAATGCCCTTGTAGGGTAAGTTTGGTTCATGCCACTGGAATTATTAAGCTATTGACTAAAATGTCATGTAATTTCCCTTGGAAGTCACAACTCCTTGTGTAGTTTTTTCCACAAGCTGTTTCACTGTTTGTTAAATATTCTGCATTGAGTAGGTCAGGTGCTGTTTACCCTGTGCCCTTAACCACATGATTCGTAGAATTGGGTGCAAGAAGATTCCGATGTAGGGCTTATAAATGTAATGAGCAGAAACAGCAAAAAATTGTGCATAAACCTAATGGCGGCCGCCAAAAAGGATAGTCCAGTTTTCTCATACGCATTCACTGCGTTCTGTTCCTGCGCAGCTGCTGCAGACTGAACCCAGGATAACTTTGTCTACATTAAGGGATTCACTCACTCTACCTTACAGAAGAATGGAGTGATCAATAATCCCCTTCAATGTCTATCTGCTTGTGCAAAATTTTACGCAAACCCAATGACATTGAGCAGCCGGTTACAGTCACCCATTCTCTGAAGGTAGCTAGAGTGAGTGAATCCCTTAATGTAGACGAAGTTATCCTGGGTTCAATCTGCAGGAATAGAATGCAGTGAAAGTGTATGAGAAAACTAGACTACCTTTCTTGGTGGCCGCCATTAGGTTGGCTTTTTTCCGCTCATTACATAATTTTATAAGCCCTACGTCGCAATCTTCTTGAACCCATTTCTACAAATCATGTGGTTAAGGGCGCATGGTAAACAGTACCTGACCTACTCAATGCAGAATATTTAACAAACAGTGAAGCAGTTTGTGGAAAAAACTACGGAAACAGTTGTGATTTCCAAGGGAAATTACACGACATTTTAATCAATAGCCTAATAATCCCAGTGACATGAACCTAATTTATCCCATAAGGGCATGTAAACATTAAGGCCAAGCCTATCCCCACCGAATCCATTAGTGGTGCACTTACACGAAGTCTTAACAAGACGCCTTTTTTGAAAAATTGTCTCGGCGGTTTGCTTGCAAGACTGATACAAGTGTTGGACACTACAGATGGTTTAACAAGATTTGCTTGGTAGCTAGCTTATAGCTCTGAGATTTGATCAAATCTTGGCGCATGCTGCCATACTGATGAAAGACTTTACAGTGTGTCAACAGGCAAATAGGTCACAATTCAATAGACACATACAATGGACAAACTTCAATGAAAGGCGCACTGGTCATACCTTTGACTTGGACTGAAAAAAGTAAGATTATACACAAGCACACAGACAAAGTGGCTTGAAGAGAAGACCTAAATTAGATTGTCAATGGAGGAATACTGATGTAGTCTACGAGCATCTAGCTAGCTACAAGTTGCCTACGTTGATCAGTGGTTTCTTGTTGCCTTCTTTCTCCTCTCTCGGTCAGCTTGTAGTCGTTGCTCTCTCTGTTCCGGACTCTCGTTCAGGCCTTCTTTGCTGCTGCCTTTCTCAGTCAGCTTGTATAGTCTGCGTTAATTCTTGGCGCTCCTCAGACGGTCATTCTTGCGTATACCTTGTAATCCGACTTCTTGCTGTTTTAGCCTCTCTTGCTGAAATCTCACATGATCTTGTTTGTGTCTTCAGTCTCTAGCACAGTAGGGTGCGGCCACATGCACATTACTAGTTAGTAAATCCGTCGCGCATGCGCTCCAGCTATATAGCACGTGGACGTGGACAGACGTATACGTACCCAGCACTGTGTCTCGGCGCTTCGGCGCCGAGACAAAAAACTACACAAACACAACTCACCTCAGTAAAACGTATTCATCCCATAAAAACCCGTATTCACAACTCCGCACATCCGCTCTTTGAAGCCCCAGACACTTGGACAGCTGCTAACTACAAGTAGGCTGTCTGTGGTGACCGCTGTTTCCTCTGAACTTTGACACTGGGTGGGGCATTTTGCCAAAAAAGGTTAGTTGCCATTATCACGCTCGCGCGCGAAGCCATCACAAACCGAAACGAGCATAGGACAAGGGTTACCCGTAAAATTTTTGCGCGTTTCCAATCCCTTCTACGTAGTTCTATTATCTATGGTTCAACACACCTGCAGCTGATCATTCTCAATGCTGTCTCCGGCCATCACCTGCGGCTGTTCACTCTCAACACACTCCTTGCTGTCTCCAACTGTCACCTGCGGCTGTCCACTCTCAGCACTCTCCTGGCTGTCTCTAGCCATCAGGGCTGGTTCCCCTCTCTCCTCCTCCTCCACATGACTGTCACGTGATCTCTCCATCTCCCCCAGCAAGCGTTGCAGCTCCCCAACAGTGTGTCTCTCTGTCTCCAGCGCACTGGCTAGCTCCATGTTTTGCTGACTCATCTGCACAAACGCATCCTGCAACTCTGTGAGGTTTAACTTCAGCTCCTTGTTCTGCGATACTGCCCTGGGATACAGAGGTTCAGTATCACAGTCAAGGTCACCGACACGAAGGCCACATGCAGTAAGTGTACAGTCATCCCCCCTCCCTCACACCTGCTGATGGTCTCCTTGTCCTGTGCGATGGTGGTGAGTAGGCTCTGCTGGTCTACAGCCTCCTCCCTCAGGCGAGACAGCTCAGCCTCCAGCTCACACACACGCCCCTCCTGAGCAGCATTCAACCTAGGCACACCATTATTGTATTACAGCTGTTTATCACAGTACACTGTACTCTATATGTATTTGCAGGTGTCACTGATTCTCACCTTGTCAGCTGCCCATTGTCCTGAACCTATCAGGAAAATACAGCAGGTACACATCATAATAATACAAACATGTGCACAGGTGCTCTGAGTGTATCATGTGACAGGTTACGTATATGGACAGTACAGCTTGGGTGTAGGTCATAATACCTGTTGCTGAAGGCGATGCTGGAGATCATCCCTTTCCTGCTGAACAGTTTCCATGGCAACCTGGCCAGACTGCTGCAACTGAGCATGCTCAGTAGAGAGTTGCTCCATCAGGGAATCTAGCAGCAACAACACGCAGGTACAGTTCACATGACAAAATGAAGCCATTGTAACTCAAGTGTTTCAAACTAGCCTCGTTCCCAGGCTCCCCTGTGCAGCAACGAAAAGTAAGGAGCTCCACTGCGCAGGAGGAGCCTGGGAACAAGGCTACGTTTCAACCCTCCGAGCTACCTCTCTCCTGCTGCAAGACTGCCAGCTCCTGGGACAGGGAAGCTATTTGCACTTTGCCCTCAGCCAGCCTTTCCTGGAACCCTGCTAGCTGGTGTGTGTGTGTGTGTGTGTGTGTGTGTGTGTGTGTGTGTGTGTGTGTGTGTGTGTGTGTGTGTGTGTGTGTGTGTGTGTGTGTGTGTGTGTGTGTGTGTGTGTGTGTGTGTGTGTGTGTGTGTGTGTGTGTGTGTGAGTGAGTGTGTGTGTGGAAGGGGAGGGGGGGGAGGTGAAGAGCACCAAGGAAAGACTTCCAGCCTGCAGAGAGTCTTTCACTCACCCTCCTGGCACTGTCCTCCTGCTGTTGCATCAAAGAGTCTCTCAAGGCAGTGACATCGCCGAGTGCCTGGTCACGCTCGGCCGCCGTATGCTGCAGATTAAGTCGCTCCTTCTCCAATTCATCTTTCAGCTCCACAAGCTGAGAGGAGGGGGTGGGGGAGGGGAGCGAAGGAGCGCCTCCTGAGAGCTAGAGGGGTGCAGTAAACGCCAGACTGAAAACACACTCAACTGTTTCACTGGCTGCACAGATATTTTAACTGAAAACGCCGCAGGCCTGGGAGCAAAGCTATAGATATGTAGCCTCGTTCCCAGGCCTACCCCGTTTTTTCTGTTCTTCGGTTTCCGTTGACAATAATACACAGATGCTGAAGGGCGGCGAAAAACGCGTTTTTCGCCGCCCTTCAGCATCCGTGTATTATTGTCAACGGAAACTGAAGAACAGAAAAACGGGGTAGGCCTGGGAACGAGGCTAATAGATATGTGCCTGAAAACTAAAGCTGGTCTCCGGAGTTGATCTCCCCTGACCTGGTGTGTGAGCAGCTCTGCCATGTTGAGTTTGCTCTGCAGGTCAGTACAGCTGCTCTGTAGCGCATGGATCTCCACTGCCTGTGCAGTGACCTTGCTGACCAGCTCCGTGTTCTCCTCCTGTTGATCCTCTGAGGCACTCTTCCACCGCTCCACACTCTCCCGCAGGTCACCATTCTCACGCATACACTGGGAGAGGGTCTGGACAGACATAACACTTCCTAACACTTACTGGTTGTCATAAAAAAATAGTTCTTCCCTTACCTTCTCCTTCTTGGCCAGTTCCTCCGCCATGTTGAGTTTCTCTCTCTCAATTTCTTCCATTTTCAGCCGTGTAGAATGTAAGTGGGACGCCATGTCTGAGCATTCTCCTATGTAGAGAGAGAGGGTTGAGGGAGGGAGGGAGGGAGGAGGGAGGGTTGAGGAAGGGAGGGGGGAGGGAAAGAGTGAGAGGAGGGAGGGAAGAGAGAGGAGGAAGGACGGAGGGAAGAGAGAGGAGCGAGGAGGGAGGGAAGAGAGAGGAGGGAGGGAGGGAGGGAAGAGAGAGGAGGAAGGACGGAGGGAAGAGAGAGGAGCGAGGAGGGAGGGAAGAGAGAGGAGGGAGGAGCTGGTTACCCTATATGCATGCAGTCCCAAATTTAATCAATTAAGAACTCTTCACCAACATGGCAGAAGTGCCAGCTCACTAGTTTTATTCTGGAGCTGCATCTGAACTGTGCTCAGCTCGGACTGCAGAGCCGTCTTCTCGCCCACTAACACATCAATGGTTTGCCTGTGTGCCTGCAACAGCATGGAGGATCAGGAAGGTGAGGGGTGAGTTTACGAGAAGCCTACAGCTTCTGAAATGGCCTAACCCATGGCATGATGTCAGTATGGGCCAGTTGACCACTACCACAGAGGGAATAGCTATTTCTAACCCGCAGTTGTTTCTCCAGAGGAGACGTCTCACTGCTGAGGTGAGGGAGGGAGGTCACAGTGGGAGAGTGGTTGTACCCATGTACGTGGTGAGGGGAAGGGGCGTGGTGGAGGGAGGGTGTGATCGTGACAGGGGGCAGAGAGTGGGAGGGATGGGTACCGGCGTCTAGTGCATTCTCTGACAAAATACTTGAGATCTCCTGTGACTGTGTATGAGTGTGTATGAGTGCCTGTACGTGTGCAGCATAGGTTACACAGAATGGACGGATAACTTACAATCTCCCTGAGGCCCTCAGCTGCAGATAGTCTGAAAAGAGAGAGCACTGTGTCATCATGTGTGGACTAGAGTGTCCCCATTTAGTCTCGCTCCCAGAACGAGGCTAGTCATCTTCTTTTGGGATTCTGAAGCTAATGTAGGCAGGGAGAGTGTCTGCAGATACCTTGTATTCTTGAACTGGGGAGGTGAGTCTGAGTCAGGGGTCTGAGATACAGGAAGAGTGGTACAATGTTATCATACACCATGGTGGGAGATAGATTTAGCAATTATGGCATTTTTGTCTCGGCGCTGAAGCGCTGATACATAGTGTGCCGGATACGTATACTTCTGTCCACATAGCTGGAGTGCATGCGCGACGGATTTTACTAGTATTAATGTGCATGTTGGCCGCACCCTACTGTACTGTACTGTACTGCACAACTGAAGACAAACAAGATCATGTGAGATTTCAGCAAGAGAGGCTAGAACAGCAAGAAGTCGGATTACAAGGTATACGCGAGAATGATCGTCTGAGGAGTGCCAAGAACGCAGACTATACAAGCTGACGACTAAGAAGGCAACGAGAAACCACTGACCTACGTAGGCAACGTATAGATGCTCGTAGACTACATCAGTATTCCATTGACAAATTTAAGCCTTCTCTCTTCAAGCCACTTTGTCTGTGTGCTCGCATATACTTTTTTCAGACAAAGCCAAAAGTATGACCAGTGCGGCTTTCATTGAAGTTTGTCCATCATATTCATCAGTACGGCAGCATGCGCCAAGATTTGATCTAATCTCAGAGTTATAGTTAGCTACCGAGCAAATCTTGCTAGTTTAACCAAACCATCTGTAGTGTCCAACACTTGTATCAGTCTTGCAAGCAAACCGCCGAGACAATTTTTTGCTACTGCTATGATAATTGACTAAAATTCTTGGTACAATACTATAATTATCCTAACCATTGAGGACCAATGCATAGGCAGCACACTATCTATACCTAAACGAGTGTGGATTGGGAGAGGGGAGTTTTGGGGGGATATTATAGGGGTCCACTAATATAAAACGATTGTTTAGACTCTAATTCACTCTTGGCAATAATTCCCACCAAAACATCCTCGCATAAACTGTCATAGTCACAGCATAGTAACGAAGGCAAACAAACTTGCCATTCACAAAACCAATTTTGTCCTACATGATGTCATCAGAATGTTGATGCCAGCGCTCGTGGCAACACTTCCGCTTGTAACCACACCCATTTAGGCAAATGGTCTAGGGCAAGCCATACCCTCGACATACCTAAATCTGGAATCCACCAATGATTTATGGGCCCAGTTTCAACTGTATAATTTATATTATTTTGTCAAACACCAGTCTCATACCTTGACCCCACTCAGAGTCGGGGAGTGAGACTATCGATGCAAATGAACATGCCATCGTCTACACTGCACTCCCCAGGAAATGTAATGAGATTGATACCCACCACTCACCGTGCTCTGCGGAGTGAGAGGGAGGGAGGAGGTGCTGTCATCAAGACGATGAGAAGCTGACCTCTGTGAGTTGCGTGACTGGAACCGCCTCAGCTGGAGGAGAGAGGGCAAGAGATGCAATCAGCTAGACCACACTGCGTCTATATATCTACTCTACCCTCACCTTCTTACGAGCTGCAGCAAGCTTCTCGTTTCTGTCCATAATTTGACCCTTTTGCACTGCAATTTCAATATTCCTATCTAAATAACAGTAGCTATATAACAATAATTGTGTTCGTTGTTTTAGAAAAATAATGATTGCATGTTCTCGGTTTGGCGGACGCTGGGAACCCTATCGTTCTCCGTGCGAGCTGGTACTGTGAGGTTGGCGCACTGTCTACCCTCCATGGCCTCCGGGAAACTGGAAACCGAGAGTTTCCGCGCTCTGCTGACCCCAGATCTGCTGCGACTGGAGTCGCTGTTCCGCTCCGAGGGGTATGGCTTCAGGCTGGTGGGCGGGGTCGTGAGGGATTTGCTCCTGGGAAAGCCGCCCAAGGACGTGGATATAGCCACGGAATGTACTCCCTCCAACATGATAAAGCTATTTGAGGCCCACAAGATACGATACATTCCTACGGGTCTTGAACACGGAACAGTCACGGTACACATCAACTCTGTAGACTATGAGATCACAACATTGAGAGTTGATAGAGTGACGGACGGGCGTCATGCAGTTGTGGACTTCACCACTGACTGGAAGACAGATGCCTTGCGAAGGGACTTGACAATCAATGCCATGAGCCTGGAGCTGGATGGCACTCTCTATGACTATTTCCAAGGGCAGAAGCACTTGGCAGAGAAGAAAATTCTGTTTGTGGGTGATGCAAAGACGAGAATAGAAGAAGACTACCTAAGGATTTTGCGCTATTTCCGCTTCTATGGCCGTATTGTTCCAGAGAAGGACCAGCATGACCCAGCCACACTGGCTGTGATCCGTGAAACGGCCCAAGGGTTGAAGGGGGTGTCTGTGGAGAGAGTGTGGGTGGAGATTGGGAAGATCCTCATTGGAAACTTTGCACCCCACCTCATTGAAGTCATGTACCAGCTGAGTGTTGCCGAAAGCATAGGTATGGTATGCTGGTTGACTCATCACTTGCACTTCTGTGATGCAAAATTTACCCACTTTCCATATATGGTTGTAGGTTCGGTTCTGTGTCACATGTGTATAATGTGATCTAGTCTCGTGCCCAGACCCTCCCGAAACGCGGAAAGAGGGTCTGGTGTTCTGAGCGACATTTCTTGATTCATGGGGCGTGGTCGCTCTCGGATTTTAAAGCTTGAATCAGATTGCAGAACGCGAATGACGTAGTCAATCAGCGTAAGTCATAGTTACGGTACATGTAACAGTGCAGTGTAGCTAGTACGGACGGTATGTCAGTGAAATGGATACGACAGGCCTACCGAAGAGCGAGCTGAGGCAGTAAGCCAAATCGATTATCTTGCCGGCTGGTTTTGGGAAATCTCTGTGTTTTGTGACACTTCCACTCATCTTTGACAACCTCAGATAGAATTCTGTACAAGCGCAGGGCAACTGTACGTTGTTGTTGGCCCTTTGGTGTCACTCGTGAATGACCAAATGCGCTGCTACAGTAAGCTTATAAGAATAGTGATAGGTGCGCTTTCATTGGAGAGGACATACAGAATGCAGGTAATTACATTCCTTACGCCGTATAGCCCCGCCCCATGCGCCAAGAAATATCGCTCAGAACACCAGACCCTCTTTCCGCGTTTCGGGAGGGTCTGGGAACGAGACTAAATGTGATCAACAGTGTCATGGTATTGGAACTGAAAGTTATATACATTGTCCTCAGTAGGTGTATGCTCAATGTTAGAATCCTGCTCTCTGATTCACCTGTTTTCTATCCTTTGTGTAGGTCTTCCTGCTGATGGCTGCATTGCTGAGCTGGAGCGGGTGTGGACGACCATGTATGGCCATGGTCACCGTCTGCAGCCAGCCACTTTACTCATGAGCCTCACTCACTCTGTGCAGGAGGCGTACGACCTGGCACGTGCATGGAAACTGTCCAACAACGAGAAGCGTCTTGGTGTGTTTGTAGTGCAGCACAAGGACACAGCATACACCCCTGAAACTCCAATCAAGTTCTACCAGGACCTGCTTGTTGATGGAGCACCGACTGACTCAGTACTGGAATTACTGTACTACTGTGGACATGTAGGTGTAGCCAAGGAACTAGAGAAATGGAAGGTACCTAAACTTCCTGTGAATGGAAAAGACCTCAAAGCGGCTGGGTTCCAGGTAGGGCCTGGCATTGGCCGGCTGCTGAAGATGTTGCATGTCAAGTGGAAGGAGAGCTACTTCACCCTCACCAAGGAGGAGCTAATGGCAGCGGCAGAGAAGACAAAAAGAAGACAAGAAACATTGTAGCTAACCCCCGAGGGGAAGGTATACTGGGATATGCGCACTGAAATTACTTAGAGGAAGCCGCCTAGTCATTAATTGTATTCCTGAGTTAATTGAACGTGGTAAAAGCATTTTCAGCGGTTTTTGTTGGAATTTCCCTTGGGAACAGCTATATAGCTTTGCAGGCTCTAGAACTAGCTGAGAGTTGGATATTTGAGCACATGACTTACTTTACGCCGATCTGGCCGCCTAATAAGGAGCCGAGTACATAAGCTTACGATCGACTGGCGGTGGCCCGGGGCTGTACCGCGGAGGCTGGGCAAAATATTGAAGTAGAACGGGTGCAGATGTCAATCGCCAGCATGGTATTGCGGTGATATCGACGATATTGCATTGAGCAGGCAATGACGACTCCAGAGCCGCTAGCAATACCTCTCTTTGTCCGCATGGAGAGTGTCGATGAGCTGCAGGAGTACATCTTGAAGGACGTTCAACGTAACGGGAAGCGGCTTGGGACGGGAGCGTACGGCTGGGTGGACGAGCTGGAAATCAACGGGGTGGTGGTGGCCGGGAAGCGGATCCACGAGGTTCTTGTGGATCCCTTCAACCAGGGAGCAGATACCACCCGGGCTCAATTTGTGGCCGAGTGCAGGATCATGAGCACACTCCGCCATCCCCACATTGTGCAGTTCCTCGGCATCTGCTTCCTAGAAGGGTCGACCCTGCCAGTGCTGGTGATGGAGTACCTCCCACATAGCCTGGACACACTCTTGGAAAACCGGCCTAACATCCCCACCACTATGAAGGTGGTATTCCTTAATGATGTAGCCAAGGGACTGGCCTACTTGCACGCTCATGACCCACCGATCATTCACCGGGATCTGACGGCAAGGAATGTTCTCCTCAATTCTGCCATGGTGGCAAAAATCGCTGACTTTGGTGTTGCGCGCATTGTCAATCTCCACGGAAACCAGGCTGCCTCCCTCACAAAGGCACCAGGTGCACCAGTTTACATGCCCCCCGAGGCGGACCAGAGCACATCTTCATACAACACAAAGCTGGACATCTTCTCTTATGGCGTGGTGATGCTGTTCACCATAACTCAGGTCTTTCCAAAAAATCTTGAGCCAGCAACGTATCCCATCCCCGAGACACAGGACGTGTTGGCCAGGTCGGAAGTAGATCGACGTGCTCACTACTTTGAAATGGCGTACGACCTGCTGGGTGACCAGGCAAACCCTGCACACATACTGATCGACCTGGCAAAAAAGTGTCTCCACAACGACCCAGTACAGCGGCCTACAGTGATACTTCTCCTAACAATGCTACCGGAATTACACCGCCAGCTTCCAGATGAGTTCCTCGAGAAAGACAAGCTGGAGCTGGTTGCTCTGGCAAGGGAGGCGGGGGAGGAGGTGCAGGTGAAGGAGGAGGCTCTGAAACAGCAGGAGGCTACTATACAGAGGCAGCGACAGGAGCTGGACGTGCAGGGGGAGCAGCTGGCAGCACGTGAGGAGGAGCTGGAAGCGGCAGTGAGGCAGAAGGAGGAGACCGTGGAACTCCTACGTGCACAGAGACAGGTAAATACGGTAGAACCTCCACTAGCAAGATAGGGACACAAGACAAAGGATGATTTTTAAGGTCCCAAATATTTTGATTCCTTTTGCATTTTGAATCTGCAAGATGGAAACGTTGTCTATTGAGAGGTTCCTCTGTACTTGTTTTGGAGGCTCTATCTTGAGGCTGTGGACTTAAAGACACAATATTGTTCTCACTTTCATTGTGTTGATGCTACTGTCTGCCCTGTTGATACAGTTTGGTAAAGTAATCTAAACACTGATGGTCCCACCTGGCACCCCA
Source organism: Axinella damicornis (assembly GCA_963931865.1). Classification (NCBI taxonomy): domain Eukaryota; kingdom Metazoa; phylum Porifera; class Demospongiae; order Axinellida; family Axinellidae; genus Axinella; species Axinella damicornis. Next base: position 15,968,880 of record OZ007508.1, read on the forward strand.
TTTATGGGTGTTTCTCTTCAGCAGCAGCTGCAAGGAGGGGGCGTGGTGGGGACTCTGCCGAGCACATCAGGAGACGCACAGTTGTCCGAGATTCTGCAGAGGACAGAGGCAGAGCTTGAGGAGGCAAGACAGAGGGAGGTGAGCTGTTACTATACCTAAATGGGACGGAGCCAGTGAGGATCCCATGTGCTGGATTGACTAAGCTCCCCTCTACCCTCTACATGGTAGGAACATCTGAAGGTGGCTGTAACAAGAGGCCAGGAGCAGTACGAAGAGGTGAACAATGAACTTCGGCTGAAGGTGGTGCAGATCCAGACCCTGGAGACGGAGATGGAGCGGAGGGGGAAGGACGTGGCAGCCCGGGACGCAGAGATCCAGAGGCTCCAGGTGAGCAAGGTGGAGCAGCTGGTCAGGAGGTCGGACTGGAGGTGTAGCCTCATTCCCAGGCCTTTCTACACCTCCGGTTTTTGATTGCTTACAGTTGCAATCAAAACTGGAGGTGTAGAAGACTGCAAGGGCAGTCAGAATCTAGTAATTGACTTCAGACACAATAATCTCATTGACAATACAATTACTTATGCTAAGATCCCAATTACTACCCATTGTAGCCTCGTTCCCAGGCCCGGCCTGGGAACGAGGCTATACCCATTGTTGCTGATTATAGTTACTCAGATGCTTAGCCAGTAATGAGCATGGCTTAGCCTCGTTCCCAGGTGCCTGGGAACGAGGCTAAGCATGGCTGTGAGTGCAATCTGGCATTAATGGCACAAATAACTTGCATGAGGTGCAGCTGAGTGCTATTTGGTCGAGTTACGAGTGCTATTACTGCCAAAATTGCACGAGCAGTCATGCTGTTGCTTAATGATTCATATGCTGGACTGTTGAAGTTGTGGACAAGACAGTTCCACCACATAAATACTGTGCCGGAGCCTCCTCAACGTCATGCTTCGCGCCGGTGAAAAGTAGGTGTGGTTTTTCGTTGCTTCAATTTTAATACACTTTTGCACACTTACAAGCTTAAGTACCACAACACAATACAGAATTAATTGCACACTCTTCAATGGAGCTTAACTTAGGCACATGCAGGTACCAAATTCCATTTATGGTAACCTCGTTTCCAGTCCCACGCCCAGCTTTTCGCCGCTTGCACTTGTGCAGAGAAGCACTTGTGGTCACTCAGGAATACAGATGCAGATTTGGGGGGATCCAATGTTATTGTACACAGCAGAGCATTGGAATTGAATTTGGGAATTTGGAATGATTCTGGAATATTCCAGTGAATGGGAATTGCATCCGCGTCACTAAGGCATGGAATGGAATTGTGGAGGTTTCGAGTAGAATTCTATACTTCTGCAACCCAGCAATACAGTTCAAAGGTCAAGTATGCCACTAAGAAAACAAGGCCAAATGTGGTTGAAAGTAAAACTAAATGGCATTGTGTTTTACAGTTACCATAAACTTTGTACCCTGCACATGCATGTGCTAAGCGGGGTTAAGCTATGTTTTTGTCCATCTGTCGGCTGCCTGTCCAGTAAGAAGTATTGAAATCTCGCGATGCACAGGATTGAACAATTGCTAAACCTGACAATAACATTGGATCCCCCAAAATCTGCATCTGTATTCCTGAAGTGCTTCTCTTTTGTGCATGTCGACATGGTCTGCCAATTTAATACAGTCAGCAACTCAAAATTTAGCAAAAATGAAAATACGGACACAAATAATCACACTCTTTACACATGTTCATACCGAAGAATGTCCATGTCAGTACAGTATGGATCTTAGGAGAGATTGGTCCATGAATACCGTAGATTATATAGCTCTTAAGAACTGTATAATCTATGATGAATAACTACACTCTAGTTCTCATGCAGTTGTGCAGAATTGGGCGAATATGATTATCGTAGATAATTTTATTATAGCCTGAGCTAAATAATCTATGAATATAAATTATGGAATTTGTACTGTAGCCTTGAGGTAAATTTGAGTGGAGGAATTGAATTGGAGAAATGAGTAATTGCAGAGGAATTGCATTAGAATAGGACATGATTTAGGCTAGATCCCAGGCCCGAAATGATTCCACTCTAGACCAAGAGCCAATGCAATGCCCTGTAGTATAATGTAGTATTAAAAATCGATCTTTACATAATTAATTACTTACAGTGCTGATGTTTGTACATCGTTTGTGTCACCGCTTTCATTGTAGGAGAGTGTCAGTGAGAACTTAAATTCAGACACCCTCCCCTCCCTCCCGCGGGCTGTGCAAGACAAGCTTGATCTGAGAGAGGCAGAACTGGTGGCCATGAAGGCAGAGCTCTCTGAGAGGGAGGTGAGAGAGGTAGCCCTGAAGGGAGAACTCTCTGAGAGGGAGGGGAGAGAGGCGGCGCTGCGGGGAGAGCTGGCCGAGATCAAGACCAAGTTGGAAGCGGTGCGGAAGACCAGACAGCTGATTCGAGGTCCCCCACAGGTGTGTGTGTGTGTGGGGGGGGGGGGGGGGGGGGGGGGGGGGGTGTATGTGCGTGTGTGTATGTGTGTGTGTGCGTGTGTGCGCACACAAATGTTTTGGTGCACGTTGAGGAGTTAGTCAACCCTCACGGGGAGTGCAAAGTTGTGTACATGAACATTTCACATCATTAATGCACTGACATATTTACTCCATTGTTGACTGATTCCTATTGCACTCCTCTGATGACGCACTTCCACCACACACGCACACCATGCACACACACACACACACACACACACACACACACCACCACACACACACCACACACACACATACCACCACACACCACACACACGCACACCATGCACACACACACACACACACACACACACACCACCACACACCACACACATACCACACACACACCACACACACACACACCATACGCATACCCACACCACCTATACCACACACACATGCACTTCACACACACACACACACACACATGCATCACACACATACCACACACATATAGCCCAGCGGCCTCTCAGTGAAACTCCACGTCCGCTGGAAAACCTGCCCCTCTGCCCCCATCGGAATGAATAATGCCCAGTGCATCTTCTTCCGGAGTGAGAACAAGTTGGTGGTCGGGGGAGGGAGTGCAAGAGGAGACAAAGAGAAACGCATCCTCGAGTACAGCATCAGCTCGCAGACTTGGGGAGAATTTCCGATGTACATGTTTAGCCTGTTTGCAGTAGCTGTGCTGCAGAACCAGCTGCTACTAGTGGGTGGGTTCAATGACATGAGGGACGAGTACAGCAGTCGGGTGTCGGTGTGGACCAAGCAGGGTTCCTACTGGAGGAATCTGACGGCCATGCCAACCTGTCGCTCTGAGGTAGCTGCCGTTGGATACAAGAGATGGCTGGTGGTGGCAGGGGGATTCCAGCACAGTGGAGGCTTGGATGTAGTGGAGGTGTTAGACTCTTCAACTTCCCAGTGGAGTGTGGCGGAGAGCCTTCCTGAGCCCTGCGTTGGCCTGCGCTCAACTATGGTGATGGATCCCTCTGGAAGTGGCAACGATGTATGGTACTTGCTAGGGGAAGGTACATTGAAGATGAATCGCAGGCCTGCCTTTGCTGTCTCCCTCCCCCTCCTGACCTCACACGCTGGCAGCGGCCAAGGCATCATCGCATGGAAGATCCTCCCTCAGCCTCCGTACAAGTCTTCTGGAGCAGTGTCGGTCCGTGGGTTCCTACTAGTAGTCGGCGGCAAAGATGGGCATACGCAGCGGCAAGACGTGCACATCTACCTGCCGGGAACGTGCGAGTGGCTCCATGTGGCAGACCTGCCCTCCGCCAGGCACAGCTGTGCCTGTGCATCTCTGCTGGACTCCAAGTTTGTTGTGTATGGGGGCAAGGAGAAGGAGGACTTCTCAGCAGACTTTATCCAGGCCAGTATCACGTGAACTACCCTACCACCAGCTTTTATTTTCTTTTCATGTGAGTGATTAACTTTCCCTCATTTTATCACTTTTCAACAGATCAGAAACTTTCACTATTCATTTTTGGCATGCAGGGAATCCCAGAACCCACATCAAGTCATGTAGCAAGGGTTCCCAGAGGGATTTCATTGCCAAACCACATTCAGTGCTGTTTTGACAATGATCACATGATTTTTATTGTTCCGGGTGCGCTTTTTATTACCTAGGTCCTTAAAAGAGTTCGTATGCCTGTTAATACACCACATGAACATAGTGTGCTTCCTTACTTGCGGTTCCGGGAAATCTGAAGGAAACCTATTTGGTCCTTGAGTTACCACAGATTTCCAGACCATGCAGATATCCTTCCAAGTTAGGGAACACATTTTATCATAGTGTAACAAGCTTGCATTTCACTTTCTCCGGCATGTGATCTCTTTCAGTATGCAATTTCAGAATTCATATACCGTGTAGCGGGAAATTTTTGTGGGGTATGCGTGCAGTACGTCATGCAAGTAGATCTGCACTGGGGGAAATTCTATAGCTACGCCGCTATAGACTATAGCCTGAGTGTGGATGGTTCATGCATGAATGACGGTGGTCGACAGCCTGGGTCTTGTAGTAAGGCTTTGACCATGCAGCTCGTAGTGGGTGTGGCAAGAGGCTGGCCCATGCACGGGACTACAGCTATACCTTGTAGACAACTGCAATGACGATGTCATCATGAGAACTAGATTGCAGTGGACCATGGGCAATACACGAGGAGAGGTAGTAGTCCAACTCCCTCTGGTCTCCATTAACAACACTCAACCCTGGGTGGTCAAAATGCTCTCTTCATTTTACACCATTCGTGTGTGGATAGGTGTGTGTGTGTGTGGGATGCACAAGAAATGATGTGCTATCTAAATCTGTCCAATACATTGGACCCTCCAGTCCTGTGACTCCTGGACGACTCCTCTCCCCTCTCCCTCACTTGCGCACGATGTAATGCCTAGAAACAGAATAACACAGGACGTTCCCTTCTGATAGCACACGTAGCCAGGCCAGCTGTATGTGTACCACAGTTCATCAGCCTAGCATCTGACACGAAATGTGATGCAATGTGCTACATTCGCTGGTCACTCACTCACCCTCCCTTCTTCTTTCTTAGCCTGCTGCTTCCTGTTGACTTGCTTGGCCACTGTGCCCCTCCCTCTCCCTCTCCTCCCCGCGCTACCCGCTTCCTGCTGCAGGTGAAGAACAGACAAGGGCTACTAACTGTGACATTCAAGGCACCACCTGCTAATATGCAATGAAGCCACACCTGAATCAGTGAAGCTTATTTATGCGTGGAATTCTACCTTCTCAGATTTTGAGTCTTCCTTCTCTTCTTCTGTTTGTTCTGTGTCCAGCTTAGAGATCTGGGCAGGGTCCAGTGTGATCAGCTCGGCTGGAACCTGAACACACAGGAAGTGATGTCACGTATTCACACTATGTATACAACACACTGTCACACACAATGATGTAGTAGGGTGCTACCTTTTCAAGCAGCTGCTTGACCTCAGCCTCCTGACGCTGGCTCCGGGTCTGGTAGGGGTTTGCCTCCAGGGCATCGAAGTTGGCCTCACCGGCACCTGCAACAACATGCAAACAGTGTTCTGGCAGCACTATACTGTCTCAGTACAGTGGATAGCTACATCGCTTGTGAACCAATACCTGGGACACATGATCACTGCCCCAGGTGACTACAACACAGTAGTTTTCAAACATCGCATAGGATTGGTTTGCTTAGGTCATGCGACTAAGCATTAGCACTTAGGGTATTAGGGCAGGGTATAGGGCATAGTTAGGTCAGCTTTGAAAAAAACTCTCTGGGATAGGTCTCAAGTGACATCACCGACATGATCACTGCCTCAGGTCACATGATCACTCACATGATCACCTTGTTGCATACCTGGTACAATGATGCTGGTAAAGCCATTGCTGTGCCCAATTCCAAGGCAGTCCTCGAAGGGGCAGAACCTCACTGCGCTCACTTCCCCCGTGACCCTATGCGTCATGTACGGTGCTCTCTGCTTCTCTGCCAGAGCATCCTTCCACACCTCCACCTCCCTCCCTTTCCCCGCCCCCAACAGTCCTCGCTGACCAATGTCCAGGGATATAGCCGGCCGCCGTGTGAAGTAGCTGTGAAGCATCTTGTAGTTTCGCACGTCCCAGATCTTTAGTCGGGCGTCCATGCCTGCTGTGGCCATGTACCATCCTCCTCCATCAATGGCGATGGCCGTGACCGGTCCGCTGTGGCTGAGCATTTTGACAAGAGGAGCATGCTGGCTGGGACTCCACATCGTGACAGTGCCTGTGCAGTGTGTGTATACATTGTTTACAGGTGAAACCAATATCCATAGCTGAATTATGACCAGTAGCGTTGGGTGATATGTGATATTATCATACACCTACGTTTGAATAATGTACAGCAGTCAATGGAAAAGCCTGGTACGCAAGCGCAGTTGATAAAAACCCGTATTTTGTACTGTAGGTCACGTGAAAAATCCGTATTAGTACTGTTGGTCACGCGAGAAATCCGTATTATGTACAGTAAGTCACGTGCGCTACAGCAACTCTGTGATAGTTTCGTGTCAGAGACTACCTGGACTAGCTGGTACTGACTACCTTTTGGGCTCCTGAAGAGGGCTGACTTACATCTCGATACTTCCGGAAGTCGAGGTTGAACTCGTTCGTATACTCCGTTTGAATGGACCATACAACTGCCCAGCGTGGACCGACCGTACAGCTGCCAGTTATCGGCGTGGCTCCGCCTTGGGCTTGGTGCGCAGGCCTTCTCCCCCAAGCGTTTGAAGCTTGCCGTACTAACGCGAAGGGTTGGCAACCAGAAATGAAAATATTGTCGCCATGAGCAAGCTATGGCAATGCGCATTCGCTACGTTCATTGGTAGAGGAATGTGCAATGAAATTCCATGATAAAATCAGTATCACCATAGTACCAAGCTATACCGGAAACATATCACTCGTTTGCTTCGCACTCGTAACAATACTACGGCAACAAACTCGTGATATTTTCCAGTATAGCTTGGTACTATGGTGATACTTATATAGTATTCCAGCCACATCACCTGCACAGTTCACATTGCGTCATGAGAGTAGCCTCATTCCCAGTAAGGCTAGTCATGAGAGCTATATACCATGAAGTCACGGTGCGTCATGTCACCCAGCACTAATGGCCAGACCACTACAGTATAGTACACAGTACAATGAGACTCAGAGACTGCATGCAGAGGTGGCCCACATACCGTTGTGATGACCAAGATGGACGATGGCATTGTGCGGATTCTGAGCCAAACACTTGAGAGCACCCAAATGTGTCCTGTGTTCTGCCACCACCCGCCCAGTGGAGGTGTCCAGGTAGTGTAGAGTGCCATAGTCATCCTGTACAGGGTACATGTGTGTGTGAGAGGGGATGGGGGGGGGGGGGGGGGGGGGGGGGGGGAGTCAACCAATGGTTAGTGTCTGTTTCCCAAAATGGCTGAAATTGCAACCTAGACGGCCTACATCCAATGTTGCTTACTGCAGAGACGAGGAGGAAGTGGAAGGGAAGGAAGGTGAGGGCGTTGACATGGGAGTGTTGCTTGAGACAGTGCAACTCCATGCCCGAGTGGTCGTAGATGTAGAGGTAGCGCTTCTGGGCCACAGCGAACATCATCTCATTGTGGAGAAACCTGGAGGGAGGGAGGGAAGGAGGGGAGGGGAGGGAGAGAGAAAGAAGGAAAGGATTCCAAAGTCACAGCAATTCACTATCAACTCTTGGACACTGGGTGGGGTTCACTCACTGCACATCTCTGACTGTCTCCCTGACATGGAACTCGCAGCCAAGTTTCTTCAGTCGCCAGTCCATCGCAGCTATGTGACCCCTCCCCCCTCCCAGCAGCAGGTTCCTGTAGAGGCAAGTGGTGGGAGGGTCACTCACCAAGGAGTGTGTGTGTGTGTGTGTTGTGTGTGTCTGTGATACCTGCCATGCCGGGAGTAGTCGATGCTGTAAGGTCCAAACGTTTCCAGCTTCAAGTCAAAGTACTGCAAAGAGATTGCCTTCGCTGCATCAACACAGTTCTTACAGTACCTCAGCCACGATGTCCATGGTACCTACCTGCATCTTATTGGCCAGAGGTACGGCTGCTGCTATGTCCTTCTGCCTGAATCGATATGTCTTCTCCATGCCTTCTGCCTCCAAATGACTGTGTGCATGCGCATGTGTGTGAGTGTATGTGTGTGTGTACATTGTGTGTGTGTGTGAGTGTACATTGTGTTTGGGTATGTGTGTGAGTGAGGGGGAGGGGTATTATATCATATCAGGATGGGCTCGTTTCCAGACCACGCGGCTTGGGAACGAGGCTAGATGGGATCATCTGATTCATCTCCCAATTCTAATGAGGTGTGTGTATGGGAACTGCTGAGGCCAACCCTGGCTCCTCCTGGAGCAACATGAGGCCTACCCTGGTTCCTCCTGGAGCAACATGAGGCCTACCCTGGCTCCTCCTGGAGCAACATGAGGCCTACCCTGGCTCCTCCTGGAGCAACATGAGGCCTACCCTGGCTCCTCCTGAAGCAACAGCTCCATCCTGGCTGCCTTCTTTGCTGCATGGCTTGACCACAAGTCACTGTTCCCGAGGTGGCTCCGCAGCTTCTTGTCTCTCACCTTCTACATAGTGGTTACAACACAGGCAGTAAATTATACCTAGGATGCTAGGCAGACAGACCCTCCCGCCATGCTCATGCTCACCTTAAGTTTGTTTCTCTTCCCGAGGCGATCGTACTTCTTCACCCGCTCCTTGGTGTTCCCCAGCTCTAGAGCCAGTTCTTCTCGCTCCTTCTCCGCCGCCTGCTCTCGCTCAACGCGAGCCTCTGTCGCCTCCGAATACATGTTTTCGCACGCTAGCTTCACTATTTCCACGTGGGTACCGAAAATACAAGCTCTCTATTTGTGCGCAAGAATCAACTTTTCTTAGCTGAGCCCCGCCCCCTAAGTTGTTATCAGGGATTTCCCCATGCACTAATGATCATCCTGGTAAACATCATGGACCAGAAAGGTACAGCTGTATTTGTGTGTGTAGCGTAGTGATTTTGTACTGAGGAGAGTATACGACAGATGATGCCATCTCTCCCTCCCCCCAGAGGCCATCAACACAGCCCAGCAGGTGGTTGCACTGGACACGCGCTACAATGCGCACAGACCACTCCCACATCAGTACCGTAAGCTGTGATTTGATGGCATGGCCACTCACTCTACTGTGCATTAGTATGCACCCCTGTGATAGTCTCATTCCCAGACCCTCCACATGCGTGCCAGTCTGAAAAACTGGAGGGAAAAGAGCTAGGGTTTGGTAATCGTGCATGGGCTTAATTACTAGTAGGCACAGCGGGCAATCCCAACAAATAACCTCACACGTGTGAGTTGATGGCCCTGTGTGAACAGCTGCGCTTGACTTTGAAGTGTGAAACTTATACGGTTAATTGTGCAAATGCAATTTAATTGGTGCATGCATGCATGTGCTTTAATTAGCTCTGCACACATTCCAGCGGAGATATGCTGGCTAGTAGGCCTATTTACCAGATCCTCATTACCGATTTTTATGTGTGGCACGTGGGACAAGACTATACCCCTACACACACACACACACACACACACACACACACACACACACACACACAGGCATGCTGTACATCCGCCGTCGCAACCAGCTGCTGCAGGACAATGCCAAGCACTCGGAGGAGCCCGCTCTCCGCAAACAGTACCTGACCATGCGTACCCATGTGCTTGCTACCAGATACGGCTCCCTGGACAAGAAGTGGGTCCTTCATTCCATTACTACTCCGTTATGCATTTTTTGTGTTCCACCCCTCCTCATAATGTCATTTTCTGTGAGATATGTCCTGTCCTATAGGTCAAACAAGAGCAGTAGGAAGAGCTCTAAAAGACACGTAAGTCACCACTGACTCACCAAGCATCACTGTCCAGACTCAGTGCAATCTGTCCTCCTTCTTGCCTCCATTTCCCCTTCCTTTTCCCTCCAGAGTCTTCGACAGAGTATGGAGTCCTTGCCAGTGCTCCCTGAAACCCATCGAAGTACTCCCCAGAAAAGGAGGAATGGGTCCTTCCTGAAATCTGGCCTTGTACCGACCGTATCTGCAGATGCCAGCCGGTGAGGATCTACTGCCGCTTGGCACTTCCCTTACATTGTGTTTCCTGCATTGCACTGGTATCACAGTGTGCCACCTGTGTACCTGTACATGTGTTACACTGCATTACCTGTGTTACATGTATCACACTGCATTGCCTGTGTCACACTGTGTTACCTGTGTCACACTATGTTGCCTGTGTCACACTATATCACACTACATTGCCTGTGTCACACTGTGTTGCCTGTGTCACTCTGTGTTACCTGTGTCACACTGTTACCTGTGTCACACTGTGTTGCCTGTGTCACACTGTGTTACATGTATCACACTGCGGCATTACCTGTCACACTGTGTTGCCTGTGTCACCTGTGTCACATTGTGTTACATGTATCACACTGCATTACCTGTGTTGCCTGTGTTACATTGTGTTGCCCTGATGTGTGCACAGAGCTATGGCAGGTGATGCAACTCTTTCAGAGCACTATGCCTTCTGTGGCATGCAGCATATCTTCGACAAACACAAGGATGCAAGTAAGCCCTTGTATCATCCCTGGCGCATGGCAACATGGGTCATAGGTCACATAGGTCATAGGTCATAGGTCACATAGGTCATAGGTCACATGGGTCATAGGTCACATGGGTCATAGGTCACATGGGTCATAGGTCACATAGGTCACTTCTCTGGCGTTCTCCCCCCAGTCATGTCCATCCAGTTTGCCAATGATGACAAGACACGTCTGGCGACTGCCTCTCGGGATGGTACCCTCTCTGTGTTCAATCTGACCTCTGACCCTCCCTCCCTTGCGTGTACCCTCCGTGGACACACCGGTGCTGTCAATGGTAGGTCATCACATTCAGTGTGTGAACTGTACCTACATGTATTTAGCAGGCAATGGGAACATTGGCAGGCAGTGAGGAACGTTGTCGGGTAGTCAGGCAATGGGGACCATTGTCGGGCAATGGAGGACATTGTCAGGCAGTGAGAAACATTGTCAGGCAGTGAGGAACATTGTCAGTGACAAATTGAGTCAGGATGGTTATTGTGGACATGTGAACAGTTACTAGCACATGCATAATGGACGCAGGAGAGCTTGACCATGTCTTGCCTTCTCCCTCTCAGATTTTGACTGGTCGGTGGCCAATGACTTCATAGTCTCGGCTTCTTCAGATGGAACCTGCCGGCTCTGGAACTCCTCTTCTGGTGCCTGTCTGCGGGAGATCCAGGACGGCAGCAATGCACAGACTCTGTGCTGTCGTTTTCACCCCCACAACAACAACGTTCTGGTTGTATCCAACCCCACCATTAGCATGAGTATGTCTCCACTAGCCTCATTCCCAGGCCATCTGGCCCGGTTTTCGTCAATTGCAGGGTGGGACGAGGCTATGTCTCTACTGTGTTGATCTTAGTTTGTGTACACACAACTGCTTGACTGCACGGGTGTATAGTAGGACGCCATTGTGACCTTTGTACCCCTTGACCTGACACACCAGCTGGGCAACAGCAAGGCACAGGTGAAGGTGTTCAATGTGTCCACAGGGAAGTCAGTGAAGGGAGGGAGCAATAAGACTGCTGGGGCTGCCCTCTGCCTGGCATTCGACTCAACTGGCTCCAAGTTGTGGGTGGGGGACAGCAAGGTGACCATTAATGATTTGGTTTGGTGGTTGTATCAATACCACTGCACTGTGATGCAAAAAGGGACTCTGAACACGTCTGAGGTCAAGGTTGTCCTCCCATGCAGGGTGTTATGTATTCCTTTGAACTGGACATTGTGTCAGGGAAGCTCCAGCGATCAAAGAGGTAAGAAACCCTCTCTCCTATCCTCTTCCTCCGTCTACAGTGCACCACCTCCCCACTCCCTCCACCACTCCCCTCCCCTCCCCTTTTCCAGGATGATGGTGTCCCCAGGATGCATGGTAAGCTGCATCTCCTACCGTACGTGGATCAATCGTGAAGCTAGGGACCCCTCCCTCCTGGTATCCTGTGCAGACAACCACCTTAGGCTATTCAGGTGAGCACACAGCGGAAGTCGTGCATGTAACAGTATTCCACGACTGGTTCTCGTGTTCCAGAATTCTGCCTGATGGGAGTGTGTATCTGAAGAGGAAGTTTTCATTGCCACACGTCTCACAGCCAGTCGGAAGTGCATTCTGTCCCCTAATGAGCTTTCTACAGGTGAGGTTCTGCTGTTTGAATTTAAAGAGTGCATGGTGACATCTTGCGACATGATGACATCACTGTCCATGCCGCAAAACGATGTCATCATGCACTCTTGGTGGTGTGGAGTGGATTACACCTGCACACACACCCCTAACCACATTCTTTGACGCATGCACACAGGGGGCATGTGTGGTGTCTGGAGGAGAGGATGGTAGTGTGTACTTCTTTGACGTTGAGAGTGGTGTTCTCGTGAACAAGCTCCAGGGCCACTCCAGCCCAGTCCTTTCCATCTGCTGGGCCTACGATGAGAGCCTCCTGGGGTCATGTGACACAGAGGTGAGGTCACTATTTATGGTCATGGTATCTCACATGCATAGGAAACAGAATAGGAGGGGTAGGGTCCAGGGGGCAATGACCTCGATCCCCCCCCCCCCCCCCCCCCCCCCCCCGGGCCGACCCTTTTCAGTGAAATGCATGCTTCCACATCATATCCAGAGCTAAGTTTGGCAGTCACCCCTTACCTTGAGCTAACATTATGCTGTGGACTGCAATTCAAAGTGTGAGGATGGGTGGGTCACAGTCTAGCCGCTAGCCCCTCTCCACTCGGCCGGTCAATTGGGGGCGCGCGGAGGACAGTGGGGAGCCCTCCACACGCCCCCGATTGACCAGCCGGGCAGAGAGTGGCTAGTGGCTAGACTGGGCGGGTCATTACCGTCTAGGCGTCTACCATTTACAGTTCAATCTGGAGTCTTGAACTCTTCTGATCATCTATACAGTAGCACAATCATATAAACAGTACACAATATTACTAATAGGCTCACCTCTGGTAAGGTATGCACACAAGCTTAATTATATAGCCTGGTTCCCAGGAGCTTGGGAACCAGGCTAGTGCTTATGATATTGGATGGAAACATTTGGTGTGGTTGCTTGGTAATATAAACACTTAGAAAGGATGTTTAAGATTTTGACCTTATTTGGTATGCTACTCAGGGTACTGTTATTGTGTGGAAGAGGGAGCAGAAACTGCAGGCCAGTACATCATGACATCACAGGATGAAAATGCATTTCAAAAAACCATTATTTAAACGTCATTGTTTGGTATCAACATCTGTTATACAATAGTTATATTACCGGAATTTCACTAATGGCTATAATGATATAACTAACTACAGTGAAGTACAAAGACACACAGAATATTCAACTCATGGCCGATGGACAGTAAATGGATCACTAGAAGTTCAAAGTTCATACTGTTTTTCTGTCTGTCAGTACTCGTACAATGCATCCCATACCCCTGGCTGCCACGGCCTGTGGAGAAAGGGGGGAGATATACCGGCTATAGCTCACCTCCAGGATGTCCCCACCCCCCGTACATTGTAACTACTTGCAGTGTGGCACTAGCCTCGTACCCAGGCCCTCACGCGGAAGAGGGCCTGGTGACACATGGCAAAATTCCCGTATGTGCACAGTCAGCATAACTGTGTAATCGATTACATTCCTTACTTGGATGCATTCGAAATCACGCGGAAGGTAGCTGTTGGTGATGGCTAAGTAGAAAGTCCTTGCCAAGGAGCGACCAGAGGTGAGTCTTGAAGGCTAGAACAGCGGTTTTATCAAACGGCTACACTTTTCACGGGGTGAAGAATGTAATTACTACGCAGTAATTGGCAATGGACGAACGTGATTCGCCTACCCGAAATCAAGACTGCTGAGCTCAGCACATACGGGAATTTTGCCAAGTGTCACCAGGCCCTCTTCCGCGTTCCGCGTGAGGGCCTGGGTACGAGGCTAGTGTGGCACATGGAGATGGATTCAAACTGGGACACCAAACTTCTCAACAAATGAACAAGACGCCAAAAATGGTTGTCCAAAAACGCATTATTGAATTTCAAATCGACCAATCACATTTGGCAAAACAGCCAGTTTTGCCAAATGTGATCAGTCAATTCATGTTTCACTACTATGTTTTTGGGACAACAACTGAAATCTACGATACTGGATCAGAGACATGCCGTAGACCTGACAGAAATCTGGTCGTGGGTTACCTTCTCGTGCCAAACAAGGAGGATGCCACAAGAGTTCTCGGTGGGGTAGGCGAAGCCCCTGTAGATGTACTTCATCAGGATGTCCACCTGGTCTGAGCTCAGTGACTGAACAGCCTTCTCCACATCAGAGGAACGGAACCGTGTCAGGACATCCAAAACAACATTGAAGTTACGATCCTGTGGTCAACATGCCAGGGAGGTTAGATGTTCACTTCTGTGCAATAGTCTGATCTGGCCTACTGTACCCTGGAGGGCATGTACCTTCAGGTTCCTGTCCTTTGATGCTACTGGAGGATCCTCCAGCGCCACCTTCAAGGCTTCCATGTTGTTACTGGTGAGAATGTTAAGGAAGACGGGCCACAAGAGGTTCTAACGGCAGGACGTTGGTTACTGGCAGCATCACCCGGAATACTAAACACACTCACACATTCACGCACGCTATACAAGGAGGATATCTCTGTGTGAGCCTCTTGACCTCCTGCTCCCTCTTGGCGACCTCGTCCGCTTCGTTGTTCTCCTGCCCGGCCGCCACGTCAGGTTCATCGCGGAACTTATCCTCATCTAGTTCATCTATATCTACCTTACGGAAATCCGTGCTCAGCGTCACCTTCGACATGATCACAGCTTGACCGGTTGACCCTCTTTCTAGTTTTCTGCGGATCACGTGACCACGAAAACCGAGTCACGTGGTCATTCCTTCTTAATTTGGGGGACGTGACAGCGCTAGCGCTAGCGATGATCGACAACACAGCGGATTCGCCAACACAGCAGTAGTGAAATGAGTGCCCAGGGTGGGGGTGGGCCCGTGAAGGCATCATCAGTCCACTTTCCCTTCTGCCCAGAGATCTCCAAGTATGAGAGGATGGCCAAAGTTGGTCAAGGGACCTTTGGGTGAGTCCAAACCACAGGAGTAGTCTGGATCCCAGACCCTTAGGGTCTGGTCTGTGATCCAGGAGTGTGTGTGCCATAATGGCCATCTTTCCATCACCAGGGAAGTGTTCAAGGCACGCAACAGGAAGACCAATCACATCGTGGCCTTAAAGAAGGTTCGGATGGAAAACGAAAAGGAAGGAGTAAGTATCTACAATGTTAGTCTCGGTACCAGACTCCCACATGTGAGGGTCTGGTACCGAGACTACTACAATGTTTACCACCAAAACAGTCCCACCACTTAGTACTTGGAATAGCTTCACTGTTCCAGAACTGGCTCTCCTCTCCAGTTTCCGATGACTGCACTGAGGGAGATTCGTATCCTCCAACTCCTCAAGCATGACAATATAGTCAACCTGGTTGAGATTTGTCGGGCAAAAGGTGAGCTAATCTTTATTTTGTCTCCTTGGATCTGATCTCCAACTACTCCCTGTGATATTTCTCTCCCAGCAACCCCTTACAACCGAGAGAAGGGCAGTATATTCTTAGTGTTTGACTTCTATGAGCATGACCTAGCAGGATTGCTGAACTGTGATGAGGTGAAGTTCTCTCTCCCGGAGATCAAATCTGTGATGCAGCAACTGTTCAACGCTCTCTTCTTCATCCACAACAACCGGATACTGCACAGAGACATGAAGTCTTCAAATATCATGATCACGAAGAGCGGCGTCTTGAAACTGGGGGACTTTGGCCTGGCACGGGCCATGAACAAAGGGCAGGCCCAGCAGCGGTATACCAACCGGGTGGTCACACTTTGGTACAGGCCCCCTGAACTGATCCTGGGAGAGAGGAACTATAGCTCTCCCATTGATATGTGGGGGGCGGGCTGCATCATGTGTGAGATGTGGACACGACGTCCGGTGATGCAAGGTGACACTGAGCAGCGGCAGATTTCTCTCATTAGCCAACTTTGTGGCAGTATTTCCCCAGAGGTGTGGCCCGGTGTAGACAAACTGGAGTTCTATAGCAAGCTGGAGCTGCCCAAGGGTCACAGGCGCATCATCAGGGAGCGCCTGAGGCACTACGTGAAGGACCAGCATGCTGTGGACCTCATTGACAGACTGCTGATTTTGGACCCCAAGAAACGCCTGGACAGTGACAATGCACTGAACCATGACATATTTTGGGAAGACCCAATGCCTTCCACCACAGAACTTGCCCACACATTGGCTCGGTTCAAGAGCTCCATGTTTGTGATGCATTCCAACCGTCGCCCTGTGCAGCCCCCACCAGGCGGAGGTGCAGTGGGGACGTCTGTCCAGAGCACCTCTGTCGCTGGCAATGTGCACGATCGAGTCTTCTGAATTGGTGAACCATCGAGAGACAAGTACAGCTATATCATAATCTGCTCTCAATTTTCACTGTCAGGTTGTGGAACTTCAGTTGCTTTTGATGGTGTGCCAACTCTCCCTACCTATACAGGAATTATTTATTAAATTTTTAGAATCGTTGAAACAAGGCTGTATAGATTTCTTAATACATTAATATTCCAAGAGTTGTGGGGGGGGGCACATGCCTCCTGTGCCCCACGTTCCTACACCAGTGATAGAGTCCTTTTCATCATCCAGCTTCTTGTTCTACAGAACAGCTGCCCAAATCTTGTTGTGTACATAGCTGGACTCCACCATGATGACCATGCATTATGACATCACGAATTGTGGCTCCAGGTCCAGTACATTCATCTGGCAGTTGCCATGGCATCTCACAGATTACTTCGTTTGCACGTACGGATACTGGCTAATTAAATAGGAGTATAATGCTGTTGTAACATGATACATTAACCAGCAGGAGTATACATAAGCGCTTTGTTCGCAGGCCTTCTCACCCCATGCAGTGTTTGTCGTTTTGCAGTACTAACATGGGCCCAGGGATATATCCATGCAGCTATATTATGTAAAAAATGTCTCATGCTGGGGCCGAGGTGAGAAGGCCTGGGTACAAGGCTACATAAGTAGACCATACCCCCTGGGGTGCAGTCGGCTTATAATGTGCATGCAATTTGTAACCAGCTATAGGCCATTGCACTAAAGTTGACACACATAAGCACTATGAAGACTGCATGAAGAGTGGTGGTATAAATGAAGTGTGGGTAAAAAATGAAGTGACAGGCAGGTATGGGGCTATAATAAGAATGCACAGTTGGAATGTCCAGTTCCTATCTCCTCTTCCTCTTGCCCCGTCCCTCCTCCTCCTCATCATCATCCTGCGGCTTCTTCTTGGTTTTGGCCTCCACCAGCAGGGCCGTGGTCTTCTTCATGGCTTCTCGTGTCAGCACCTCTTCATCACTGCCACTGTCTTCATCTGTAGTGAACATGGTAGTGCATGGTGTTTATCCCTCTTCCATAGATCTCTTACACAGGGACTCACTCACAGTTGCCCACTGCAGTACCAACAGAGGGACTCACCGTAGAAAGTGCTCCTGGATCCAGCCTTGGGCAGCTCCACCTTCACGTTGCCAGCCACACCCCCCTCCACAGTCTGGCGGAACTGCAGTGGTTCAAGCAATCGGAACAAATTAGCATTATGCACTACTGTACGTAGCTCTTCCCACTCATCTTGGTCCCTCCACCACCTCTACAGTCATAAAGTGGTTTCAAAGCTCACACTTAGTCAGGCCATGTGACACAATACTTTAGGTTATATTAAAGTTTTTGCAAACCACAACTGGATAGATCCATCATGCACCTCCCCCCCTCCCCTCCCCTAGCTCCTTCCTCCCCCTCACCTCTTCATCCTCCATCTCCTTGTGGAGGGTATCCTGGTCCCGGCTGGCTAGCTCCTCAGCTAGACCCACCAGCTTCTGCTCTGCCACGCTCAGCTGGTCTAGAACATACTCCTCACTCCCTGGTGACAGCTTTGGCTTCAACACATGCGTATGTGGCTGAGTGTGCATGTGTGTGTGTGGTGGGGAGGCTAAATACATTACTTGTAGACGACACGCATTAAAAATTATACATCCCCTTCAAACATTTTTGAAATTCAAAACCACCTATTTGCAAGGACTCATACATGTTCCATTTTTTGTGTTCATATCACATAATATTATATTCTGGATCAGTGGCTCACCGCTTTGATGTGCTGCAGTTTCTCACTGAGGTGCTCAACACCATTCTTGACCTGAGCCAGTAGCCTTGAGGAGCGATCTGCCTTCTCCTCGCTCTCCTTACACCTGGTGTGTGAGTGCACATGTGAGTGTTATGATGTTGGTATGTGTGTGTGGAGGGGGGGGGGGGGGGGGGGGGGGGGGGGGGGGGGGGGGTTCTAGTGTATAAAGCAGTGTACCATCACCTGTTCTTCGCATCGTCCAAGTGTCCCTCAAAGTCCTCTAGCATCCTCTGGCCACTGCAGGCATGTCAGTGGTGATAAATTGATAATCACATTGAAAGATAATATTATTGTAATGCATTATACGATGTACGCTGAGTACTACCAGGTACTCCAGGTAGCGAACACACAACATGCATGACGCAGACGTACGTGGACATCCTGGCCTCCCCAGAGTACTTCATGTCCTCAAACTGCACCTGCAGCCGACCTTTGTCCTCCTTCAGCCGGGCCAGCTGGTGTGAATTCTCCTCTCTCAGCTGCTCCAAATGCCGCTTGGTGTCCCCCTGCATGAGGAAGCGGTCCACCACCTCCTGGATGTCTGAGACACCAGTTGCATCCTTGATCTTGGCTAGCGCCTCCTCATAAGAGGAGATCTTTGCCTCCTGGTCCTCCTGAGCTGTGTCTGCAGAAAAGCCACCCACTGCAGGAAGAGATAGATATGTTAGAGTGTGGGGTCACTGAGGTACAGTGATGTGGAGAATGCCAGTCCATCACTAGTCACGTTCCCAGACCCCGAACGTGCACCCGCATTTGGGGTCTGTGAACGAGACTACTCCATCACCAATAGTAGATGTCGGAACAGTGGGACTCCACTTACAGTGTCCTGCTGATCCATGCTGGGTTGATATACGCCTCAGCTGTGGACAGGAGGGAGATGAGGTATACTATGCCATGTGGATGTGCACCCTCGACCCTCCCAACTCACCCTCTTCTCCACCTTTTCCTGAAACTCCTTCTTCTCCTCGGCCTGTTTCCGATATTCCGACAGAACCCTGTCCCTCTCTCTTCGCCACTCACTCATGCTCAGCTCTTGCTGGGATAGCTCACTCTGCAGGAGAAGAGATTAGTTACCCGAGCTCTTACAATCATCAGACTTGGTACTTCACATCCAGAGCGGAGCAGCTGACCTTGGCCATGTCTCTGGATAGTTGGGCATCATTGTACATGCTCTCGAGCTCCTGTAGGTCCTTCCTTCTCTTCTTGATGGCCTTCTCCAGGGCTGCAATGTCATTGTCAAATCCCAGTCGTTCCTGCATGGGAGGTCAAGACACAAGTATGATGGCTAACACGCTGTACATACACACAGTACTGCTACAGCACATATCGAACTTAGAAGGTGTGTAACTGGCACAAATGTTTAACCAACCGAGAGTGAAGTTTGCCCAGAAGTGAAAGACAACTTGACCCCATTCAGGTGTATGCATGTGGGCTTAGCCTCGTTCCCAGGCCGCGCGGCCTGGGAACGAGGCTAACGTGGGCTATCCTAGACGGTGTTAGCTACAATTGCACTCCTGTGCAAATCTGACTGACCGTGAGGCCGTTCACCTTGCATGTGATAGCTACAACTGCACTAGTCTCGTGCCCAGACCACACCCCCTCGCTGGAAGGAGGGTGTGGTCTGGGAACGAGACCACAATTGCCCTCCCATGCAAATCTCTCACCTCCTGTAGTTTCTGCAGTATCACCTCATACGTCTTGCGGATGTGACTGGTCTCATTGTTCTTAATGATGGCCTTGTCCAGCCGGTTTTCCAGCTGCCTCAGCTGCTGAGCATCCTCCGAGTCTCCTGCAGGTGTGGACAGTACGGACTCCGCTTCCTGCTGCATCTGATTCACCTGCAGAGAGGAGTGCTGGTTCTACCTTTGCACTTCCTGGCTCTACCTCTGCTCTACCTCTGCTCTACTTGGCTCTACCTCTGCTCTACCTCTGCTCTACCTGGCTCTACCTCTGCTCTACTTGGCTCTACCTGGCTCTACCTCCGCTCTACTTGGCTCTACCTGGCTCTACCTGGCTCTACCTGGCTCTACCTCTGCTCTACCTCTGCTCTACTTGGCTCTACCTCTGCTCTACCTGGCTCTACCTCTGCTCTACTTGGCTCTACCTGGCTCTACCTCCGCTCTACTTGGCTCTACCTGGCTCTACCTCTGCTCTACCTGGCTCTACCTGGCTCTACCTCTGCTCTACCTCTGCTCTACTTGGCTCTACCTCTGCTCTACCTCTGCTCTACCTGGCTCTACCTCTGCTCTACTTGGCTCTACCTGGCTCTACCTCCGCTCTACTTGGCTCTACCTGGCTCTACCTCTGCTCTACCTGGCTCTACCTGGCTCTACCTCTGCTCTACCTCTGCTCTACTTGGCTCTACCTCTGCTCTACCTCTGCTCTACCTGGCTCTACCTCTGCTCTACTTGGCTCTACCTGGCTCTACCTCTGCTCTACCTGGCTCTACCTGGCTCTACCTCTGCTCTATTTGGCTCTACCTGGCTCTACCTCTGCTCTACCTGGCTCTACCTGGCTCTACCTCTGCTCTACCTCTGCTCTACCTGGCTCTACCTCTGCTCTACCTCTGCTCTACCTCTGCTCTACCTCTGCTCTACCTGGCTCTACCTCTGCTCTATACCAGGCGCAGGGAGTTTGACATCTTGAGAGCAAGACCTGCAGTGTGTCTGGCACTGTGAAAAGCTACTCCACTGACCTGCATCTCTATCGAGGCCAGCATCCTCTCCCGGGATCGCTTCAAGTGTTGCAGGGCATTGCGCTGCTTGATCAGCTCACACACAGTCTGGTCAAATTTGCGCATTGCAGACTGTGTTGTGGAAAGAGAGTGGTGCTGTATGAGTGGTCTCCATATTGCATATTACAAGCAACTTCGTTTCCTTTGCCTAAGGATTATCAGTCAATGCAGAGGCAGGACGTACGTTATATCCAGAGTAGGCTATGCTTCAATGGTGACATCACATGTGCTCACCTCTCCTGTGAGACCACGGAGCTCTGCAGGAGTCTTGCTACCATGAGACTCAAACACCTGCACCACCACATCATCATCTGCCTGTGGTGTATGTGTCCGTGTGTGTATGGGGGGGGGGGGGGGGGGGGGGGGGGGGGGGGGGGGGGATCGATACCTCCTGTGTAGTGCTTTGTTGGAAAGCCACTCCTTTACCTTCATTTTCCTGGAGAGCTTAGCCCTAAGCATCTTGTTCTCTGCCCTGAGCTGTGATATAAGGTCCTTCTTTTGCTGGATGGCCCACTGTGAGCTCTCAGAGTATGCCTTCTTGTCGCCATCTGCACGTGGAACGCGTGTTTTTGATACCTGGTTTGATTCATGAAGAAAGTGGTGTGCATGATCACTCACCCAGGAGGGCAATCCTCCTTCTCAGCTCCTCCACTTCCTCACCGACGCTCACCGCCATTGCAGCAGGTCTTCGCTGTTTGTTTGGAACAGAGGTCAGTCATAAAGTGTTGCTAGGTTACCGACCGGAACACGTGCTGGTCATGCACTTTTCGGCAATTCATATCATCATCAGGTGAAGGTTGGGTGTATTCCGACTCGACCTTGGTATAAGAAGCCTTGGTTGGATCGAACGATGCGGTGGTGCGACATGAAAGCTGTACTTGCGATGGGATGGAACCAGAGTGTAGTCGCTAGCGCTAGCGGGGGGTATCTACAGAACGCTGATAAACAGGAACCTCTTCTCCCGCCAAAGTTGACAGAGGCAAGCCATAATAATAGAGGTTACATCTCTATTATCTACGGGTAAACCATAGATTATATAGCTCTTACCTATGGGTGAACCGGTCCGCCAAGCTTTGTAGTCCATAATTGGCAGATGCAGGTAATCTGGTAAGGTAAGGTATTCCAACTGGGGTAATTCCGATAGTTGGCTACCTTTGTTACCAGACAAAGTTTGGTAATTCTTCTGTGGCACTGTAGGGTAGGCTGATACTCAACCTACCCTGCGGTACCACAGCAGAATTACCAAACTTTGTCTGGTAACAAAGGCAGCCAACTATCGGAATTACCCCGCCGTCGGAATAGCCCCGCCTTACCTTAGCTAGGACTTAGTTCGGATCAAGTAGAGTTGATGGACCCAGCAAACTTGCATATTTGAAGCCTGCACAGGCCTATTAGACCCTAAGGTCCGTCACCTCAACTTGACCCGTTAGTTCTTCATTGTGCTAAACTGGCATATGATTATAAAAAAAAATCACTCTTCTGCTCCATCTGACAGGACCCCAGTGTTGTAGAGATGCTTCTCTCACTGGACGAGCACCTCACACAAACTGTGGGGGTGTGTGTTCAGCCCTGCTCACCGTGGCAAAGGGCTGCCAAGATCGCCTGCATGTGCCTGGAGCTCTCCGGACACGGAGTACCTTGGTTTGCTCTCTCGGGCCTCCTCTTGCTACTCTACATCTACACACAAGAGGAGTTCTACCTCACATATGGGGCTAACATGCTGTGCTTGCTGCTGACAGACATTGTAGTAGTGGCTCCTATTAAATTGGTGTTCAAACGACCACGCCCCCTTGTTAACATGGGGGACATCCCAATGAGCGTATCTTCAGTGGATAAGTACGCCTTTCCATCAGGCCATGCCTCACGCTGTGTTGCCCTAGCTGCATACTTCTGCTACATGCCACCTTTCACCCTACGCACCCATCTCTGGTATATCTGGGCGCTGGTGGTCTCTCTCTCGCGTATCTTACTGGGACGGCACCATACCTCGGATGTTGCAGCAGGCATGTTGGCTGGACTGGCTATATTTGACCTCATCAGAAGAACAGGCCTCTTGCTGGGAATATAGTATATACAGGTCCATTTCCAATTCAGAACTCACTACATTGAGCTCTGCTCAATTTTCAACTTTTTAGAAAGAACGCTGCAAACTCTCTCTTCATTCATAGAATCAGGTAGATATCAAAGTATACATTTTCATGTTCTTTATGTACTGTGTACAGCTCTGTGTACAGCTCTGTGTTGTGTGTTGTAAGGCTTGATTGTCCTTTATTTTGACTGATTCATGTGGTGTAAATATGCATGGTTGGGTAGTGGAGTGTGGACATATACAAGATCATGTTTGTTTCCTGAAGTACAGCGGTGCAATATCTGTAAGCCATTCAGGATCTATGACGGAGATGTCCCTGAAATGTGTGTGGTAGATGTGTATATGACACCTCTTTGAGGAAGGTGGACAGATGTGTAATCAACGTACATTTACATTAAGGTCTGTATCAGTGCATAGCAGTCACTGTATGGTGCATAGAGGGCACTTGGATTTGACAAGCATTGTGGGTAGCCTCGTTCCCAGGCCCCGCCCAGTTTTTCGTCACTTGCCAACGTCACTTGCATAAGCGGCGCGCGGGCCTGGGAACGAGGCTACATTGTGGGGGAGCTAGACTCTGGAAACAAGTGCTGGGGGTTCATACAGGATTTTTTTGCTGGGGAGAGAAATTAGCTGCTCTGGATCAGTTTTTGCAACTATGTGTACTAAATGCTTGAGTTCAAAACCACTTGTTGGCACTTGTAGTTGTAAATAGAAGTGTTACCACTGCTAGGTCTGCTCACATGACCACCACCATCTAGACATGCAGCTCTGTAGTGAATCACTTTATAACACTGATGCACATCAGAGTTGACCAGCAGTGAATTAAGTAGTGGTAATTGTGACACCATGCTTTTTTTTGGGGGGGGGGGGGAGGGTTAGATCCCCACTCCCTCTGCACGTAACCCTATGCTGTACGTATGTGCACACATAGAATAGAGTGGAAACAGTGTAGCAGAGTGAGATCTCACAGAGCGTGGGAACAAGGCCATGACCTCACAGAGCGTGGGAACAAGGCCATGACCTCACCTCATGTAGCACTTGGTGGTGTGCACGAGCTCAGAGTACATGACACATGCTGGACGAGGGCGGACATGGAAGAGGCAGGAGCCAGGGTGGACGTAGACTTCCTGTTTGGTAGCAAGCTGAGAGGAAAGTGTGATAATGCGAATTGTTTTGGCTTGCAGTTACAGCAAATCAGGCCATCTTCGGAGCCATTTTTCCACACAGAATAATGCATTTCTGTGGTTGGTAGTCAATGGTAGATGGCTTCCAGTAGCTTGCAATTTATAATGGCATGCATGATGTCATCATAGTTTATTAGAGTGACACACATTACAAACATGCCTGGCCTATAGGCCTATGAGTCACCAGATTATTAAGTACAAAGGAGAGAATTATCAGTTGACATACATATTACAGTACTATGGCAATAGCTCACTGTGTGGTATCTTCCCTCTCCCGTGTGCTCAGCGGTGTTGGTGAACAGTCCAGCGAGGAGGGCCCTGAGGATGGTGGGCGGGTCACGGGAGGAACAGAGTACCACGCCCAAGCGCTGGCAGAGGTTACGCAGCTGCTGCCTCACGTCCTGCACTGCCTTCATGTTGCGCAGGTGAAGGAAATTCTCATGACACCACGCCTTTAGAAATGGACAATGCTTGGATCACACTTCATGCCAACTTGGCAGTGCTGTATAAGAAAATCGCAAACTTGGATCTTGGACCTTGTTCCCTCGGGCACTCTTGTACCCACAGTGAATGTTGAGCAGGGTGAGATGGTCTCCCTCCGAGCAGGTAAACTTCTCCCTCGCAGCAAGCGCTCTCTCTCGCTGGTCTGCAGGTGTGTACAGCACAGAGTCCACTGAGAGCAACGCCACCACCGTCACCACCTCCTCACTGCAGCCATACTCCTGTGTGGTGCATGCGTGAAATTTAATGAGTGTCGGGACACTACTGTTTAGCCTCGTTCCCAGGCAACGAGGCTAACTACTGTTTTGCAGTCACTGAGTAGTGTCTACCTGAGACTTGAGTATGGCCTTTGCCAGGTGTGGCTCCAGTGGGAGTTGCGCCATCTTTCTGCCGAGGGGTGTCAGCCTCAGCTCCTCCACTGCTCCCAGTAGGCACAGCTGCTCCAGTGCCCTCACTAGGGCCTCGTCGGGTGGAGCAGCCATGAAGTCAAACCCAAGGATATCTGTGACTCCCAAGGCCAGCAGCTGGAGGGCCACTGAAGCCAGAGGGCACCGCTGGATCTCAGGCACCATAGCGTCAGGGAGGGCTGTCAAATGATTAACAAGATGAAAGCAAATGCTTTGTATCCATGTCAGATGGTACGTACCTTCAAAGGATTCCTCCGTGAACAGTCGATAGCAGTACCCAGGACCCTCTCTCCCTGCTCTGCCAGCCCTCTGCCTAGCCTGACAAGAAAACGGCCTTTGAACACAGAGAAACACACAACAGGAAGCAGCATACTCACCTGTGCCTTTGATACCGGCTGCACACAAAGCAGGTCCAGCCCAATGTGAGGGTTGTATCCCCGGGCCTTCACCATCCCGGTATCAACCACGTAGCTCACACCTGGGATTGTAACGGAGGTCTCAGCAATGTTTGTGGAGAGGATCACCTTGCGACAGCCCTGCAATAGGATGTCGGCAGTCACTGAGAGTTCATTGACCTGGTGTGATCCTCTCCCTCCCTTAACTCCGGAGGTCATTGCCAGTATTAGCTACTTGCCTCTGGTGTCTCGGTGAATGCTCTCTGCTGCTGTTTAGTGGGCAGGGCTGCAAACAATGGACACACAACCATCTCCCTCCAACTGGGAGGGAACAGCGGCCGGCATTGTTGCAGTAGGGATCTCATGGTCTCGATCTCTTCTCTCCCCGTGAGGAACACCAGGATGTCCCCTCCGCCCTCCTCCTCACCGTGCAACTGCAACACCACCCTCACAGCAGAGTGCAGGTAGTCAGGCTGAGGGGACACTGTGTACAACACCTGTGAAGATGATGTCTGAGTATTAAAACTTGACATACAGCCCTCCCGGCCTCATTTCCTGGTTCCCCCCTGCTTTTGTCGCTGTGCAGGCCAGGGGGAGCCTGGGAACGAGGTACATACATCCCTCCCTCAAGTTCTAGGGCTAGTAGTCTCGTTCCCAGGCCACAGCCTGGGAATGAGGTTATAGGGCTAGCTGCTTTCACGTCTTGTGGGGTAGAAGTTTGCTAACGCTAGTTGAATGTTAGGCCATAGATTATAATTATGGTTAGGCTCCCTCCTGCCAACCTGCACAGGGTACTGTCGTCCCTGGATGTACAGTATCTTGCCATTGTTGAAATACTGAGAGAATTCCTCAGCTGCAAGTGTGGCTGACATTACAATCACCCTCAGCCGGCGTCGTTGCTGCTCTTCTCTGTGCTGCTGGGCCGCCTTCACCACCCCAAACAGGATGTCCGTGTGCACTGTGCGTTCATGTGCCTCATCCAACACCACCACAGAGTATCTGGGGGACAGCAGTCCATGCGATGAAGTGGACAGCAAGCAATCTCTAAGGTCTGGTGCAACCTACCGCATGAGCTGGGGGTCAGAGATGGCCTCTCTCAGTAGCATCCCATCCGTCATGTACCTCAGCCTGGTCGCTGCACTTGAGCAGTCGTCAAACCGCACACAGTACCCCACCTGCAGGGAGGGAAATCCCCCCACATGTGCATAAGAGGGGACATCTGTGTTCACATTATTGAATGGTGGGTCATTATCTATAATTCTACACCCAGCTTATGGTAAAAGTATTGATCGCCACAATACACAGCATGGTATTAGCAATCTATATATACACTAAAGTTGCGTCCTTTGCTCTTGCATAAAGTTTATCAAATGTCTGCTCTGTACACAACTATCCCCTCCCCATTTCTCACCTCATTCCCTAGGTGTGTCCCCCTCTCTTCCGCCACCCTCTTGGCGGTGTTCACTGCTGCCACCCTCCGTGGCTGTGTCACTGCAATCACACCCTTCCTGGGGAGACCTGCCTCAAGAAGGTACTGTGGGTATGGTGTATTGTGTCCCCATGCCAAACTGCAAGGTGCTTGATGTGTATCTACACGTCATATCTCTCACCTGCGGTATCTGTGTGGTCTTCCCGCTCCCGGTCTCTCCCACTACCACGCAGCAGGCGTTGGCCCTGATCTCCTTCAGTAGGCCACCTCGGGCTGAGAAGATGGGCAGCGCGCGGCGCTGACTCCGTAGATCACTCATCGATCGTGCATGCACTGTACTGACATTACTGCACTAAACTGTAGCTTGCTAGCTGTATATAGCTAGCTACGTAGCCCCGGGAGAGCGGTTGTTTCTATTTAATACGCACCCACGAACGGCTGCCCGTCGATTCCGTGCAGGTCTCCATGGCTACTGCTAAGGTATCGCCCGCCAGCTAGCTCAGTGCATGCAGTGGCTGTAAAGTAGGGATGCCAGCGAACCAGATCTGCTATTCAGACAAGTACTGCGATGAAGCCTATGAATACAGGTAACTGCAGCTGGGAGGGGGCGGAGCTGGAATAGCTTACCCTTACGTTAACTTACACACACAGGCATGTGATTCTGCCAAAGGACATAGCTGCCACTATACCCAAGGGCCAGCTCTTGGATGAGAGGGAGTGGAGGAAGTTGGGAGTGCAGCAGTCCAGAGGATGGGTCCATTACATGGTACACAAACCAGGTTAGAGTGTGCATACGTAGGTCAGGTTAGACAAAAACACCTGAATTTCACTGCAAAATTGTGTAGCAATGCCATTCATCATATTCCCCCCTCCCCCCTCCCAGAGCCCCATATTTTGCTCTTTCGACGTCCTAGACCACCAGCAGCTACTAGTAATGCAACAGCAAAGGGAGCACCATAGCTCAACTCAACCAGAAGAAACTTCAGTATCATTAGCACGAACTACTCTCATAGCCACACAACTGTTTCTCTTTCAGAACATAAATGTATATTTGAAACCTGAACATGTTAGCACACAAGAAGAATGGCCTGGATATGATCATGACATAAATAAAACATGTCTGGAAAAAAAAGGAATAAAGACCTAGTGAAATCATTGAAGTCTTACGGTCTCACTGCCTTCAGTATCTGGGATTTGATGGCAGTTGTTGCCTTCTTGGTGTTAGGGATGCGGAATCTGAGCTGGTGTGTGATCACAGCTTCCTCCCCGGACCCTGTCCCAAACTTGAACGTGATGATATCCGGATGCTTTTTCTTGGAGGTTATCTTGAGGACTGAATTCAGTTGGTGTCGGTGCTTCACTCTTGCCCAGCCTGCCCTGTCTGAAAGCTCGCGCAGCACCACCAGGCTGTCCGCTGTGATTAGCAGGTGGCTGCAAGAGGGCACATACAAGGGATTGAAGGCATGGCCTATCCACAGGGTCACCCTTGCAGTAATGGAATACAATTCTGCCTCTACCCACAGGGTCACTCTTCCATAATTCAGGCCCTACGCAGTTTTAAATGCAGCCTAAAGTTATCCAGTCTGAATATGGCATGGCAACAAAGTCTACCCTGGATTGGAAATGAGCCTAACCCGGACCTGGAATGAGGCTAGGCTGAAACACACAATGTAGCACAAACGTACACCAATGGGGGTCACCTTGGGAAAGTGTCCGGGGTGTCCTTAATCTCCACACATGGGAAAGAGTGGAACACCTCGGGGCTGGTGGAGAAGAGGCTGATGTTCACCATCTGATGACTAGCATCGTCCTCTGAGCTGGAAGCACTGGGGGTCTCTGTGTGTGCATGTGTGTGTTGGAGGGAGGGAGGTGGTCACCATATTTCTACCTTACGACATTGTGCACTTGGTAGAGCATGTGTCTTGATTTCACGCACCATTTTCCTCATCCTCGTCTGCAATGACAAACACATCGGCATGCACGTTCCTGTACCGTTTGCTGGGACGGTCCGACTGGCTCACATGCCTGAGGTGTATAATGGGTCACAGGGTGTCGAGTATTCCAAGGTATACATACATCAGCATATGCTGTCAAGCAGTAAGCCATGCACTGACCTCTCTTGGTGCTTCTGGGATTTCCAGAAGTCGCTGACTCTAGCCTTGAAGCGCTGTGACTTCTCCCGGAACCCAGTGGCCAGCTGCACTGCCAGTCTTGCTCCCTGGAGGAGGGTACGTACATGCAACACTCTTGTGACTCTACCATGCGAATTGCTAGTGATCACAGTGAGTGAGGTTGCGCAGTACCTTAGCTTGCAGCTTCTGCCGGTAGAGAGAAGAGGAGGTCTCAGAGTCCGAATCCGACTGTGTGAGTAGGGGAGAAAAGGGTACGCGAAAAGGGTACGCAGCTGAGCTTTGGCTCAGTACTAAGCAGAACTGCACGCAATTTTACCCCCCAAGTCCCTCTCTCTCTCCCACAACCGCATGTCCCTCCCATTTTGTTTGTCCGTGTACTGAGTTTCTCCCTCACCCTACCATATACATGTACCAGGTCTCTCCCTCACTGTGACCCTTACTGTGTCACTCCTGGCCACAGTGGTGACGCAGCTGCTGTCAGAGTAGAACTGCTGGCACCTGACACCATCATAGTCCTCCAGGACCTGCCCCACACGCCCACCCAGCAGCACCACCAATTCTGGAAGAGATCCATGCAAGAGAGCTACATGAAGAATATCCTCGACAGATTCTAGAACCTCAGTTTTGCCCAATATACGGGTGCAGTACTGAGATCGACATGTACACACCCACCTAGTACCTATTGTGGAGGTCCCTCCTTGTTAGGACACACCCACTTACCACTGATAGTTAAAACACACCTACTCATCCCCTCTTGTAGTCTCAGCCCCAGACCCAAACCACCCCAGCTGGGGTGGGTTTGGGTCTGGGACCGAGACTACCCCTCTTGAGGCATACTCACGTACTTAAGAAGTAGGGACACACCCACTTACCAAGGAAGCCTCCTCTCGCAAGACTGACATAGGGAGTGGACTTCTGGAGGAACTTGGCTATGACCATGTTAGCATACTGGTCCTCTTGCTCCCTGCCTGAGCCCAGGAAGCACAGGTGCTCGCCCCCCTCCACTCCTGCTCGCCTCACCTTCGTACAGAGCCGGTCGGCAGCAGTTGAGAAGTCATTGGGGGAAATCAATAGCTGTATGGCGCGTGCATGGTGGGCAGGTGCAGGTTGAGTGTATGTGAAATAAATGAGCTATTCTGGTAACTAGGAGAGGGTGTGTGTACCAGGTTAGCATCAAGGTGAAAGGCCCCTGGGAGGTGTCCGCAGCTGAAGTGCTCCACCGGCCGGCAGTCTACCACAAAGTAGTGCATCCCAGCATCCTGGGGGGGGGGGGGGGGGGGGGGGGGGGCAACATGGACAAGTACCACGGCTGCTACATACGGGATACCGAATCCAATCGGTTACGTACACTAGGTTAAGGAATTCAATGTGCTGCAAGAGATCTCTCAATAGCGTCATGGGTCAGTCAGTTAGTGTGTTCTAGTGCCACTAATGTTCATGAAACACAGCTAGCGCAGCACAGTGTATGTGTGCAAATACCTCGTTTCCTCCGTCCGTCTGGTTCACTTCCAGCACCTCCGTGAGAGACACTGGGAGGCAGAGAGCATGGGAGACATGCGTAGATAGGTTCGCCAGGCTGCGACCACTGCCGAACAGTAAGCTGTGGTAGTCCTGTGAGATGTGTGCGCATTAGTATGGGTCAACATACGTACAATCAATTGCTTGTATAGGTCAAGAGACTACAGTCAAAAGTCAAGCTAGCCATGATAACAATCAGCTTTGATGCTAGTACTTGAGGAACACCTTCAAGTCACTTAGTCTAAGTGTATTCTGCACTTGAAGGTGTTCCTCCAAGTGATCCAGTCAAGTGGAGACTACCTTCCTGAAGGACTGGGGAGTTCTTGACGCATAGTACTGCGCCAAAGAGAAGAAGTCCTCCATGTCCTCTGTGCTGAGTTGACTGGGCAGAGAGGAGATGGTGGAACACAGCTCCTCACAGTTGGCATCAGGGTTCTCCATTATCATATCCCTGTGTGCACGAGCAGCCATGAAGGGGAGAAAGGGAAGACCATAGCATGCATGAGAGAGGGCTTATCAAAACATGTACTTGTACAGAATTCTATTTTGCAGATCTGCCTGCCCATGTAAGGCACCCACCCAACAGCAGTTTGCTAGAGGTCACAAACAATGCTTCTTGGTGCTGTGCATACCCACAGATGAAATCTTGAAGCAAGGGAGCTACTGGGAGGTTCCTGGCTCACTTGGCATTAACGATCATGACGAGAGCGAGGAAGAACGCTAGAAATGGATCCCTCTCAAGCAAGTAGTGGTCCCACAGTACACACACGACTTCTAGTGTGCAGGTTGACACAAAGAGGCTGCGCACCTGAGGAGGGAAGGGGAAGGACGTCACCACTTCAAACTTCCTAAGCTCTTAGTGGAACTGACCCATGGCTGGAGGTATGTTTCTGGGGCCAGCTTCTTAGTGTCAAGGAAAGAGCAGAGTTCTGGGTCATGGTAGAGGAGTAGGAGGCGGAAGAGGTGGAAAGGACGACCACCGGCTTTGCAGTCCCTGCAGCAGAGAACACTCCAGTGAGTGAGGCTCACTGCTACTACACATCAGGTGTCCAAACATGTATAGACCTCAGTGGTGAGCCTACCTCGGGATGTACTTGGCCATGATGGCATAGAAGCAGTTGAAAAGGTCAGTGCGGGGGAGGGCAAGGGAGAGGAAGGGGAGGAGGAGCTCTGGCCAGCCACACTCTGGGGAGTAGCGCATGTTGCGGGACTTGCAGTAGAATGTGATCACCTGTTCCATGTCCAGCGCTGCCTGTTGCCGTACGTCCTCCTCTAGGGGAAGCTTCGCTGAAAATATGGAGGTACAATAAATGGTTGGTACCTTCACCTAGCACGGACCATTCTTCCTTTCTCCAACACCCTCCCTTCTAATCGCTCACCAGCCTGCAGCAGGCACTGGGAATGAATGGTCTCCTGGCTCTCGCAGTCGAGAGGACCAGACCAGTTCCCCATGGCATCTGGCCGCCGAGACACGCCCAAACACTCCTGCATGTGAATGTTTGTGTGTGTGGGAGAGGCTTTGTTCCTGAACAAAGGGCAGAAAGTTCTATAAGTGCAAGCCAAAGCTGTTTTTGTGATGACTTGAATTGTAGAGCAGAAATGACAGCACAACACATCTACATATTCATGTGTTTCACCTTCCATAGGTCAGCTCGGAGCACCTCCGGTACCCTCCCTCCCTCGCATAGCTTCCGGATCACTTCCACATCTTCGTGTGAGACCAGTGCCGCCCTCAGAGCCTCCTCCCTGCAGCAGGACAATGAGGACGCTCTAGATCATCAGCAGTGTCTTGCCATGCAATGGGCAGATCAAACTACAGCTCGATGATCCCAACACTGTCACATGTAGGTCCAGATTAGTCATGTCAGCCAGACTCTTTTTCCTTGTAGGATTAGTGGGTGACCAAAGCTACTACTAAGCCTGAGGCTGTTGCGGTACCTGTGTAGCAGACAGGTGCTGGGGCATTGGGCCTTTACAGACAATCCCAAGAGCGTGTAATGACATTAGTCTCATGCCCAGCCGGAAACCTACGGAATAACCGTCTGGTGACTTTTAGCAACATTCTCGGTCTTCATTCAATACTAAGTTCAGCTAACCGCCTGAAACCGGACAGAACCGGAAGTCCTACACGTGAAATAATTGCAAGAGAAATTTGGATTTTCTACAACTTCTCACTATTAACGAAGATAAAATTGAATTCTCTACGATTTCGAATTCTCTATGATTTCAATGGCAGTCTGAAATTCCTGCCTAAAAGGGGCGACTTCTTAACAAAGACCGAGGTTTCTGCGCAAAGTCACCATACCCTCTTTCCCGCGAAGGGTGGGGTCTGGGCACGAGACTAATCCTCATAGGCCTGCAAGCCTGTCACATGGCAATGGCATTGGTAGAATGGAATGTGATGCACAAGACTTGCAGGTACTGCTCGCCACTGGAGTGGAACATGCTAATAATAATGGTCTGCCGCTACGTGGAGCTCCTGATTGAGCTTAGGGAGGAGTGAGAGAAACATTGTGGTCATCACTGCCTCTTACTGGTAGTCCCGCTGTCAGAGTGGTCATCAAACTAGTGGTCATCCCACACTAGTGGTCATCACTGCCTGCCTACAGGTAGTCTCACTCTCAGAGTGGTCATCACACACTAGTGGTCATCACTGCCTGCCTACAGGTAGTCTCACTCTCAGAGTGGTCATCAAACTAGCCCACACTAGTGGTCATCACTGCCTGTACTGGTAGTGTCACTCTCAGAGTACATTTTACACATGTACAGAATCCGGCCATCCACCCATTATATTTTGGTGCAAGGAATTTGCAATCATCGCTACTTGGTGGAAAGCGTATATAGAGCGCATTTAGATATCGATGACATACGTTGAAGCGTTTACAGTGTATAATGCCATGCATACCTGCATATTATCAAGAGTGTATAATGATAAGAAGAGAGTATCGAACTCGCTATAGGCTAACGTTGAATGTATGCGGAAAGTAACGTGAAATCCGGTATGGTGCTAATGTCAAAAACACAGACATAGACACCATGGCTACCGTACCACAGCTAGCTAGCCTCTTTGACTCGACGATCAAGGCGTGCGTGCAGCAAGTAAACTCGGGGAGTACAATAGTTGACAAGTCCGTGTGGATCATGTGCACCATACTGGATGTCACGTGACTTTCCGCATACATTCAACGTTAGCCTATAGCGAGTTCGATACTCTCTTCTTAGTATTATACACTCTTGATATTATCTATGGTCTTGATCTGGATTGCGAAAAACAGAAACTAGGTTTCCTCACCCGGTCTTTGGTTGCTCCTCTTCTTCTGGCAGCTCCTCTCTTGTTTCATCCCCTACCTCCTCACCTATCCCATCCTGCAAGAGGAGCTGCTCTATTTCATGGATAAAGTCGTCGTTTTCACCGGCCATCACGATCACTACACCAGCAGTGCGCTTTTATTAGGACTAGGCCCTGCGATTTGCATGACGTATCAATGACGTTGCCAAACAGTCGTCATGGTGTTGGTGCGCATTAATTAGAGATCCACACATTTTGAAAATTGTGGCTGAGGTGCAAATTTTATGACAAGAGTGCTGTCGGCCTGGCTATTCTTGTGATGAGCACATCCGTACGTATAGTTCCTCACCCGCGTGGCCACATAGCCTCCTGTAATGGGTGTGTCGAAAAGGTCCAGGCTCGAGTGGAGCGGTCCCAGGACGCTCCCTGGGGTGGGAGGGAGGTGGCCATGCTGGTGGAGGGAGAGGGTGAGAGACAGAGAGAGAGGAAGATGGCTGAACTCGTTCACTTCCAGAGCCAAGTGAAGGCACGGGTTAAGAGAAGGGTGATGGTAGCTGGCTGCTGTGATGTTGCATCATGGCCCGAGCAAAGAGTGTCAGAGCAAGCTGTGAAGTTGGAAAAGAAGGTGAGAAACTGTTAACGTAAGGCGGAGCTATTCCGATGGTGGGATAATCCTGACAACAGGCTAAGTTTGATTCATGATCGGGTTTGTGAACCCTCAACCATACACACTCTCCCTTTTATATAGTTGTTCCCCTCCAGAGTTTTCCATCATCAAAATAATTGTAAATTTCATTTTCTTCACTGGTAATAGTGCAGACTGCTGTCGGAATAGTCCCGCCTTACCTTATTTCTTAATCCTCTTACGTTGGTGTCTTTTTGATTCTCCCTGCATGAAAGTACATCAGTCAAGTGACATACCTACTGTCTCTCCAGCCCATCATATCTGTTGAAGTGGCACCTGATGTGGAAGACGTCTGCATTATGGGTGGTAGTGGTGGTGGTGATACTGGTATATCTCAGTCTCAAAGACATCTCTCTGCCTCACAAACAGCAAGAAGAAACCTGCTGGCACAAAAGGGAAGTGCAGACGAGCAGCAGCATCTAGATGAATCCCACTGTCTTGAGAAACCTCCACTACAGTACCAGTGCACTGATACACATGACAGTCATTCACTGGCCTCTGTTGAAGCAGTACGGTCTGAACGGGTAGTATGTAAGGACCACAGAGGTGAACACAGTGACCATAAACCAAAGACTAAGTTTAAGCATAAAGCTGTGCATCAGCTAACTGCTCCAGGACAGCTGGAACATGTCCAGAAGCGGCAGGCTGGGGTGCAGTATCTTCTCTTCCGCCGGCTGTACTCTGACCTTGAGAGGGAGCGGGTAAGGCAGCGGTGTCAGCTGCAGGCCCACCAGCAGTGTGTACAGCGACTGAAGAGACGGAAGGAGGGAGACAGGCGGCTGGCAGAGAAGGAGATAAACACATTGGATTCTTTCTCTATGCTGAGCTCAGAGGAGGAAGAAGAACAACAAAAGGTGGCCGAGTGGGGTGAGCTGGTGGCACTGGAGGAGAGGAGGCAGCAGCTGCAACGAGCCAGGGAGGAGGAGCGTTATCTGGAGGCAATGAGAGGGAGGCTGAGGGAGCGACTGGCACAGAGCCACTGTTACCTCCCTCCTCTATGCTCGTGTGGCCCTACAGTGTGGGACACCAACCCTGAAACCTGCGCCAACAACTGCGTTTTCTACAGAAATCCAAAAGGTGTGTGGAGGAATGACCTCATTCTCCACATTTTACTTGCAGTTGGTTCCCAGAACCTACATGACCTTACATGAAAACAGGAGGCCAGAAGTGTTTGTTTGTTTGTTTGTTAACATTGTTTCTTCTTCTTTGCAGCATATGCAAAGGCACTCTCCAGGTTGCTTCTCTCCTTTGAGCACAAACTCTAGCTATTGTATCACCATTTGTACATGTGTATCTGTTTTTGTCACAAGTGGATTCTTGTGGGAATGAGGTTAGTGTGATCAGTATTCATTGACGCACATCAGCAACACATACAAACACGTCATCGCCAGTGCATGCACATCTACGGCAACTATCATCTGCACTGAAGTTGCTTAACTCCTTAACAGCAAACGCAGGCCCACTTCAGACAGTCCTCAACACTTGTACAGAGTGATTTGAAAGATCACACGTGACAGCTGCAATCTGATTGGCTCTAGCAGATTTCAAGTTGAGCCCAAGCGAACTGGTCTAGACCCTTCTTTTCCCCGTGCGGTCATGTGAGTCGATCCATGCTGGGGGGCTAGCCTGCTAGACTAGTCCCATTCTTAATGGTACTGACAACTATGCAGTGCACCACTGTAGATCATGTACTGGTTCTACTTTCTTAGGCCAGGGTCTGCAGTCAGAGGCACCCCATTTGAAGGGGATAATGGAAATTGCTCGGCAGCTTTGGAATTCACGGTCGTTACGTGTGTGTGTATGTGCAGCTCCCCACATTCCCTGCTGTCTTCTAGTTTTCCTGACTACAAAGCCATGCCTCTGTACTGCTTTCCTTTGGTTTGCTTAGCAGAGAACTAGGGACTACTTCTCGCTGATGACACTCACCAAAACTCAGACGTCCTGTGACAGCACAATAATTATTCTTCCTCGTCACAGAAGCAAAGTAATTCAGACACTTCGTTAGTGATTCCATGCTGCTAAGAGCACAGTAATACTATGTAGCAAACTGCTACAAACCAAAGACCTTAGCGAGCTTGGACACGGTCACCATTTTTGCGAAGATTCAAAGGCCCTTGCCTCTTCACTGAGCAAAAACCAACGTTGAACTGGAAATAGCAGCAGTGATAGTTTTGGCGGGAATTCGCGCGCATGCGCAACAGGTTACTTCCGGTTAGGGCTTTAAATATTGAATTTGTACCAAGTTTTGGCGGGAAGTCGGGATGGCACACTCGCTAAGCACTTGCTTTACAGCCTGGGGGTTGAGTGTTCGTCTCCCCAATAACCGAGTACGAGTCTGGGCCACTCCGTACACACCGGTTCCTGACTTCCCCGCCTAGCAGCCGGAGTACGCCGGTTCCCATCTGACCACCGAAGCTAAAGAAAGGTGTTCTGGTTGAAAGCAGGTTAGCCTCCTGTGATTCCAGTCACCGACGCCTATCCAGCGCTCCTGAGGCTTACACTTCGGTGTCTGACCTGTCACGGAGGGGTAGGTGTGTTGCTAGGTTGTATTTTTTTCTTTTTTCCCCCCTTCTTTTTTTATCTTTTGGTTGAGTGTTCATTCAGGGCTGCTATATATAGTTTAGAGTATAGCTTATTCTTTTTTTTTTCTTTTCTTTTTCCCCCCCCCCTTTCTTTTTTTTGTTCTTTTGGGTGTGTTCAATCGGGGCTGCTAGACTATATAGGCTTATTCTATGTTTTTTCCTTTTCTTTTTTCCCCCCTTTCTTTTTTTTCTTTTGAGTGTGTTCATCCAGGGCTGCTACAAGTAGACTATAATATAATAGGCATATTTTTTCCCCCTTTCTTTTGGGCATATTTTTTCCCGAAGCTAAAGGTGTTCTGGTAGAAAGCAGGTTAGCCTCCTGTGATTCCAGTCACGCCTATCCAGCGCTCCTGAGGCTTACACTTTGGTGTCTGACCTGTCACGGAGGGATGGGTTGTTGCTAGGCTGTATTTTTTTTTTCCTTTTTTTCCTTTTCTTTTTTTAGTTCTTTTTTTTTCCTGTCAGGCTTGTTTTTTTTTATTTTTATCATTCTTTCTAGTGTAAGTAGTCATATCAGTACTATCTGCCACCAGTAGTCATATCAGTACTATCTATCCCTTGATCAGTTTCAGTGTTCCCTCTCCACTAACACCCCCCCCCCCCCCCCCCCCCCACACACACACACCAACATATACGTTAATTGCTTAATTCACATAGAAATGAAGCACCAAATCATTACAGAAAACAGTATGCACTCTTGCAAGAATTTTCTTGCTTGGCTAAACATGATGCTGAAGGCTGAATGTGCTGACTGCATTCATCTGCATGCACGTAATGACTGTAGTTCACCTTCGATAACATTGTGTTCCACCTGTCCGACTACAAATTACTTAATTAAATTACCACTACAAGAATTTTTTATAGCTGGCCGGCTAGGTTGCACACTCGAGCTCCAGCTCTGTGTGATGCCGCCCCAACTCTGTGTTAGCCTTCAGCACAAGGCGTGGTTTACAGGAAATACACGAGAGGCCTGTTTTGATAGACTGAGGGAGCGACTGGCACAGAGCCACTGTTACCTCCCTCCTGTATGCTCGTGTGGCCCTACAGTGTTGGCCCTGTTTGTTGGCCCTGACCAACAAACAGAGTGCATGTCTTCCACAGAAATCCAAAAAATGTGTGTGGAGGAATGACACATTTTACTTTCCCAGACTATTTTGTACAGGACCTAACTTACATGAAACAGGAGGCCAGAAGTGTTTGTTTGTTAATTGATTGATTGATTGAAATTATGCGGGACCCATAGGGCATTGCACACACAAACAAACACAAATCAGTCTCTAGATCTAGGCCCTATATCAGTTTTAGATCCGGTGGACGGAATAATCCAGAAAGGATAGAGCCCCCGCTCTTACTCAGTCCAAGACTTGAGCACAATCCAACACTGTTTGGTGTATAAAGGATAGAGCCCTCGCTCTGTCCCTCCATCGGCAGAAACTTGCGTCCTTGTCTCCTGAATCGGACTTCACTTGAGGATAACATTCCTTTCATTCACGGCTAGTAGCCAGGTGACCAGTGAGCGAGAGGCGACTCCATTGTCACAGAGATCGAGAGCACACCTTCGCCATGTTGGATCAGAGCACAAACTCTAGCTATCATGTCACTATTTGTACATGTGTATCTGTTTTTGTCACAAGTGGATTCTTGACTTGTGTGGGAAAGAGGTTCCATAGGTTACAGTACTGCTGTACTAGCGCGCAATGATCATGGGTGCAGGCACAGTCCGGTTCTGAGACCAGCGGCAGGTACTGATACCGTTTATAGCCCGCCGGCTAGGCTAGGCGCACTCGAGCTCCACCCATTTTGGCGCATGGCGCGCAGCTGCAGCTCACGACGGCCACAATGCGTGTGCACTCCTGTTTACTCAGCCACCTGAGGCTGGACCAGAGCTACAGCCTGCTGAGTGGAAGGAGCGTGAGCATTGTAATGGAATTCTTCAAGGCCCTGGACATCAGAGGAGAGATGGCATTGGACGGTGAGTACACTTCACTAGATCGATCTATTTTTGTTGCTATGCTATCTCACCATTTCCTTCTCTTTCTACAGACATCCAGTTTTATGTTTTCATGCGCAGTGCAACAGACCTGAGTCGTGAGAAAATCTATGGTGTGTTTGACGTGCTGGATGTGGATCACTCTGGCCTGCTGGACTTTGATGAGTTCTACCTCCTCATTTGCATCCTTATTGCAGTCCGGGTGAGGAAAGGGTGGTTGGGGGGAGGGGGGGGGAGGAGGAGGAATATCTCCATCAATATTTGAAACGGCAGATCCCCTCAACGTAGTGTGGCACACTCCTGCTATATATGTGGAAA
Organism: Axinella damicornis; assembly: GCA_963931865.1. NCBI lineage: Eukaryota > Metazoa > Porifera > Demospongiae > Axinellida > Axinellidae > Axinella > Axinella damicornis. Next base: position 16,008,459 of record OZ007508.1, read on the forward strand.
AATTGTTCTGAGGATTGTATACTTTATGAGGTGACTGTTCCCCCGGGCATGTACATTTGTACGCAAAGGGTAGAGTGATTACTTCTTCGAATTCTGTTGGTATGTCACATATATGTGCAGTTTGGGTGAAATAGGAATGCTTGCAGCCTTTCATTACAATGGCAAATGAAAATGAAAACTTGCTCAGCCTTGAGCCCAGGCTATGTATACTCCATCTATTTGGTTTTGCTGCATTTCATGTTCCAGTGGCCTCATTGCCCTCTGTCCAGGACAAACAAGAGAAGCAGTTTATCTTCCGCCACTCACGGTCAGTGTTCGAACTGCTTGATGCTGATGGCAGCAACAATATTTCAGCTGACGAGTTTGAGAGCTTTGGCTTCCTCTTCAACTTTGAGAGGAGAGCTGTTCGGCAGATCTTCCGCGAATTTGATGTGTCTGGAGACCAGGTGTGTACAGCAACATGATCTGTACTAGTCATCAGCTATATACTGTGTATGCCAAAACAGTTATGCATAGTTGCATACATGGTGTGTTTTAATTTGCAGGAGCTGGACTACCAGGAGTTCAAGATGTTTGCAATGGCATGCATTGACCGACAGAATGAAATTGAACAGAAGAAGAGGCAGGGCAGTAAAGGGGGTGCTACCCACCCTTGCAGCTGGTGCACTCTACTGTGAACATGGTTTGGTTGGAGGACTCCTCAACTGAGACACTGTTAAAAGCAAGCATTATAAGTTGGTACACAGTACCATGTCATTTGAGAGCGGGTATACATGTACATAGGACTACATACTGACTCACCTTTTACTAAAAAAGTACAAACAATTAATATTTTGGTAACCACACAAACCAATTTTTCAATGATGGATGGCTGCTATTCTATGGGGCATCAGTTCCGCCATCTCCTGACACACTGGCAGCTCTCTAGCAAATACCTGCTCTACAACCTTCTCGTGCCGTTCATGATACTCCACCACCCAGCGGTAGAGCAGCAGCGCCTCACTGAGGTTGGAAGCCTGGAGGATATGTGAATATCAAGTCATGGGCAAAGAGTGCAGCTATGTAGGTATGGTAATTATACAAGGACACATGATTAGACATGGCACTTGGCGGACTGGCCCAGTGCATGCACATCCTCAAGATGTTCACTCACCTGCACGGCTGGGTCGGGACTGATGATCTTGGAATGCAGCCGGGCAGAATACATCTTCGCACACAGCAGAGGCCTCACCAATTCCTCTGCAAGGGGATCAGGAAGTTGGCCTGAAGAGTCCAGGAAAGTTGTAATGAACTTCTGGTAGAACTGTATGGCGGAGTGTACAAGTTTGTTAATCTTGCCGATGGCGTGTGTGGAGGGGGAATCACTGGCCAGGATGATCTTCTGGTCTGCCATTTCTGAGAGTGTCTCAGCTAGCTCGAACATTAGTTGCCTGCAAATATTGAGATAGTGCTGGGGGTTCAGCTCCTGGAGAACAGCACTCAACATGTCCACCCTGCGCTTGTGCATGCGACAGCCAAGGGCTCTGTCCGGTTCAAAGTATGCCAACAATTTGAAGAGTTGGGAATGGTCCTGGAGGATTGAGACATGATCAGAGCAGTAGTCATTCAGGGTGTAAAACTTCTTGGCTATGTCCAAGTGCTTCTGTCCACAAAGGAACACCGCCTTTGCACCATCATAGCTCTCCACAAGGTCACATGATACTGCAGACTCCAGGTCTGTCACCTCCAGGGTATCAAATCGAAACAGACGGGATAAGCGATGACCTTCCTCCCCCTCTCCTCCCTCCATCTTGTTTCGTGACCTACTCAGTAAGCCAATACAGTACTTAGCCCAGCAGCGGGATATGTCAGCCCCAGTTTGGTGATATTTCTCCTCCATCTTCCCAAGACTTTCACCTTCAAGGTGAGACAGTACACGCCTGGCAGCAGCCAAGCAGTGCCGAGCCTGCACAAAGTGCTCCATATTTAAATAATACTGCGACAGTGTTGCGCAGTTCAGACTCCATTCGATGGCATCAAACTCCTTGCATTCTAGCTGTCGGCTCAGTGTCTCCTGGCAGTACTGTGCTGACGCCTTTGCCTGGCTGAGGTTTCCGTACACCTGAGCCAGGTAGAACAGAGTATGCGTGTGCAGGCTCTCAAAGGCCTTCTCCCTCTCCCATCCCCCCACTGTTCTCCCACACAGCCACTCGGTTACAGTGAGAGGAGGAGGGAGGGCAATGTGAGATTCGTGCACCGCTTTTGACTTGAGCAGGAACTCCAGGGCCTTCTGCTGCTCGTTCCTGTTCCCCCAGAGCAACCCCATCTGGTTGTACGCCTGCACACTCAGCGATGCAGTCTTCACCTTACTCACCACCTCCTCCAACAGATGCAGACAGTCCATGAGTGCTTCCTCTCCCGTTCCCATCTCTTCGGTGTTCACATAGTTTAGCCCAAGGTGAAGCTGCACACATGCAGATAGTACCAGGAAGTCCTCAAGGCCCTTCAGGTGAGGTGGGCAGCTCATCAGCATGGCCTTCACCCCCAACAGCAGCTCTCTGGCAGCATATAGTGAGCGATAGGGTTCCTCTGGCGGATCACTACCTTCATTTGTGAGTGTCAGTGCCTTACAGAAGTTATCCTTCACATTGTCTACCACCCACTGACGGAGGTCAGGGTGCAGCAATGCCACTTGGGAAGTTTCAGCCATTTCTCACTGGCTGGGGTGATGGACATGTGGGGTGCTATCGTGTAGCCGCTCCTTCCAGCTCTCCTCAATCTCTCTGATAGTCAGGTTGCTGTACTGCAGATGTTCGTCCCCTACACCCTCTGGCAAGGGAAGCTCGTATTGAGGCACCTCAATGTCCACCACTGGTAGCCTGAAGGATGAAATGGAGCCCCCTGATTGGATATAGGCCTACCATACATAGTTATTACATACTACACAATGCAACAAGGTAAGGGAGGGGTTTCCAGACACGGCCCCACCCTTTGCTCTCTACAAGGGGGTGACACTCCCATATTCGCTGTAGTCACAGCTGCGACAGGGCTTTTCGGCACATCTTGACCCCATATATACCAAGGGGTGGTCACTCCAATATGCGCCGTACTTAGAGCTGCGACCGGGGTCACAATCTGTGACCGTCCAAAAACTGCCAGTGACCGCGTGACCGCACTGCTAAACTGCCGGTGACCCTGTGACCGTCGCAAAAATCCACCGTGACTGCGTGACTTTTTGGTAGTATACGGAGTAATACGGTAAGCCACACCTACATCCGCCGTATACGGGGTCACAATCGCCGGTCGCAGCTCTAAGTACGGCGCTTATTGGCGTGACCACCCCTTGTATACTAAGGAAGGGGTGGAGTCGCTACGCATTATTCATTATCGGGATCAAGGGTAAAATGTGCACATGGTCAAATGGTCAACGGCTGAAATACAGCGCAGTCAAATGGTCAAATTGTTTCCCCTCCCTCTTCAGACTCTTGCCTTGACCTGTACCTGGCCTTGCATGGCTTTATGTATGTAAGCAAAATTATAACTTGACTCATGGAGTGGGGTTATTCATCACGTTTGTAGCATACCTGTCCTTCCTCCACTCTCTGTCCACAACACGGTCGTCCAAAAGCCTTCCTTCCAGGTGAGCTGGTGACAACGTACCATCCATTGGATTCTAATTAATGCACACCCTTGGGTATGATTAATTACATCCGATGATGACGAAGCATAATAGTTAAAAGTTCGTTTGGTCATAAAGTATGGCAGAAGCTGTTGCTAGCAGTGGCAGTACATCAGTTCAAGTGGTGACTCAAGAGGAGAAAGAGGTCAGAACCACATCAAATACCATCAGGATCCAGTGAGGATGACTCTCTGGATAATAATTATTCAAGCTGCATTTGTATGCAGATATATATACAGCATTTCCTGTTGCAAAATAAAATATCTCAACTGTCTCGAGACTGGGTTGAGTTCTACCCTCCACCCCCCACATGCACACAATTTCAATTCACAGGACGCTCTTGTACTTCGACTTCACAAGCCAAAGTCTCACAAGCAAGTACAATGGCAGGAAGGGGTGGTGGATAACGAATTCATGGGAAAGAAGAGTTCAAAATGTGAGAACATCCAAAATGGTCACACACATGCAAATATAGTGTTTAATATAGTGTTTAATTCCTTCCCTCCTCCAAGGTTGCTGTGTCTATTCAAAGCCCCACAAATTTGATGAGTCGGATACAGAGAGCGACGATGATGATGAGGGCTGCTGTCATGAGCACCGTGTAGCACGCAGGTCAGTACCTCACAAGCACCCACAACCACCCCAAGTGGGAGACACCTAGCCATGCACCTCAACTCTCTTCATGTACATTTTTATCCTTGTGTCAAGTGATCCTCAGTACACGGTATATAGATTCACTCTGTTATGTATAATGAATTCTGTGCATCAAATAAATTGATTTGACTGTTGGCAAAGCCATTCACTTAATCGGTTCTCCGTCTCTTTGTTCTCTGCTGGGCCTTGCCCACCTCCTGGTAGAACTTCCGCTTCAGCTCCCTTGTCTTCTGTGCTCCCCTCTTCTCCTCTCTCTCCCTCTGAGCGATGTGGGCCTTGTGTTTCACCTCCTGTTGTTGACGGCGTCGCCGAGCCTTCTCACGGTGCAGTGTGGCCAGCTGCTGCATCAGGGTCAGAGCCCTCTTCTCATCAGGCTCCAGTACCACTGCACGTTTGAACGCAACACGCTTCCCTTGAAGTCGCTCCCTGAGTTTTGGCTTTGACTTGAATGGCAGCTGCTTCTGTAGAGCAGTGGGAACCCTCAGGGGGTTGAAACGTCGTACCTCCCGCTCTATGGGCCTGTAGAGTGAGTCACTTTTCACTGGAGGCTTCTTCCCTGTCTCGTGTCTGATCTGGCCAACCGTGCGCATGCCAGTCCATGCAGCCTTATCTTTGAGCAGAAGTGACGTCACTGGGTTGTAGTACTGCGGCACAGCCACAGGGTACCATGTCCTCACGAAGACAAGATCACTCATGAGAATACGATCCTCAAAGGTGGCACGAAACGCTCCCTCTGGTGTCCTCAAAGCCTTTTTTACCTGTGTAAATACAATGACAAACCGCATGAATAATATGGCCCAAATATGAGTTTTCAGCAGCTCCTGAAGAGTATTATCAAGTATATTCAATATTTGTGGGTTAGACCACTCTGGTTCTCGGCCCTTCAATTATTAATGGTTTACACTGCCTGTGTATTGGTATAGCACAACGCTGGTCTCCCTGTAACCAGTATCAAAATGAATACACAGGTATAGCACAACGCTGGTCTCCATGTAACCAGTATCAAAATGAATACACAGGTATAGCACAACGCTGGTCTCCCTGTAACCAGTATCAAAACAAAGGGTACGCTGCAGCTCACCTGGCCTCGAATGCCGCTGACTGTACGTAGTGTAGCACCCTCAAATTTTGCACATTCCATGGCAGAGTTGAACATGCCCTTGATGAACGCAGTGTTCTTGAAGATCTTATAGGGTGTGCCTGCCAGCTTGAGCTTCTTCACAATGGCTGCTGACTTGTCTACGTCCAACACTACACCTGTGGCTGCTATGCGGAAGTTGGCCTGTGTGTGTGCGTGCATGTATGAGCGTGCAGGTTAGTATGCTGTACGCACAAGTAAAGGTTACAAGAGCACATAAGGGAAGGAGCATCTAACTCCATACAGCCTTAATACAGTAACTGTTGTCCCTTACACTTCCCACACCTAGCCTCGAAAACCCTCCTCAGCACCTGTGTTGGAGGCTATTCCCACACCATGACCATAAATAGTAAATGGTTTGGGTAAGTAGGTGCTCAGGCAATACAGTAGCACCTGCTATGTGTGTCCCAACAGAGGCCCCCCAAATATGGTCATGGCTGGGTGTACCAAAGGGGACCACTACAGGGACTTTTCTAGTTAGAAGCTCCTTCCCCCCTACTATTAGTGAACTTACTGAGGCGGTGCTGACGGACTGTACTGCGAGGACTCCAGTGCCTGGGGGGGCAACAGGGCCTGCCATAGCGTGCATGTGTGTTGGGGAAGGGGGGAGTGAGAGGGCCTATACTAGCCTCGTTCCCAGGCCCAAGTTTTTGTCACTACTGCAAGCGACTAAAGCTGGGCGTGGAGGCCTAGGAACAAGGCTAGGCTTATACTCAGCTTGTTAATACAGATCAAATGACCGATCTAGAGCAGATTCTCACCATAGAGTGTGGCTGTACAGTGCATGTGCTGTGGGGTATACTTCAGCATCCGTTGCCTCCCGTTGTGGTCCTCTGTGGAGTACAATGGCAGTGACTGGAACCTCTGCCAGCCCACTGACAGGACAAGGGGATCTCGAGACTTGAGCACGCGGCCGTACCAGCGATGCTTCTTCAGCCTCACCCTCACATATCCAAGCCCACCCTCCCCAACCTGCACTCCTCCCACCACAACCGGGTAGCAGGGGTCAAAGTGCACCACAAATTCACAGGGCACTCCTACATCAGTGGAAACAGTACATACAGAATCATCAGCGAACGGAATTACGCCCTCACATTGAACAGCTTTAATGGTCCCACCTTTAACCTCCATCCTGACATAGCTCCCTGGCCTCACCCCTTCATACTGCACCCTGGCCTGGTCGTCCAGATCTCTGAATTCCGTCCGATTCACCTCTGTCTGCTCTGAAACCTCACGCTTCAGGTCCTCCAGGTATCCCCCCTCCTTCCCAGCATCGTACTCCACATCAAACGCAGCTTTCAGTTCTCGTTTCTGCTCAAGCAAGGTATTCTCTCCTTCTCCCTCCTTTCCTTCAATCCTCTCTCCAGTCTCTAGGTCCTCAAAATCACCATATACATCGTCTTCCTCCAGTAAGGTCCTTGCATCCTCTGCGCCCCACCCACCTGTCACAAACAGTGCCTTCACAACACTAGTGTCGGTCCAGTCTGGAGTGGTACCATCCCTCGGTACTAGGGAGCTGTCTTGCATGTGCAGCTCAGACTCGGTCTGCTTCCTGGTGATCTTGAACAGTCCTGCAACTTCTGCTCCCTCCTTTCCTCCACCTGCTGGAGGCATGTCCAGGGCTGGAGGCACGTCCAGGTAGATCAGTCTGTGCAGGTGAGTACTGCTAGATTGCCGTCTCCCAAAAGCCGTTACTGCTTTCTCCACCAGTGCCTCCTTCCACCTCAGGTGACCAGGCATGGCATCACCTTCCTCACCAGCAGATGGCTCCTCCTTCTCTTCACTCTCCAGCTCACTGTCAGTCTCGATGACCCTCTTCCTCCTTCTACGAGACTGCCAAACCTCTTCATCCTCTGCCTCCTCCAGCACAAATCCCTCCCCTCCCTCTCCCTCACTATCACTCTCACAGTCCATCTCTTCCTCATCCTCATCCTCCTCCTCCTCCTCCTCCTCCTCTTCCTCACCCTCTTCGGCTTCATCGTCGAGAAAGTCTCTCCCAAAACACTCCTCTGAACCGTCGCTGTCATCTCCTCCATCATCTTCGCTGCTGCTACCTTCTCCACTGCTCCCATCGCTTGGGTTGGTACTCCTACTACTGCGCCTGGCTCGCCTGGCTCTCTGTTTGCTGCAGGCCTGCAGCTGCCAGTCCAGACCCTCTTCCTCTGAACTCTCGCTGCTGCTACCAACTGCACAGGTTCATAAGTTCAATGTGCTCAAGCAGATTGCAACATAAAGCTAATATCTACCGTTGTACGTATACCTTGGACAAAGTATGTAAATCCCTCACCATCTTCTCTACTGTGAGTGCGTCTTGCTCTGTGTCTGGTGTGAGTGGGTGGCTCCATGTCCTCTCCGCCCTCACTCTCAGCATCCCCCTCTCCCCCGCTTCCCTCATCACTGTCACCAAACTCCACCCTCCTCCTCCTCTCATCTTCCACCTCCTCACCAGGAGCATAGCTGTACCAACGGCAACAGTCGATATTAATGCGGACACCATCAGGGATGACTTTTGCAATGTTGAAACAATATCCTGATTAACCTTAAACCTAGGAGTCCTACAGCTTAGTACAAGAGAGTTCCACTTCAGGCAGGGTTCCACTAGCCTCATTCCCAGGAGCTTGGGAACGAGGCTAGGATTCCACTGCATCAGTAAGTGTGCTGGTCAGGTAGTACTTACCCTGAGTCGATGTCTTCAGGTAGAAGGGGCACTGCACCCTACAGGGTTGGGGGTGAATTGCAGTGATGTAGGAGATTACAACAGCTCAGTTCATCATTGCCATGGCAACACAGTAGAGTACTTGGATATACCAGAAGATAACCTTGTTCCCAGGCCTTCTCACCGCAGCATTTGTTGCTTGTAGTACTAAAGTGTTAGTACTGAGCGTTAGTACTGCAAGCGACAAACACTGTGGTAAGAAGGTCTGGGACGAGGCTAACCGAAGACGGTCAGAAGAGGGTGCCCTCACCTTAAAGATGGCAACCTCAGCTTGTCTCATCTTGGTATCCAGGGGATGCCTGGCTCCCAACAGAGAGGTGACCAGCTCATTAGCACCCTTGTGGGCGTGGCTGCCTGCCAGATCAATGTACACAGCATCCTACAGAGCAAGAGGGGACAACGTACAGTACTGCACACATTCCCCACGTCCAGTACTTCTCACAGCACTCCACCTTGTCGTAAACAATGCCCCCCACACCGGCCATGGGTGCATAGATCAGCTTCTCCTTCTCACTGAGGGAGCGCTTCTTGAGCTTGTCCGGCAAGGGGCAGGGATCAGGCAACAAGGTCACACTACTCAGAATAAAGTTGCCACAGCCTGCAAGGAAGTATGGTAGTCAGATAGATCAATACGGAAGGAGACTAGCATTGGTTTCGACTACTACATGCCCGTCATTCACAATGATGTAGCAAGTGTTTATAACTGTAAGAGTGCATATCTACCATAGATTTGTGCTATCACCATGCAGGGTTTCATTCAGAGATTTCTCAAGGGGGGTGGAGGGCACTGCCCCCACCACTATATGAATGCTATCAACTGGGAAGTATGAAGTGGGCAGCAGGGAATATGCTCATCATGCTACTCTCCCCTCTCTTTTGCTTACCAGGTATGTGGACAGAGGAGCCAGGGTTGAGATGGGCCCCTCTTACGTAGCCATACAGGGATATGGTGCGGTCACATTTACTCCGCCTCCTGATCTCCTCAGGGTTTGTGAGATCCTCCATGCGGTCCGCCACTACATAGGGGTGTGCACTACGCCAGTCCAGGGGGCGGAACTTCATGACAGAGATGAACCTGGCCAGATTGTGGACCTCCGCCTTAGGATACTGTCCATGTACCAGCCCGGAAAGGTAGAACAACTTTGCACCCTGTGTATGTATGCAAAGAGGTTAAAGTAACAAAACCACCTCCCAATGTGATCTTCATTTTTTGTGGTACACTCATTCATGACAATTAAAATCTTAGTATCCAAGAGTTTAATTTAGAAAATTGTTCAGGGGGGATGAATGAACTCATGTGACAAAGTAAGGAGTGGGGGAGGAACTATGAGTGCATTGATAATCATGAGGGGGGCAGCAAAGATTCAAGGGGGGGGGGGGGGGGACAGAAATGCCTAGGAGAAAGTCCTTGTGCTCTCACCAATCCCACACCTGGTAAATCTCAGTCCAGAACCTCTGCTTGAGGCTCTTCTTTGCCCTACGCTGGGTCCGGGTACTTCGCAGGAGGTCAAGGTGGGTGAGCACACCCATCACCCGTGGGAAGCCATGGACTTGCAGCACGTTCAGGAACTCAAATGTCTCCATCTCAAAGCCAAAGCTTGCATCCACCAGCAGCAGCACCTGTGTGTGTGTGTGTGTGTGTGTGTGGAGGGGGGGCACTGCAACACTTCCATCTGTTTGGCCGTCAAGAGGTGATGGACTCACCAGGTCAGCAATTTTGGCCACGTCTATCATTGTGTTCAAATCATTGCCACATTCGATTAGTGTCAGCCGACGCTTCTTCCCTGCAAAAGACAACACTGAATTACCTCCAAATACCACTCTCTAGTACTGTCGTATGTGAACGCATACATTTTATCCTCCCTAGAACAACCAGCTCAATATGGCTACTATACTACACTCCCTTGAAGTCCCTTCACTGATAGTGGTGCTGTGGGACTGCTAATATAGTGGGAACAGCAAGGACGCACCAGAGACAACAGTGATCGGGCCATGGACATCTGAGAGGCTCTGTTTGGTGTAGTGCCTCACAAGGCAGCGGATGAGTGTAGTCTTCCCAACCTTGCCTGGTCCCACTACTGCTACACACACTGGGGGAGGCTCTAGGGGTGTGCGGTCGACCTCAGGGAGGCGCTCCCTCTTGGTGTCCCGATCAAGGTTCCTCCTCACTGCCCGTGCAGCCCGAACAGCTGACTTAAAAGTGAAGGCCTTGGAGTTCTCAGCTTTGCCTCCACCCTTCTTCTTCTTCCGCTCTGCCTTCGGGCCAGCCTGCTTCCTGCGGTGGGACTTCTGTTTCACCTGTTGAAGTATTACAGCAGTGCAAATATTCTCATTTGCCATGTGCTGAGTGGTGGTAAACGCCTACCTCGGCCTCCATTACCAGCTAGCTGCAGCTTCAAGCTCTATTGGTACTGTCCACGTGGGTGGTAGTTTCCGGAGGCAGATATCCGGATTTGTTTTCATCAACGTCACTTAGCAACGGTTTACCTTTTTGTGCTTTATTTGGAAACGTCTAACAGTCTTTCTCGCAACCCGATCACTTGCGCATCGAGCGAATAGCAGATGTCAGAGGCCGACGAAAAGGCCAAGGAGGACAGAGTATCTCCAGAGGCGGAGGACAGAGTCCCCACAGAGGATGAGGAGAAAGTGAGGGAGGGCGGAGTCACCCCAAAAGCTGAGGAGAAAGTGGGGGATGGTGTTGTGCCCCAGGAGAGCCAGGACGAGTTGACCACTGACTATGAGACTGACAGACCCCCCACTGGGCTCAGGTGAGTCAGAAGTTCCTCTTCTCTTCTGCAGGTGCCTGTAGCCAAGGGGTTTGATGGAACCCCTAGATTCACGGACCTATAATATAAAGTGGGAGTGGCTACCTCATTTTCACTCATATAGAACCCCCTAGACCAAATATTAGGCCAGTAGACCCCCCCCCCCCCCCCCCCCCCCCCCCCCCCCGACTAATGGCTGCCTACAGGCCTGTTCTGAAACACAGTGCAGTAGTTCTGAGACGCAGTGCAGTAGTGTTCAAATGTTTATACTACCCGTTAGGCAGAGTATCACATCCTTGGCCATCAAAGTTGCATCTTTGTCTTGCACAGTGAGCTTTCCGGGATGGTTGCAGACAATGAGGGGTCTTCTCCTGAGCTGGCTGGGGGAGCTCAGCAGGAGAAGGGGAGAGTGGAGGAGGGGGGAGGGGAGGAGAGGAGAGAAGATTGGAAGGAGGGGAAAGAAGAGAGGGAGAGGACAGAGGCAGGAGTTGGAACACAACAGAAGGTACAGCAACCATTGATGGCATTGCATTCAAGGAAGGTATTTATTGTGTGTCCCCTCCGTCCCCCTAGCCTGAAGCAATGACTGAGGGAGAGCAAGTAGATGGACAGAAAGAGGGAGACAAGAAGGAAGCAGAGGAGACAGGAGAGAAGGAAGGGAGAGAGGAGAAGGTGGGGGACAGTGCCAAGGGAGATGAAGCGGTGGAGGAGGAAGAGCGTACAATCAGCTACAATTATGACCAGATGAAATCTAAGCCAGAGGTTGTCAACATCAGTGTTGAAAACACGCTGGAACTCCAGTATCCTCCACATGCACACAGTGTGTTAATAATGCAGTGGACTACATTGAATAGCTATGCTTAGTACCCGCAAGGATAATTGTCCCCTCAACTGTTGTTGTCCCTGACCACTTCCAATAGCCACTCATTTGGCTATGAGTGCCAGAAACGCTCCAACCTGGTGGTGCTGGCAAAGGGAGTTGTGGCATATGCAGCAGGCAACCTCCTTGTGCTGCTGAACCTAAGCTCCCAGGAGCAGGTCTACCGCAGGAGTCTTGGGGGAGGAGGCATCGGAGCCATTGCTGTGAGTCCTTGGATGTGTACGTCATACATCTGTACATGTATGATGAAGACTTGTGTGTGCGTCTCTTCTGCAGGTCCATCCCAGCTGTGGCTGCTTTGCTGTGGGAGAGAAGGGCCATCAACCAGTGATCGCTGTCTACACCTACCCAGAGCTGAAGCTGCACAGGGTGCTCCAAGGTCAGCCCAGCCTTGGTACCAGCTCGCTCCCCCTTTGGGTTGGAAAGGAGTCTGGTCGTACCAGCCTGTGACCATATTCTTCATTCAGTTTAGGCAACATAGTATTACTGAACTCCCCCCCGTGCATTAGTTGGTGTCAATGAATGCCCCTGTCGGCTATCCCCCTCTCTTCAGGTGGGACCGAGGCTGTGTACAGCCACCTGGACTTTGCTCCTGGAGAGGGCCGCCTGATGGCATCGGTGGGGGGTAGCCCTGACTTCATGCTGACTGTGTGGGACTGGGAGAGGGAGAGCATTGTGCTCCGCAGCAAGGCATTCTCACAGGACATCTACCGTGTGACTTTCTCCCCGGAAAACCCCGGCCAGCTTACCACGTCCGGCACCGGACACATCAGGTGCAGTGGGCAATATGATGTAGGCTTATCATTAGCATGCTGTACCATGGGTATGAATTAAAGTCCATGTGATGTCCATGTTTGATGCTGAAAGTGTACAGAGTGTCCGATTTTCATAGGATAAAGCTACTTCTGGGATCCCTTCTCACATTATTAACAAATCATCCACGATTGGATGATTTGAAGCGCTTCCAAATCATCCATACCTGGTTGCACATACATTGTACAGATTCTGGAAGATGGCCACCACTTTCACTGGCCTGAAACTTCAGGGCCAGCTGGGCAAGTTCGGACGCACTGAGCTCACAGATATTGCAGGTGGGTACTACTACACTGAGCTCCTGCATCAGGGTCGATAACACCCCCCCCCCCCCCCCCCCCCCCCCCCAAGTAGCCAATGTCTCAGAATGTCCAGACATTATGCTCACGCATTCCTTTGTAGTGATAGCAGCTTTTTGATATGAGCATATCATCTATTAATGTGTAGCACAGTGTCTGACTTCGTCCAGACATAGTGACTGTATACTTTGCTGGAGCACTGGTACATAGTCCTTCACCGAAAGTCTCCCTTCCAACCCTCCAGCGTATGTGGAGCTGCCGGATGGCAAAGTGTTGTCCGGGACAGAGTGGGGCAACTTGCTGCTCTGGGACGGTGGGTTCATCAAGGTGGAGTTCAGCAGGAAGGGGAAGAAGAGCTGCCACAATGTGAGAGCCCCAGATCATGTGTAACAGGAGCTTGTGAGCACCACGAAGCAGCTCCTGTGTGTAACTATGTTCGTGTTCCCTAGCTACATGTGTCTAGTGTTACCATAGCTGGTGCGTGAATTCTCCCTGTTGCTATCCTCAGGGTACGATTGAGGCCATCTATTTGGATGAGGGGGAGCTAATATCAGCTGGAGTGGACGGGTTTATCCGGGTAGGTGTAATGATATGTGACATGTGTATAACACTTGCGTGTATACACACACACACGCGCACACACACACACACACACACACACACACACACACACATGCAACACACATGCGCACAGACAATTGCTTTTCAGCAGGAAATCTACATCTACGTAGTTCACATACAAGCCTGTATACTTCTGTGTATAATATATCTATATAGCATCCTGAAGTCTTGCGCTGTCGTGTACTTTCTGCAGGTATGGGACTTTGAGACCATTGACAATGCAGACCTCACAGAAGAGAACACCACCTTTGAAATGGACCCTCTTGCTGAGATCAAGGTACTTAGAGAAGAGGATGTGATACTGGCCCTCGCCTGAATCTGGCCCGCAAGACTAAACTTCTGTTGTGTACAAGGCTAAGTCTAGGTAGGTAATCTCTCACAACGTTCAGGTGGGCAGTGATGTGAGCCTGAAGTCCCTGGCTCGCAGTGTGGACCCGGGAACACCCAACCTCTGGTATGCCCAGGATGCAGGGGGAGCCATCTGGAAGGTCGACATTGTGGTCTCCCACACGGTGAGTAGTGGTGGGGTTGCATCTGTCTATACACTGACTCTTCCAGTCGCAGTTTTCAGACAAGATGATGGGTATGTACTCCCCCCTCCTCCTCCATCCATAGCGCAAGGCTCCTGAGAAACTGGTCAGTTTCCACAGCGGGGAGGTGGTAGGGCTGGGCTGTTCCCCAGTTGCCCAACAGGCAGCCTCCATTGCACAGGACGGTAAGTACTTCATACAGAGCATTAATTTTGACTACAGTTGTTGTGTCAATGAGCACCTTTCCGATGTGCATTCCCCCTCCATCAGGATCGGTGCGTGTCTATGACCTGCCAAGCCACCAGCTGCTTTGCCACAATCGTTTTGCCTCAGGTGGCTCTTCCCTGCTGTGGGCACCGCTGACAGTAGACCCCTCGGCCTCCACCCTTCTCACTGGCTTCCAGGATGGTGTGCTCAGGTGATAATCAGTGATCGGTTTACACATACTACATGTACACTTTTGATGTGTGTCATTCCTGTATGTAGGGTGTTGCAATTGGAGGAGAGCAAAGGAGGAGGGGGACACCATCGGAAGGGGCCTAGGTACCAGCTGAGCCTGCGACATGCCTGCAAGCCCCACTGCAGTGCCGTGGCCAGCCTGGCTGTGGATCCAGAAGGGGGGATCCTGGCATCTGGGGTGAGCCTTTAGCTAGCCTTCGAATGCTGATCGTACAGAATAGGATGCCATCTCATATCCCACACATACATATACAGGGCAGAGACTGCACTGTGTTCTTCCTGAGCATTCGGGAGAGCTACGATCCCATTGGCTTCATGCGTACACCTGCTCCTGTCACTACACTGCAGTGGTCTACTGGGAACAAGGTTAGAAAATACTGACATCATAATCCCAACCAATCATTTTTCCCGCCAAAACATTTTCCCGCCAAAATTCGAATTTTCCAGCTGGAATTTTTATATTTTCAGTTTGTGATTAAAGATGTTCCCAAAGATGTTATCTTGATGTGCTTGTACAGCTCTGCCTGCTGGTGTGTTGTGAGGATGGGAGTATGTTGGAGGTGGAGGCACCAGTGAGAGGAGAGGTCAACACCTCCAAGAGCTACCGCCTCAACACTCTTGGATACACATGCCAAAAGTTTACCTCCATCAAGGACCGACTGAGGGTGAGTCACTGTCATTGGTCAGCATGCATGTACCTGTAGTGCCATGAGTCCACATTTAAGGTAGGAAGCACGCCATCGGCGAAATCGCGCAATTTTGCTCATGAATAATTAATGAGATGACGTCACTTGCATACGGTTATTTAGAGTTATTCATCTGTTTACGTTTTCCCATGGCGGCAACCGGAATAAACAAGGGGGGCTTCTCTCTTTGATGCGGCTAGCGGCCCTTTCGAGTTTCAAATAGGTACTCTGATGTGGCCGTGCGGTACTTTGAAGATTTGTTTGAACACTCTTCTTTTTTTTTTTTTCTTTTTTTTTAAGTAAGAAGCTATTCTGGCTTATTGAATGTAGCGATGGGCTATCTGAGTGTGAATAGCTAGGTGGAGTGAGCAGGAATGTTTGTGGGTCTGCTGAAGTGGCCGAAGAACAGCCTGGAAAGTGAACAGCCTCCGACAGCTCCCTGGCCAAGGTACTCTAGAGAGTTGACCTTTCGGCATTACAGGCCCCGCCCATTTTCGTGTTAGGGCGAATTTGGCTGGTTTGGTAGCTGGACTGGGCTGGTGAGAGGGAGTAGATGTGTGGCCAAAACTCTGTAACCGAGAGGTGAACGTGGAAAAGCATCCCTAGTTTTGCAGGGGGTAGGTTGACCTTTTGGAAACTGGCCTTGGCTTGAGTCGGTTTTAGTTGGTGTGCGTGGAATTTTTTTTGAAAGCCTAGGGTAGCCAAACCTCTGTTTTTGAGGGTGGCAGTGAGTTTTGGGCTGTAGCCTGCAAGTGAGGAGAGCAGGTTGTAAATCCATCCGTAGTTTTTGGGCCTGTTTTGTGTGTGTATTGATGATGGGGTCAGAGTGTGGGTGGGGCCTTGGAGAGGGTCCAAATTTTCAGTTTCGTAGAGGGCCTTAAAATTGAGTTTTAGGGCATTTTCAAGCAGAGGGAGCAGTTTGATGCAAAGTATTGCTGAAACTTGTGTACGCTTTGATGCTGCCCATTTATCCATCAACTTGGTTTCGGAGATCGCGGTACCCATGTTTACTACCTTAATTCTCCTACTTTATGTATAGAGAGCATTGCAGGAGAAGGAACACTTCAAAGTTTAGTTAGTTAAAATTTTGGGTGCTGGAAGACGACATAATGCTTTTACATTATCTTCAGAGGGAAGAGGAGGAGGCACATCGTGCTGCCGAGCTTGAGAGGAAGAGGAGAGAGAGAGATGCAGCAAAGCAGCGACGGAGGGACCAGCTTGGAGACGATTACGTATCCGAAGAGGAGGAAGAAGAAGAGGAGGAGGAGGAGCAGGAGGGGGATGAAGGAAAAGGAGAAGAGGAGGAGGCAGAGCGTCCTAAAGGCCCGAGCCCCATTCTGAGTGCATTCTACAGCAACCAGAACAGTAGACAGTTCTGGATTTCCATGGTCAGTGTCCTTGTTTGTGTGTTAGATGTGGAAACACTTGTATCTGAGTATGTTTAAAACTGGGTGTATGTTACCATGTCTTCCAGGGTGGCTATGACGCTGGCTACCTGTACCGCTGCTCCATGGAGGGAGCTGGGATGGAGGGGGAGAGCTATGAACCCCCGCATACCATCCCTGTGCCGGCATTCAGTGGGGAGGATCTACCCATCCACTCACTCACATTCAAGTCAGCACTCAATTTGAATTGCCTTTGGCTTTGAACACAGTGTGTACGTAGCTGTGGCAGAGGTACAACTGTGGTACTCAATATGCGTTCCTCTCCTTCCAGCTCTTCTGGGGAGTATTTGCTAACGGGGGCCTCCAATGGGTGTGTGAGGGTACACCCCCTCCCCCAATCCCACTCCGTCACCTCCCTCCACTCCTACTGGGTCCTCGCCATGCATGACAACCATTACGGGGCAGTCACACACCTGGCTACCACCTTTGATGACAGCTATGTGGTCAGTGCCGGTGCAGATGGGAATGTGTTTGTCTACTCTGCCAATCTGCCCGCGACTTCCAAGAAGGCACTCACAGCTGCAGTAGTGACGGTAGGGTATTGTATGTAGTCTCATTCCCAGACACTCATACGAGAGGGTCTGGGTGTGAGACTAGTGTTCCGCACAAAATGTCACCGTGAACTTGTCTTTTTCACCGTCTGTGCAGTCTCCTTCTGAGATCAAAGAGTCGGCCAAAGACATTGAAGATTCGGATCACTATAGGTACACACATTTCACCTGCCATACTGCCTTGACGTCTCATAGCTGTAGCACACACAGCATTTGCTGACCTACTACATGTAGCATTCAAGAGTTCGATACATAGTTTATGGATAGTATCGTAGTATTTCCTTTGCTGTAGCATATGTCCATTATAGTGTACTCACTATACTCCTGCCCTACAGCATTGAGGATGCAAAGCAAAAGGCCGAGCATGACCGCAAAATGCGCCTGGCAGAAGAGAAGAAGCAACGAGTCATGCGTGAGGTGGGAGCCCTGCGTAGGACCTTCCTCCGGTTGCAGCAGCGTGGCAGGGAGCTCCCGGGACACCTGAGGCTCGGGGAGAGAGAATTTGTGATGGACCCTAACATGGAGCAACAGCTGCATGAGAGGGCAGAGGCCAAGGTGGAGCTTGTGCGGAGGGAGGCAGTCTGGGAGGGGGAGAAGCACTCTGTGGCTCTCAGAAAGCTACAGAGGAGGTATGCTTGAGTAAAAGTTTTCTCCTTCCACCACTACCAGTGTATTAACGGATGGCTGGAGTATTGCTGTATGTTGACTTCTTCACTGCCAGGTACAAGGACGTTGTGGAGTGTGAGCGTGTGATGGTATGGACATTTGGAGGGAGGGAGCATGTGAGCTCGTTTCGAGCGGTGGTACCTTCGGGTGAGTACCTTCAGTTGATGGAGAAAGTGCTCTCCTCGGAGCTGACCCACACCCCCTGGACTGTGGCTGGCCAGAGAACAAAGAGGGCCCGCTCCATGGGAGCAGGGGTAGGGGAGGAGGGCGAGGGGAGAGTGTCTGGTGCCGAGTCATCACCACAGGCTGAGGCAGCATTGGGGCAGCTGAGCAAGAGTGAGGCAAGGAGAATGAAGAAGGAGCGGAGGAAAAGGGAGGTATGTGCAATGGATGCCATTTTCTACATGATACAGACAACATGTCTATCAGGGTACACCATTGTTCTTTTTGTCTGTCACTCACAGTGGGAGGAGCTGTACCGCTGTCGTCCAGATGAGAAGTATGAGGCTCCAGAGGACGTGGAGGCTCTGCGTCAGGGCCGTGAGCTCATGGGGCACTACAACCTGAAGACATCTAGCAACTTTGTCGTCCCTAAGAACCAGCGCATGAATACGGAGAGGAAGAGGAGGCAACTGCTACTGCTGAGGAACCAGGTGGGAGGGTTGGTACCAGTTACTGTGGTTACGCATGTTGCACACGGATGGTTGCAATGAAGTACGTATACTCATGGATGTAATAAATCTGCTCCAGATCTTTGAGCACAAGAGAGGGCACAATGAGAAGCTGCTGCACCTGAGAGACTGGAAACTGGAGATCATTGAAAAGGTTGAGCTGTGGACAGTAGCACTATAATACGATACATGTCTACTCCAGAATAGTATGTTGATCACCCCTCCTGTGGTGTGTCCAGATCTCATCTCTAGTGGGTAGGATTGAGGCCTTGCAGTCTGAGCTTCCTGCTTCCCTCCGCAAACCAGTTCCCAGCATACCACAGCCCAGGCCAGAGGAAGTGCCTGAAAGGTAACCCCGTCACTGTTACGCCCTTGTTAACTCCCAGCAGGCACTCAGAAGGGGGAGAGGAGCTCCTTCCTCCTTTCTTTTGAGTGCATGGGAACAAGGCTAAACAAAGCCATCCAATATTTTCAGCCGGTAAGACAACATCCTGTGATGGCTTCCTCCCCTCCTTGCAGGCGGCTGGAATACACAAGGGAGAGCCTGCTGCAGTTCAAGAGTGAGTGGAAGGCGAGGGAGGCGGCAGAAAGACAAGCAGCAGCTGGGGTGGGAGATGGGTTTGGGGGTTTTGGAGGTTTTGGAGGAGGAGGGGAAGGTGGAGATCAACAGCAGGTGGAGGAGAAGGAGGAGAGAGAGGTGGTAGCATCAGAAGAGAGGGGGGAAGAGGAGGTGAGTGGTATATTAACTCTCCACCTCTCGGGCCTGGGAACAAGGTTTGTGTCTGTACATACCACACAGTAACTGCTCTGCACATTCCTTGTACAGGCTGTGGAAGGGGAGGAGGAGGGGAAAGGGGGAGTGGGTGGCCCCACAATGCTGGAGGAGCAGGAGCAGCAGGTGCTCACACCTATACAGGCACTCAGGCAAGAACAGCAGGCGAGTTATCAGTGGTGAAAATCATTTTAATGGTGTATTTGAATATTTTGTTAGACACACACATTCTGTATTCACAGTATAGTACAGAGGGCTCCTAGCCTCGTTCCCAGGCCCGAGACGGGGCCTGGGAACGAGGCTAAGAGGGCTCCACACTGTATGACCTGGAGTTGTGTCTCCTATTGTGCAGGTGCTGCTGGTGTATGAGCGTGACTCTCTACTGGAGGAGGTGGAGCAGCTGAAGTGCTCATTTGATGAGGCTCTGCTGAGACTGAGGCATGAGAAGAATCACATGGAGGCCACCATTGTTGCTGCAGACCTCAAGTGAGGGTGGTGTGTGTGTGTGTTGGAGACAGAGGGTGGCTGGTGGCCGAGTGGTTAAAGCATTCGGTGGTGTGTGTGTGCGCGGTGGAAATGGAGGGTGGCTGGTGGCCGAGTAGGTAAAGCATTCGACTGCTAATCGCAAAGTTGCTGGTTTTTTCACCTGAAATAGTTTACACCGCATCTTTTGGAGGGGATGTAAAGCTGGGTACTGGCATTCAGTGATAAAAGAAAATCTCTGAGAGTACTTTTGTATTGTGCTTCTCATAAATTAAGTGACAGAGAAACTTGATCTGGTATCCTCTTCTCTGCAGGCACATTACCCAATTTGAAGAGCTTCAGTTGCTCAAGGAGTTTGAGAAACGGGAGACAGTGTTCACTTCCCGGTACCGCAGCAAAAAGCAGGAGCGGCAGGACATGGAGGTGAAGATGGAAGAGGCACAGTGGTCTGTGTCCGAGAAGGAACGGCAAGTTGCTCGTCTGCAGGACCAGGAGAAGGCATTACATGCATCCTTCTCAGAGGCCATTGGAGAGAACAAGTTCAAGGACTTCCTATTCAAGGTGAGCAAACATGGATGGGAAGTATATCCCGACTGCAGCCTCGTTCCCAGCCTGCGTGCCTGGGAACGAGGCTAATCCAAACTCTAGTGTAGGTTCCTGAGTGATTTATATGAATCCTCAGCTCTAAGAGATCCACTGTAGATCGGACCGATATGAGTATGAGTTGGAGTATGGTCGCATGCGTCCTGGGGGGGGGGGGGGGCTCAATGTTAACGTGACATCATTCTCAATAAGTGTACATCGGTAACTAACTTACTAAGAGCTTCACAAGTTCACATTCTCAATACAGTTTGTGTGTTACCGACAACCCCGCATGAAGACATTTCAGTGTAGCTGATTGGGTGTCAGAAGTAATTATTGAATGTGAATGTGCACCTTCACTATCCAATAACTGCAGGTGTTTAGAAAGAAGATTAAACGCCAGAAGCGGAAGCCCGAGGGGGAGAGGGTGGAGGGGGAAAGGGAGGACAGGGAGGGGGAAGAGAGTGGAGAAGAATCTGACAGTGAATACAGCAGGTGGATGCAATACAGTATATCAGGGCAGCAGTGTGTGGGGTAGCCTCGTTCCCAGGCTCTCGTTCTCGGAATGAAAGCCTGGAAACGAGGCTATGTGTGGGGAGAACTATTGTCATGGCACATGTGGAGACTGCCATGTGACTTCCTCCCCTTTAGTTCATCTGAGGAGGAGAGTGAGTCAGAGGCAGGTGACATGGATGACTCGGTCTGCCCACTGGGGTGCGACCCAGCTCTGTTCCAGCAGGCATGTGACCTGCGGGAGCATCGTCTGGACCTGGAAGAGCTGTTGGCAGAAGAGCGGAAGGCATTGGACTCCCTCCGAAAGGAGCTAGAGGGTATGAAGAAGAAGATCAGGTCTATGGAGGCCCATGTCAAGAATGCCCTCAATGATCTTCAGGTGGGGATAGATACTAGTGTGTGTATTGTAGTGGGTGTAGATATCTTATGTAGCTAGAGGGTATGAAGAAGATCGGATCCATGGAGTTCCATGTCAAGAATGCCCTCATTGACCTTCAGGTGAGGATAGATACTACTGTGTGCATTGTAGGGGGTGTAGACATCTCATAGAGGGTAGCAATCCTCAGTAAGCTGCTGGTGTGCTCACAGGCCTTCCAGCTGAAGAAGCAGCAACGTCTCAATGAGCTGGACCAGGTGGTGGTGCTGCGGTTGCACCAGCTCCTCTACCACCGTCCTGGGGGGTCCCCCCCATCCTCCCTCGCTCCCTGCCTTGTGTTTGGTGCTTCCATGCTGCTGCGACTCACTGAACGCATCGGGGAACTCAGTGTGGAGAAACAGCAGGAGAAGAGGAAATACAAGTACGTGGCAAGCATAGTCTCACATGCACGCTGTCTGGTACTGAGACTAGTGGGAAGCATTGCAATGAAGTGGTAGCTCCAAACAGCACCTAACAAGTATTTGTGAATGGATCAAATCATTAGGGCATGCACAATAGCACCCACTCTTGCAAAAAAAAATCACAAATTTCAGTTCTAAGCTTTTACACAGCGAATGTGTGTAAAAATGGAACATTAGGCACATCAAATGTTGGGAATTGCTGTAAAATGTGTCTTGGGTGTCTTCCAAAATTTGAGCCATTTCAAAGCAGGTGTATTACACGCTATTATACTATGCCAGATTTACATGTGCTATGGACTGCATGTGTACATGAATGCTGTGTTGCTATATCTGTGTATCACACTTCCATTGAAACTTCTGGGTGGCCCTAAACTGCTCCCATTCAGACTACACAGTTGCAGTTGCTTCCATGCAAATTTTATTTTCCTCTCAATTATCTTCTGTCTTTCAGGGAGTTGAGGCAGAAGCATGTGCGACTGGTGCGGGAGAAAAAGGAAATGCAACACACGGTAAAGTCCATATCATACAGATTGAACCTAGTCTCGTTCCCAGACCCATGTGCGTGTTTGGGGTCTGGGAATGAGACTACCCCTACCATGTCGGTATGCACTACTGGTCTCCCCCCACCCACCCACACAAACACAGGTTGCCGAACTAGAGAGGAGGGTAAATGAGATGATGCTTTTAAAGTTTGGTCAAGTAGTTGACCTTGATCGGTTGGAGGGCCTTGGCACTAACCGCATTGTAGAGGAACTGAGGGGGAAGCTATCCACCCTGGAGCAGAGGACCAGCCAGGAACTGGCAGAGCTTGAGGCTAAGATGGACACGGAGAGGCACCGGCTCGTGGCTGTGACCCGGGAGAATACACAACGCCTGAACCAGCTGCACGAGCTGCTCACCACTCAGACACAGCTAGAGCAGAAGTTGAATGCCAGACAGAAGACAATGGTGGGTTGGCAGACACACTTGCACTTCATGAATGGTTGAAACCTTGTCAGACAGTAACAGCAAATGGTACTCTTTCCACACCCAAGGGTCAAGAGGTGGCAGGTGGGGACCTCAAACCTGATGGCCATGAACAGAGACAGCTTTTGCAGCTAGTGAGACTACAAGCTGCCGACATCGAGGCCTTACGTGCAGAGATACAGCTGCTCTCCCACAAAGGCGGCCACATTCTCCCCCCTTCGCAGCCCCCCATCAACACACATGCACAGCCCCCACCGGCCCTTCAACAGCAACAGTGACTCTAACATACCATACTGCTTTATAGGCATTGTCATGCATCAGAGGTCCAGAACCTAATGTCTCATGTGCATAGACTGGCCCACTGCCAGAGACATTTAAACACAGAAACACAGGTTAAGACTACCACTATGAAATAATGTCTCATTTGATGAAATTAATAACAGCAGACACCATGTTCCCAATGCCATCAAAGATCTGGTGTAGTGGTGCTTCACACATGTACGCAGGGGTGGTTACGACCTTGGCCTTCTCGTCCACATGAGCCTCCTGAGGATCAATGTCAAGGGTGATACCACAGTAGTGTGTAGCCAAAGAAATGGAAGGTATTTTTGTGTAATCTACCCTCTAGGGTGCAAGGTACAGTGCCTGGTTCCCTTGTCACTATACTCACAGACCATATAAACCGGAGGTGGACGTGAAACGATACGCATCCACGGAGAGTATACGTACGGAGATTCATTGAAGCGCAGGTATATCTGACTATAGTAACTATATATACAAAACTCAGTCCGCTTGTCAACTGTAGCATCTCTGAGCACTACCATCGTTTGTTGACATTCTTACCCAGTTGTTGGTTCATGAACTAAGCGATCGCTGCGTCTATCTAACACATCGTCCATACTATATTATTATCAACGCTGTGGCTATTGGTCCGGCAGTAAGTACAATACTCTAGGTATAGGTACCGGAAATGCGCGCGCATCTAGAACCGACCCTGGCCCTAATATACCCTAAGCCGCCTGCCGGACCAATAGCCACTTCGTATTATCAATGCTATACTGTGTGTTCCTGCATGGTGCAGCACCCAGTACAGGGCTTCGTGTGATCTGTCCTTAGTGCTATAGGATACGGTCACTTTAGTGGCTATGTGTTTGGCTCCCGTGCTGTTGATAGCTTGTGCTGCTGGGTCTAGGTCACTGCCGACGGTCACTTCCACACCGGGCAGCACCTGAGTGTGTATGCATTATTGTGTACATGCTGACATCACAGTTATCTGACACGTGCACCAAACAGAATATGGCTTTGCAGTTGATCATACCATGACGTGACATGTACGTGACAGTGTACAAGTGATTCACCTTTGCAATAAGCACAGGGGAGATGCAGCACAGCCTGTGTGTGTGTGTGTTGGGGGGGACATAGTCAAACATAGACTAGGCGATGTGGTTCATGTCAGTGGGGCTGACCCAATAGGTTTGCTGGCCTGGATGAATTCCTGAAGTACTCTCTCGACGTCAGTCAGCACCTTCATGTTTGTTCCCTCTGTGGCGAACGTACTCCTGCAAACACACATCACAGAGAGATCAGTTAGCGCACATGTAAGAATGCATTGTGGTGTGTGTGCATGTGAGTGTGTGTGCATGTGGTGTGTGTGCATGTGAGTGTGGTGTAGCTCACAAATTCTTTGCGGCTCCAAATCCTCCAGGGAACACAACGGCATCGTAGCTAGTGGCATTTAGAGTGGACAGCGGAGAGATATTGCCTCTAGCTATTCGAGCTGACTCTACTAACACATTCCTATAGGAGGAACAGGAGCAACAGCATTATCGGAGAAAACCAAGAAACAGTCACCCCCCACACCCTAACTCAAATTCTGGTCTCGTGCAGCCAGATTTGCACGGAAAGGAGATTGAGTCTGGCCAACTGCCCATATAAGACTAATGAACTAAGTAGGTGCAATTAGTTATCGATTGCCACCCGAATCGGGATGGGCATCACAACAAGTTGTATATGGGCAGTTGACCAGACACTCCTTTCCATGGGAAAGTCCGGCTACGCGAGACTAGTCCTACCTGGTTTCCCCTACTGTAGGCTCTCCTTTACAGTGATCTATGACATGCATCTGGGGAATATCCGGGGCAAAGATCCCAGCCTCTGCACCATGACGACTCAGATGAACCAGTACACTAAGAGAGGCAGCACATGCAGTAAGAGGGAGTGAAAAGGTGATGTGGCAACAACAGACTACTACAATACAGTGCAAGGGGTGGTACTTAGAGCTGTGACCGGCGATTGTGACCCCGTATACGGCGGATGTAGGTGTGGCTTACCGTATTACTCTGTATACTACCAAAAAGTCACACAGTCACGGTGGATTTTTGTGACGGTTACAGGGTCACCGGCAGTTTAGCAGCACGGTCACACGGTCACTGGCAGTTTTTGGACGGTCACAGTTTGTGACCCCGGTCGCAGCTCTAAGTACAGCGCATATGGAGTGACCACCCCTTGCAGTGCATATTGTATGATTGTGTATTTGCCTTCAACACGAACAGACGTACGCAGAAGCCTCATGGATCTCAGATCCATCGTACACACCACAACCTGACAAAACCTGAGGGTGGAATATTTAAAATACACGTATACCACTGCGGACACACATGTAGACTTAGAGCAGATATTATAGAGCAAGCTAGTACAAAACTAATTTACAGGTGTGTAGACTTCTGTCATCATGAAGGAACCTACCACAGCCACTTTGGCCTGTGCTGCAGTGGAAGAACAAATTGTGCGCGCCCCGAGCAGCTGAGTTCCGTTAACGTTGCACAGCAACAATCTCCTCAACAGGCCAGCCATGGTGATCAGATCTGTGAGCTTTGAAGTTCCAATTAATGCGCAGCAGCGTGCCCCACCCATTATTACGTCATCAATGTGTTGTACAAACAGCAGAAAGTACACCAAACAAACAGAAACTACACCAAACAAACAGAAACTAGAGCTCTACATTTGTAAGTCTACTAGCAGAAAAGAAGTTCAACCATTTTGCTGTGTCTGCACATCTTTTCTTGGCCACCTAGTACAATCAAACGTCCCTTCGACAGTACAACACATGTGGCCTGACTTCTTGCAGTGGGCATGTTTCCGACAAACAGCCATTTCTCAAGTGACGGTGAGTAGATGAACAAGGCGGGGCTTAATGACCGTGTGGATGGACTGTCGGTGCCTCCAACTGACATGAGGTAGTTTCCAAAAGGGACAGCAGTGGAAAGGTAGAGGGGGGAGTTAGGAAGCACACTCCAGCGGTTGGTAGCCACCTTCTCGTTCAGAGCAAGACTGTACACACACTCTTCTGGGCCACTCTCCCCCCTGGCCGAGTCTGTGAAGTTAGTACCTCCCATCAGGTACCACCGGTCGTCTACGATGCAGGAGGTCATCCCGACGCAGGGTTTTGGTAGCGGTCGGATCGTACTCCACTGGAATGTGGCACAATCAAACAGCTCTACATTGTACAGCAGTTTCTTAAAGTTCATACCCCCAGCCACCAGGAGCGACAGCTGGTAGGTCGTTGCGGTGCAGTCTTGCCTAGGTGTTGGCATTGCGGGAAACAGGGATGTTGTCCAGCCCTGCTGCTCTCTGTCCCACACAGTGAGCTGGTTGGTGGATGCTTTCTTCCCAACGTCCATTCCTCCCACAAGGGTGAGGCTCTTGTTCACCTCGGCCATGGCAAAGAAGGCAACAGGGCCTGGTGGCAGGGGTGTCCACTTACGCACTAGCCCATTGATGTCATACTCGTGTACCACACAGTCGGTCACCTGGTCCTTTGCATCACCCCCGCCAATGTACAGTTTGTCCTCCAGTAAGAGGCCTCGTGCACCAAACATTCCAGCAGGCATGGGTGCATCGCGTTTCCATACGAACGCAGACTGTGTAGCAAGCAGGCCTGCAGATTTTGGCCGATCCTACCAGTTACGATTGTTGTGCATGCATCAGTTTGGGAAACAGACAAATTTGTTAGTGAAAATCGTTGCAAAATTTTGGTAAAGTTTGGATTCATAAACACAGCAACATCCTTTTTGTGCCATACAAAGGTAAACAGCTAACACACCTTAGGGGATCGTTGTCCAGGAAGGGAGGGTGGAAGCAGGAGGCTTTGGAGGGAGCCAGCAAGCTGCTTCTCCAGTGACCCGATCTTCCCTCTCATGTGCGACATCTGATTTTCCTTCGTCTCCAGTTGCAGGCTAATGGTTTGAAGTTGGTCCTTGTTTGCAGCCAGCTGTACGCCCTTTGCCTCCAGCTGGTTGCGGTTGCTTTCAAGTACCTGACAGTATAAAGGGATACACACATACATACACTGTGAAAACAGGTGAAATCCATTAGGAAATAGTAAGGAGAATTGCTCCAAACTCCTATAGAAGTAGTAGCCTCATACCCAGGCCCACATGCGGAACGCGGAAGAGGGCCTGGCAAAATTCCTGTATGTGCACAGTCAGCATAACTGCGTAAGCGATTACATTCCTTACTTTGATGCATTTGAAATAATGTGGAAGGTAGCTGTTGGTGATGGCTAAGTAGAAAGTCCTTGCCAAGGAGCGACCAGAGGTGACTCTTGAAGGCTAGAACAGTGGTTTTATCGAACACGGCTACACTTTTCACGGGGTAAAGAATGTAATTACTACGCAATAATTGGCAATGGACGAACGTGATTTGCCTACCCGAAATCAAGACTGCTGAGCTCAGCACATACGGGAATTTTGCCAGACCCACTTCCACGTTTCGCATGTGGGCCTGGGAACGAGGCTATAGAAGTAGACATCCATGCACTACAGAGGTAGCAGCTGACCTGAAGCAGGTCAAGGTAGGAAGTCGTGGGCAGTGGGTGCTTCTTCTGGAGCATCTCCAGTGTGGTGACCACTTTGGGGATCTCGGGACGGAGGGTGGAGTCGTTCTGCAGGCACTGCAGTGCAATGGGGAGGAGACAGTGATCATGTCTGATCAGGTTGAGGTACGGCTCTCTGCGTGCTGCCTCAGACACTGGTACTAGCTTCCCTCCCTCCACACGTGTGGCCTCACTGGGGATGGGCCACTGCTGGGACACCAGGTGGATGGTGAGCACGCCAAACGAAAAGGAATCAATTTTTGTGTTATAACTCGGGTTTGCTGCAAGTGCTTCGGGTGGCATGTATGCAGCAGTTCCTGGGGCCTGGGTGAGGCACATGGACGCTCTTGGGCTGAGATCAAGAATCCGGGCCACGCCAAGGTCGGCAATCTTGGCCACCATGTTAGAGGTTAGGAGTACGTTGTTTGCGGTCAGGTCGCGGTGGATGATGGGAGGGGAGTGGCCGTGCAGGTAGGCCAGGCCTAGCGCTATGTTGTGCAGCATCGAGATCTGCAGAAAGAGCGGAATCTGCGGGCGGCTCTGCACGCACGCCGCCAAACTAGTGGGTAGGTACTCCATCACGATAACAGGCGACCCCGACCCGTTTCCCTCTTCGATATACACTCCCAGGAACTGCACGATGAAGGGGTGTCGCAGGTTACTCATCAGGTGGCATTCGCGTTCAAATTTGGCCAGCGTTGTTGTGTTAGCATCCTTCCCACCCAGCTGCAGCGGAAGGTCGTGCAGCTTTTTGGCTGCGCACAACGTGCCCCACCGCTTCACCTTACGGACGGACCCGTAGGCGCCTTTCCCGATCTCCTCTTCCGTCTCCACGATTCCGTCCAGGAGAAAGGGTTGCAGCGAACCGTTGAGAGCGTTCCCGCTTCCGGAGCGCCTCGCCATAGACCCGATCTTTTCACGAACAGGGTTGTTTTGTGTATTTATATTTCAAACCCGTACATTTCCGTAATCTAGTACTAAATTGGAGTAATTTCGGTTTCCATAAAAACACAGGTTAAAAATTAAATTACAGTTAAACATTCAGCAAACTAATTAGAACTCATAGTTCAACTAGAAAAATAAAATCTACTTTCTAATAATTATGCTGTGCATTCATGCATCAGGTGGCAGCTGATAGAGCCTGTAGGAAAATTAAAGAACACATAAATTCAAAGGTGACCAGAAAGAAAGATGACCTTATAGGTATGAATATTGCAGCAGATTCACAACTATGTGTTGATACCACCTACAGTGCGGAACTATACACGAACAGCCTTGGAATTCAAGTGGCTATGGATATCTATAGCATATTCATCAAACGTGAGGTCAGAAATTATGGAGCTAAGTGGGAAAAATACAACACTCACTTCGGTGGCTGCTTTGGGAGGGCAATGGTGATGTCAGCCTTATTCTTCCTCACAATGTACGAAAAGCTCCCTTTTCTTCGGAGAGTGTTGAGGGCAGAGCGAAAGTTCCTCACAGGCAAACCATGGCACCGGGACAGGACCATTACATGCTCCAGACTTGTAGCCAGGCCTGACCGGAAGACCCCTGAGTTGCAGAGGTTGATCCGTAGAGCCCCGATGCGTGTTGTCAACTCAGCGGCAATTGTGAGTAGCCCCACTCCTGGTCGCAAGGGTTCCCGGATGGCCACCTCAAGTTGCTGCACTAGTGTGTCCATTGCGTTCAGAGGCTGTGAGATCTGGTGAATGGCCAACAGCATGGCATCATTGTCCTCGGGTAGCTGGGAGCGGTCAAGGCGGAAGGCCCGCAGGGAACGGTAATAGTCCTTCAGCACAAGGAGGGAGGCATTGTTCAACTCTCTCTCTTGGGAGTAAGCATCTGAGCCCTCCTCCAGGTCCATCACACCTGGATGAGTAAACAATATGCAGTAGTTTACATAGTACCACACCCTCCTGTTTGTATAGCAGAGTGTGTGGGAGAGAGGGTTAGACTTGCTATAGCCTGTTCACTCACTCTTGTTGAAGAGGACAGGGTGCATCTTGATCCCCATGGTGGAGTGCATTGGCTCAGGTAGTGCGCTGAACACCACAGGGGGGAGCAGGAACGTCACATGCAGCTCACTGCGGTCCCCCTCCACAGACACCTGAGGTAGCTGAGCTGGGTAGAGTAGCAGCAGATATAATACAGTGCTATAATTGCACTAGTCTCGTGCCCAGACCCCTCAGAAGAGGGTCTGGGAACGAGACTGTAATTGCACCTGCATTCAGCCAGGAAGAGTGGAATCACACCATCTAAGCCTCGTAATAATTCACACTTCTTTGGTTCTTTTGCTATTGATCACACTACAATACATCAGCTGCTTGTGTCTATTGATCTCTAGCTGAGGAAGGGGTGAACACCGAAAGACAATATGGAGTTGCACTCACCATTCAGTGGCAGCTTGGCACTGGTATCTGCAGCCACGTGTAGCCTCACATTCCTCAACCTTTGTGCGGTGTGGAAGAGATCCCATAGTGCGGAGAGTTCGGACGTCTGCATGGTGCATGTGAAGAACACACATCACATGGAATAAAGATAGCTGGGATGTAGCCTCGTAGACCCCCGCCCAGGCCTATTGAGGGGCCTGAGAACGAGGCTAGCTGGATGCACAAGTTAGTGACATTGTCCTGGAGTATGGCTATTCAGAGTTGAGTCTCTGACTTTCTCCAGTGGGCCATGACGACAGCCCTGGCTTTCGAAATCAACTACCAAAGCGTAAAATGAGAGAAGTGATTACAGATCTGCGTCACCTGCTGGACCATCATGGTAGATTGCAGGTGGACAAGTACCCCTCTCTGTGCCACCAGACGCAGCCACTGCTGGCTGTTGGCCTCGGCGTCCCCAGATTCACACTCGACAGCTGGATTGAGTTGACCCCCGGCTGCTGCCATCAGGTGGTGGGCAAATGCTGTGACCACCGCTGTCAGGCACTGCATGAACAGCTTATCAGTGGACTGTACCAAGTCAACGTCTGTAAGGAAGTGTGGTGTTCAGATTACAGAGAAGCTATACCTGCTCAGTCTGCCGTCTATTGCATACGATGGTGAAACAGCATTGCACGCATTATCATGTTACGGGAATGGGCTTACTGTCACACAGGGTGAGGGAGACAAGGACATGGAGTGTTAGATCTAGGGGAAGAGAGGTGTAATGGTAAACAGAGTGAGTGTGTGTGTGTGGGGGGGGGGGGGGGGGGGGGGGGGGGTG
This sequence comes from Axinella damicornis, assembly GCA_963931865.1. Classification (NCBI taxonomy): domain Eukaryota; kingdom Metazoa; phylum Porifera; class Demospongiae; order Axinellida; family Axinellidae; genus Axinella; species Axinella damicornis. Next base: position 16,039,247 of record OZ007508.1, read on the forward strand.
CAGATTTACCATGCACATAGGTCTTGGCAGCTTCCATAAGAACTTCAATTGCTTTGACCAGTGGTTCTCCAAGTTCTTTCGCATGCAGTTTGATGTCTTCACACAGAACCTTGAGCTTCTGCTTGCACTCTGAGATTGTGTCTAAATGGTGCATATGTACGATGACTGCATGAGCTAGTAACTACTAGTCTAGGGAGAGAGAAGAGCAGGAGGGAAGGAAGTGGATGGTCATAATTACCATGCGCAGGCTTTGGTATGAAGGGGGCAGTCTCCTCTACCACACTCAGCAGCAGCTGGTCGTCAAGGTACTCCACGAGTGAATACACCTGGGGCCAAATACATACAACACATAGCTATCCCATAGCATTTGCCCTCTCTATGCAGTCTGTGTCTCTCTCTACCTTTCGCACAAACCCCTCGACCATGAGTTTGATCACTGGCTCAGGGTTGCTGACAGAGACGAGCCTCTGTCGGTGGTTGTGTCGCCGCAGGACAGGGGACGAGGAGGGAGTGAGGTCATCTACATTGGGGTTAATGTGAGGATGGACGCCAAGGGAATCATTGAAGTCAGTGTGGGCCACTGCTGGTTTCTCCAGAGCTGACACCATCCTAATAAGGCAGTGAGACAGTACATTGGAACTCCACTGACTAGTTTGCAGTACTGAGGTTTCAGGTTACTTGTCCAAGTTCCAGTTCAGATTTTGGCACCAGGACACTGATGAGAGAGTGTGCTGTGTGCGCCTTTGCCGTCTACATGGTGTAGGCGTCCTGCTTGTGAACATGTACACTACACGAACTTGCAGTAATTTGTAATTCCTGACTTAGACTCCAAGTACGAACGTCCTGTCCTTTCTGAGGCCATACTTATGCGCATGTGCCAATTTTTTTGAATGGCTCTTGGACAAGCAACCTGAAACCAATAGCTATTCAAAATTTAACTCACTCTGAGATGACATCATTGTCCTTGCGCAGTTCATGTAGCCGGCTCTGCAGCTCATGGCAAAGGTACCGCCTCGTGTTGGCATCTTTCAGTCCCTCACGCTCCACGTTCTGGAGACAGGAAGACAACTGATGCCATAATTCCTCCATTGCTGGGGAATCATAGCAGAGATGCTTACATTGAATGTCTTGTTCATGATAGAGGGGGCAGCCATTGTACTGATGGAATATCTGGTGTAGGCTGTGGACAGGGGAGGAGGGGGGCTGGGGGGCCCGGAGCCATCTGCTGGGAGGGGGGGGGGGGGGGGGGGGGGGGGGGGGGGGGGGGGGGAGAAGGGGGACAGTCTCATAATATTATGTTTATGCCGACTGTGTATCAGTAGAAATCATAGCAGTTTATGTGAGCATTGTTAGCCCTGCATACACAATGTGAGTAGCCATACAGTGGATTGCACTTCCGTCTGAACCTTTGCGGATTCCGTGACCGTGCTAAAAGTTAGTGGCAAGAACTTCCTGTGGGTGTAGCTTCACGGAAATGACACGGTGGAACAAGCTGGAGTCCGGAAGTTGCGGGCACTTTGCGTGAGCGTCATACTTGCAGAACACAGTTTCCATACTGAATACGTAAATTTTCGAACAGAAGTGCAATCCGCTGTACTAAAGCCTAACAGTCACTGCCCTGGTGATATACATGGCAGCTGTACATATATTACACAGCCCACTCATTACCATCATCTGGCAAGGTAGGGGAAGAGGGGAGGGGACACCCAGCAACCACATCCAGTGTGCTGGTGTGCAGGTTGGTGGGACACGCCTCCAGCGCAGCAGAGTGCGGGGTACCGTGTGGCTTGTATGACGGCCAGCGTGGGCTAGTGAGAACGGCAGACGCCTGCAGGAACACACAGATGCATCAATGAACATTATATGTTCAACGTCTTGAGCTGTGCAGTAGGTCCTCACTCTCTTGTAGCTGGTGGCTAGGGTCTTGAGCTCAGTGACATAGTCCACCATCCTTGTCTCCTTGACACTGCTTTTGGAGATGTGGGTACAGATCTGCTCGGCCTCAGATGCGTACAGCTTCAGTAGCTGGAGAGACAAGTACAAGTGGTAATATATGTGTTCAGCATCAGATGCGTACGCGTACAGCTTCAGTAGCTGGAGAGGCAGGTACAACCGGTAACACTACCCTGCACTAAGAATTAAGCAACTTGTTGTACACCACTGCAGGCAATTCAACTGTGACTAACCTGTGCAGGTAGACTGAAGGTGTACGGGGATTCAAGAGCTCTCTCAACCACGTTAATGGGTGTGTCCTCGCTGCTGTCATACCTGAAGATAGACACCTGTTCCAGTGAGGGAAAGCCGAGTTTGAGCGTCACACTGGCTCCCTTCTCCTGATGGGAGGTCTTGGAGAGTGATCCCTTTACAGCAACTACCACGGCATCATGGCTGGACCTCATGACATCTTCCTGTCCCACACGCAGAATGCAGCAGCCGGGCAGGAGGCCCGCCTCAGCCGCAGCCGAACCTATGGGGCACAAAAACATTAGGTTATCACTGCCTCTTGAGAGGGAGCCTTGAAGATAATGACTCTGCCGTCAGGCTCAGTTGCTGCCGTCTACGTTACAACGGTGAAGTACCTCTGTCAATGCTGTGTATGACCACTGGGGCACTCCCCTTGATGTTGAAACCCAGTCCAGCTGCAGAGGGTACCAAGGTGCAGAACACTGAGCTGTTCTTGACCACAGTGAGATGGATGGGGGGAGCAACTTGAAGGTTGTCCTGCGGTGGGGACAGGGCCTCCAGCAGCTCACTGGATGGTGACCCCTGCCAAATGAAGTGGCCATTAACAGCGACCACTGTCTGGCCAGCACACACTCCACATAGCTGTGTAGGGGAGGGAGAACTGCTATAACTAGGAAGGTTGTAACAAAGAACAGTCATTAGAGATTTCACCTGGGCTTCCGGTGAGGCGAACTTTATAGTTAGAGGAGCGCTATCACTGAGCTGCACCCCATAGCCACGCTTGTCACCCAAGAATGGCACCTGAGAAGAAGGAGAATGGAGTGAAGGGAGAATATTCCCAGTCCTTCAGGTAGCTGAGTCTCACAGTAATGGTGAGACAGCTCAGGACTTGGCTGGAGGCAAACTCCATTCTGGTAATGGCTGTTGGCCTCCTATCCTTCTCCTTTGCTCTTTCATGGGCGTCATCTGCTGTGAACCGGTAACAGGTGGCAATGTCCTTGAAATTCTGGTCATCAGTGGCTGGGAATGAGGCGGAGAACTAAATCAGGGATCAGTTACCAAAGTCAGTCTTAAAATCGTATATCAACCACAAGAATTGCATTGAAAACACGTCTGTTAGGAGTTGCACTCTTTGAAAACAGCCCTTGACCTTCATTGAATGAATGAATGAAGGAATGAAGAATGACTGTAGTTGCTATGGGGTTTGAAATAGCAAACAGCAGTTGGAAGGTCTTTATGGATGGGATCCGGGTTAGTTATGACAAGTGAATGGAATGCAGGGAATTCCATGTACTCCACCGCAGCTTAGAGAGGTTTGAGATCCACAGAGTGGTCATAGACTGCCCTACCAGTGTTTGTACTGACATAGAACTTCGACAAACTATTTATGGTGCCTCTTCTCTCTTTATAGCCGATGAAGACTGTACCTGATGAAGCCAGTGTTGCTGACGAAGCCAGTCTACTAGCCAATCTACAAGGTGACAACTAGCAATCTGTGAAGCCAATCTACAAGGTGACTCAGTTCTCATTAGTATTACTTGCTAAATTCAGTTTCAAGGATACTTCATACTGAAAATTACTGACATACCTACTAGGCCCCACTGTAATCACAGATGGCAGCTTGAAGGGATCCCACTAAGGGCAAAGCTTCGATTTCTGTGGAGGGGATTTTCTCCCCCCGACAATTGTGACTGGAGCTCAGCACAAAATGCACAAACAATGCAGACTGTATAGGCCACGTAGACCTTCTTCACCTGCTCAAACAATACTGTGTACTCAGTAGCATTATTCAGTTAAAGATATATGCAGCCAAAATACAAAATATTCTGCATTGCTTGTGCAATTTGTGCTACTTCACGTAGCAATGAGCCTCTACTTGAACTTCTAAAACTGTTGGTACACATCTGAAGCTAGAATAAACAAAGCAGTCTTGTGCTGTGCTGGCAGAATGGTTTTGCACTCTAGAGGCAAGGCCTGAACACCCTACAGTGTACTCTTATGTAGCCTCATTCCCATGGCGGCCAGGGAACGAGGCTAACTCATATTGTAATCAATGCTGAACATGAGCAGAGCTCTCTACACAGCTGGCGCACAAACCATGTCTCAGTATGCCTGTGGCATAAAGGTCTTGTCCTAGCATTACACCTTCCTCCCTGGTAGAGATGTCCCCCTCCGTCTGCAGCCAGTCCAACAGCCGCTGCGCATGGATCACACCTCTCATGGTTCGCAGCCCGACCCTTTGCTCCCTGCAGGGAGAGGAACTACACTCACAAGAGACTGAGGAGAACTTAAACACCACCCAACTGTAACTGACTTGATCAGGGGGTCAAAGAGGCCGTGCAGTCTGCAGTATATCCTTAGGCCCTGGGGTAGGAGCAGACAGAGTGAAACATGGAAACTCGTCTCGTTCCCAGACCCAAACAACCCCAGCAAAGATCGCTTCCTGCTGGTATTACTCGGGTGACACTGCAAGTGATCCTTGCTGGGTATGGGAATGAGACTAACTGGAAACACAGGTAGACCAACTCACCCTGGCCAGGAGGTCACTGCCCTCGTACTTCACTCGGAATGTACCATCGTCGTAGCGGAAGCGGTAGAGTAGTTCACCCTTTTTGAACTGGTGCTTGTCGTTGACTAAACAATAGTGAGCAATGCTTGGGTTAGTCCAGTCAGTATTTACATACCTTCGGCCACTGTTTACCACTGCCCCACCACAACACTCAATTGCACACCAATAACATTCTTCACATAAGAAGCATCCACTTACCATGGTGAATGAGGCCATTCTCCAGCAGTGCCTGCCCCAGGAACACAGCCTCTTCCACCTTATCTCCCTCCCCATGCTCTAGCAGCCATGTCACCAGCTCCTCTCCACTGAAACACTTGGCGTAGGTTCGCAACCTGGGCTTGTGGTCGCGTATCAGCTGCCCCTCTCGTTTTGCCAATTGGTACAACTTCTCCCCTTTATTCAGGACAAGGCTGCGGGTGTCCTGTGCGATGCCAGCTGCAAGTCCTGGTAGGGAAGGAGAAACAACCCTGAGAAAACTATAAACATTTGTGCACATCTGCTGGTATACTAAAAGCCAAACATTTGGGCAAATGGTAATCCTACTGACGTTTTCTTTTCTCCTTCTCTCTCCGAATGGCTTCCATCCACTGCTGTTTGTCCTCAGCGCTTCTAGCAATCAATACAAACCACTTGTTTTTCGATACGTTGTGCACCTTCCAGCCGTTCGTAACAGAGATTCCATTTGTGTGGTAGTCAGCTGAAGGGGGACAGTACAGTAAAGGGCATTCATTCTATCCAGAGGTGTGCAGGGAATATTCGATCACTTACCAGTGCCATCCTCAATGTTCTCAATGTCCAGACTTTCAACTGGCACCCTCCCTCGAAACAACAGGCTCTTACTCCGTGACCTGTTGAGGGTTAACAATGACACTAATTATTCAAGGAAGCCACCCGTCTCCAATGTCAGCTCACAGCAATGCCTTCTTGCAGTAGACAAGTAGATTGTCAAAGAGGAAGAACATTCGCTCCTGTGTGTTGCCGGCAGAAATCTTAATGAGGGGTCCCTCTTTTATGAGCTCATTGCATGTGTCCACCACATTGGAGCCCTCCCAGCCCTCCATAGTGGCCTGCAAGTCTGCAATGGCTTCCAGTTTCTCTACACGGCGTTTAGCTTCATTGATCACGGAGCAGGCTTCGCGCATCATGGTGAGGGCCTCTGTGGTGGAGCTGCGGTCAGGGTGGCCTTGCGGAGTGTATTTATCCAACTCCTGAAAAATAGAGGACGGAGATGAGTCTAGAGGGTACATAAGCACAGCAAGCAACTCACCCTAAAAAGTAGTGGGTACTTGCACACGCGCTGGATGGGCTTGAACAGGTAGGAGTCAATGGAACGGTCCCCCTTTCCTCCTAGCAACATACATCCCTGTACAGAATATAATGCATGTACATGAACAAATATAGTGTGCTCCCTACAGCACATACAATGGCAAAGTAGGTTACTCACCACGAAGAAGGCTTTGAATGCCGGTTGCTCCTCCAACTCGTACAACAGCTTTTGGGAGTGTTCATTGTTCTCCCCATACTGCTTGTATACATTGAACCGCTCTTTCTGTGGCGGGAGAGGGAGGCACAAATTATCATCATGGATGCATGTACGGGCACACAGCAGTGGATGTGATCTCACGTGTTTGAGGTAGCACTGGGCAATGGTGGCATCAGAGGAGGCCCCTGCACCCATGCAAGACTCCAGGTCAGCGATCAGCTGTCGATGCAGGGCAAGGATGTCCTCAATGTTGCAGAACAACGTTTGAATGATCTTTGCAGAGAAACTGTTATCATGCTGACCCTTCTGACGAGCTTTCTCCAGCAAGTACTGGGAACAGAGAATCATTTGTACACCATCATGACACTGCTAAAATTATATGAAGCTGCCCCGCCCGGCTTGAACCATATCTACGCCTGAACGTACGGTGACTGTGAACTCCAAGTTTTCGGTGTAGTCTCGCTCTGTGTCGTAGATTTCTTTGACGACAAGCAAACGAAAGCGCTTTTGCTTATCAGCCATCCCGCAGCTGATGCACGCCCTCGATCGACCTCATAGAAATGATGATGTGTTATTACACTTCAGTAACGCAATAACTAAATTCATAATGCGCCAAAAATAATACATAATTATACAAACACTGTTCTAATACATGTACATGACTGTGCAAACACAGTTCTATCAGAGATAGGTGATACTGCCCTCTTCGCTGAGCTCTGACAGTTCAAGAGCTTCTTGTTGGATCTTCAGCCTCGTGATCTGCATGGCAAGCAACCGGCTGGAAGCAGGATGAGAATGAATGCAATCATACCAGGAGCGCATTGAGCCCCGCCATTTCCCCCTATGATTAGGGGGAAATGGGGGTATAACTACTTTGCCAGGATGGTACGGTACAATTTCACTATCTAATTTCGCGGATTGTGTCCGGCATAGATTGTGTCCAGTGGACGTGATCCACTGGCTAATTGTGTTTTATCGGGTGTTACCTGCTAGCAGGTTGCATCCACTCAGACTAGCAGAAACTGTCTGGATTTGCAGATTCTGTCCATTCAGAAAGCCTGACGTTCTGCAAAAGCCTGCAGCATGCAGATTGCAATTGTGTTTTCTTCAGGAGCCCATGTTCGTAGCTAATGACTACACCTTCCCTTTGCAATTGTATTGTCTTCTGGAGCCCATGTTTGTAGCTAATGACTACGCCTTTTATTATAGAGTCAATCCCTTTAAAGACACTATGAAGTTACAGTGTAAGGGTAACCACTATAGAGGATGTAGCCCCATTCCCAGGTGTTCGGTAAGGTGTCCGGACGGACACCATCCATTAGTAGTTAGTATCTGCACCCCGGACACTATCCGCAAAAGCACACACAATCTGCTAGCATGTCAGGTCCAGGGTGGACACTATCCACTGCTGGACATGACCTGCTGTGATACCAGAACAATCGGATGGTCACGGAAATTGCCTAAATTACGGAAAATCTAACTTACTTAAAACGCATCACAACTGTAGCTGTGCAGAATGCTTCATTCGGATGACAGTCTTGTACATACAACCGTTCCACATTCTGCACATGTACTCGTTCATGCTCACCCCACAATGCTGTATGATCTGGGTGAGCAGCTATAGGTTATTTGGATGCATATGCGTGGAACAGCTGGGATATGCATCCTGTTATGTAGCTTAAAGTTTGATCCCGCCCTTTTGTTAGATTTTCCATGATCTGTCCCATCATCCTGGGTGTTAGGGTATTTGTCTTTTCCAGAACCGTCCCACCCGTCCCATCTGAGAAATTAGGTATCCCATCCCTGGATTTGCGGTGTAATATTCTTGAAAGAAAACATTTCTGCAAGTGACTGTATGTCAATCATCAACAGTGTATAATAATAAGAAGAGAGTATCGAACTCGCTATAGGCTACATTGAATGTATGCGGAAAGTAACGTGACATCCAGTATGGTGCACGTGATCCACACGGACTCGTCAACTATTGTACTCCCCGATATGGCCGAGTTTACTTGCTGCACGCACGCCTTGATCGTCGAGTCAAAGAGGCTGTGGTACGGTAGCCATGGCGTCTATGCCAGGTAAGATTGTGTTTTTGACATTATCACCATACCGGATGTCACGTTACTTTCTGCATACATTCAACGTTAGCCTATAGCGAGTTCGATACTCTCTTCTTATTATTATACACTCTTGCAATCATTCATTGTCAAAGGGTGATAGATGGTGAAAAACCCCAGCAAGTCATCTGAACCGTATTGTATCTTTGTAGTTGAAACTATGCAGTACATAGGGTGTCTCTAATCACTGGACTGGAATACGGACTGGAATGGTGGAATGGAAAATGGAATGGACTATGGAATTTTTATGTACAGCAGAAGGCACCATTTCACACTGTTCTAGCCTCTTTCGTCCCTTTCCACTCTGTCAGACCTCAGGAGTCTCCTATTGCAGTTTAGGCTATACAGAATGCATCCGTTGAAGCTCATCAAATATAGCATGTGACCTTTGACCTAAGACTCCGAGGAGGATGCAGGCCAGTACGAGGCAGAGCTGGCTACGAGTAGGTTAGTAAGTAAATACCACACAGCAGAGCCGGGTGGGTAGTGCCATGGAAAATGGACATTTTTAAAAAGATTTCCTAGTCCATTCCATTTTCCATTGCACTGTTCCAGTCAATTTTCCAGTCCAGCAATTATAGACACGCATGGAAGTAGGCGTGCCCCCCACATTTCAGTACTCACTTTTGAGTACATTCAAGTGAACAGCTGTCCCAACAATTAAAAACGACTCATGTGGAGGAGCAGTGCAGTGCTAGCGACCAAAATGAATTTACCCTCTGCACCTGATCATGTGTTGTAAGAGGGGTTCTTGTATCTCATAGGTGATCCAAATATTCCAGATTCCAAATCTATCATGACATACCTAAGCAATTAAAAAATTAGCGACATCCTTTCAAATAGATGCTTGAAGCACATACCAGTGTTTTGGGATTGTAATGCCCATTGCCCTCAGTCTAGAATCATTCAGCCTCAATAGAGTTCGACCTGATGTCAATGTGTGTGTGTGTGTGTGTGTGTGTGTGTGGGGGGGGGGGGGGGGGGGGGGGGGGGGGGGGGGGGGGGGGCATCCACCACATCATTTATAAATCCAACACCTAAAAGAGCATGAAACTTGCCTGTTATATCATGCTTTGCAAAGCAGGAAAAGTACAGCCCATAAAGAGTGGCACTCAACTGCTTCATCCACACGCCCACTTCCTCACCTCGCCAGTCGTGCACTGAGACAGAAACAAGCATAGTTGGGAAAGACTAGCCTCGTACCCAGGCTCTTTCTCGCGGTAAGAGGAAATGAGCCTGGGTACGAGGCTAGGGAAGGACTACATGTACACTAGCCAAGGGAGTGACCGACATACTATCTTACCATTCTCGGGTAGATGCATGCGGGCTATCTCCACATGAATGTCTGTGATATCGTCAGTCGGCTGCAGTGAGGGTGGTGAAAAGGACTTCTGCTTCTGTTTGCGATCGACCACATAGCCCTCCTGATCTGGAGCTGGCAACTGGTTGGCTGCCTTCTTTTTGACCCTCATTGGTACATTCAGTCCACTAGCCTTGGGCTTCTCCGGTGGCTGTACTCTCGCCACCTCTTCTCTGTCCGCTGGTTTGTACGTTTGAGTTGTTTTCTTCCGCTCTGTAATGTGATAGTCAGGCTTGTTGCTGAGCAAAAACGAATCTGGTCTTTCGGGATTATAGCTCGGAATTGGAGGAGGCCTTTCTGGGATAATCTCATGCGGCTTGGTATGGTCTTGGCTACGCAGAGCCATCTCACTCAGTTGCCTCTCTACAGGCATCTCAGTTTGTGGCACTTGTGTTGGTCTGGTGGCTTCCTGCTGTGGCTTGGCTCCCTGCCTAACGTTAACCTGGGGATGCACGGCAGCTGGTTGCCATCTCGCTTCACTGCTCTTGGGGACCCCTGGTGTGAAGACAGCCTGAGTGCTAACGAGTCTGCTCCTATCTTCTTCATTCTGCTTTCTCTCCTGCACCCCCCGTGTAATGCTTTGAATCCCCTCCAGGGCACGCTTGGCATGTATAGCATTTCGGACCATGGCCGGACCCTCCATCCCATGCTGGTGTGTGAGGTCGTCATCGCGGGAGAAGTCGAGGAGAGGGTCTAGATCTTTGTCAGACTCATCACTGGAAGGAGGTGGGGAGGAGAGGGAGTCGCTGTCGTAGCACTTCACTTCAACCTCCTGCACCCCCTGCTCTGTATCAAGCACTGCTTGTTCTGATTTCACCGCCAGGCTGCCCAGCACCTCCTGTGCAGCCAGGTAGGCACGTTCCACGCTCTTCCTGTAGCTGTCTGGAGATGAGATTACATATAAACATCACTCAACTCAATTACTCATCCATACGGACCCACCACATCAAGATCAAAGCTAGCACCACCGCCTAGCTCGACCAGCCAGGGTGGTTTACGAGACTAGGTTTTGGCTACGTACGTAGTCCATCGCGCACTAATGTATAGTACAGCTTACCCTCAGCCATTCGAATTCACACGATCATACCACCAAGTACTACCACCAAACTGACATAATTTCCGCTAAAATATAAACAAGGTTGATAACATGCTAATATCCGGAGATTATACAGATGAATACGGAAAATACCGGAAATCAAGTGAAAAAACAATTCTGCCAGAATGTTATTCAGTTTTGTCTTCTTTCTTCTTGTTATCCACATTTGGGTAGTCCCTGTAGCTGTGGATGCAGGGGTAAAGAGTGTGTGCCAAATGTGATTATGGCTGTGCATTGTGGAATGTCACCCCCATAAACCCTACAGTCACAGCTAGCTGTGACCACAGTAGCCTTGTTCCCAGGCGCTCTTGGTAATTGCCAAGAGCGCATGGGAACGAGGCTATGACCACAGGTCAACAGTCAAAGTGGCTCATAAAAATATAGTCAATGGTCACGTTGCAGTGCGGAACAACACAATCAAGGTGTGGCTAAGTATGCGAGGTCAAAGGTCAAATCAGCACAGTCAATGGGCAAAAAGCAGTACAGTCAATGGTCAGACACGTACTGAAAACAACTAGTCAAAGTTTTGACCAGCAGTCACAGCTGTGACTATAGTGTGATCTAAACTCACCTGATCAGAGCAGAGAGGTCTCCATTGATCACGGCAGCTAGAAATGGTATTCCCAGGCAGCTGGGCACCAGGTAGAGCAGTGCAGGTTGTGCCGCTCGGAAGAAGTGCATGACCCCAATTGTGGTGAGCAGACCCAATATATAAGCCATAAATCCAGCATAGAAGTATATTCTGGGCTTTCCTTTACGGTGGCTGCAACAAAACCAGACTGTTTATAATGTTCACCAGGACTGAAATGTGTATACCGACTAGCCTCGTTCCCAGTCCCATACCCAGCTTTTCATCGCTTGTAGTACGATAAAGCGGGGAGAGCCTGGTATATTTCCTCACGTGAGCATGACGTAATCGACAAAATTTAATGGCAAAATTTTCAGAATGAGGACGTTACGTTTTGCGTGTTATTCATGTTCAATGCTCGGTGAGTATGACAGTCGCCCCTTGCTAGCTAGATACGTGTGGTACAGGTATGTTACTTGGTACCTTCGCTCTTCTGAGATCCATGTACGCCCATGTTCATTTATGTCTTTCTACCGTCTTTCTACCCTTGACGTCACTCACATGAGGAAATGTACCAGGCCCTCCCTGCTTTATTGTACTGCAAGCGACGAAAAGCTGGACATGGGACTGGGAACGAGGCTATATACCGACCGATCAGGAAACTTACCAGAAGTCGAAACGGCACAGCAGAGCAATGTACAACCCTGTCCAAGGTGGAACAGCATATGAAGTACCACTATTCACTCAGTCTATACACTCACACTAACCTGGGACGACAATATCTCCAAGACCAAGCATACCAAAGTTGTTGGCAGAGAGGCCCTTCTCTAGCAAGTCCATTGGAAACATCACTACAATGGAGAGAAAGTCAACTCAAGCTACGAAAGTTTTACATGGGCACGCAAGCTGGCAGTGGTTATTAGCTCAGCACTCACATTTAATGGGCCCCTCAAATGACTTCGCCACAAAGACCATCACCTCTGTACCAAACACCTGAGGGTACAACATCCCCAGTCCTTATTAGTCATGAAGAAAGGACTCTGACAAGCTAGCAGTTCAGGCCCAAATTCAGTTTCCTTATAACCACAAGGGTGTATACAGCTTTAGAAGTGTGAACAACTTACCCAGAATATGTCATAGATGAACAGCCCACCCAGCAGCATACATCCGACTGCAACTCTGTGTTGCAACAGAGCATTGGTCAACAAAGAAGTAATTTCACCACTCATTATTCTATCCTAACCTGTCCAAGGATATCATTTCAATGGCATTGAGAGAGAACGCGAGACCAAACAAGTTGTTGAGAATCCAGTGCTAAATTTGTGCGCAGAATACAATGTGTGGGTTATGGGAGAAGCAGCATAAGGGTGAGAACTAGCCTCGTTCCCAGGGCCGAGACGGTCTGGGAACGAGGTTAGGTGAGAACATACCTTGGAGAAGAAATAGATAATGCCTAGAAGAGCACTCAGTGCTGCCACTACCAAGTCCAGTGTGTGGAAGCACAAGGAGGATTCCTCTGCAAGGGAGGAGAGAGATCACAGTACTATAGGACGTGAACAGTGGGAAAATCTACATTATCCAATTGCAGCTGCCATGTGTTGCCACGGAAATGTCGCAAATATAGTGTGTAGAATGGATGGCATGCACACGGCTAGCCTCGTTCCCAGGCTCCTCCCCAGCTTTTTATCGCATACAGTATGCGACAAAAAGCTGGGGAAGAGCCTGGAAACGAGGCTACACATGGCAATAAGAAAGCTTTCTGGCTACGTGGGTTTTCAACTTCCCGTACCCTTCTCCTGTTTTGGAGGCTTTACAGTAAGCTGGATGCGATACTCTGTCAACCTTTCCGTGATGAAGGCAGGGAGGTATGGATCCACAATCACACTGCATGGTAAGACAAGGTGGAAAGAAGTAATGCACAGGTGGACTTCAGAAGGCCTCCAATTGACCCCCTACCTGATTGCCCTGGCGAGAGCGCTGACCCCAAGTACAATAAAGATCGCGCTAAGTAGCAGGTTGACATACTCCTTTGGTATGTACTAAGGAGGGAACAACAACAAAATTTAGACAGACCACACATAGTGTATAGATGGGCCATTTACGCACACAAAACACATGAACGGATGGGTAAGCAAGGTCATCATTGGACTTGGACTAGAATAAACAATTCTGAGGGGCTTGGAACTTGGTCTATAGATATATATATTCCTGCACACATTATGGACAAAATTAATGGTAAAACTAGGAACGATGGAAATGGAAATAAATGGCCATGTAAAGTATACCGTGAACTGATTTCCCCGATGTTTCATAGTTCAAATGAAAATGACAGGGTTCTGAGGGTGGAGGGCTTGAGAATACACAGCTTTGTTACTTGAGTGAGTTATATCAGCCACTTTTAGGGGCTTACCACAAGGTTGTTCGTTGACAAGGGCTTTAGGAGCATACCTTCAGATTCTACTGACTCCTGTGTGGAGTGCATGTTGAATGTTGACATCAAAAGTGATTCTTCCAACCAGTTAGATGGCGAGTTCATGTGCAAGGTTGCCGCTAAGGGCCCAATGCCTTCTACACTGCAAATCCCCCAGTTTCAACTGCACGAGACATCTAACTTAAAGTATAGCAGCAGTAAACAGCAGAACGTTACTCTCTAGCACAGCAAAGGCAGGCATGGAAAAACTGGAGTCGGAAGCAAGCAATCATTCGCTACTGAAAGCACAGCTCTACCTTTCCCATACATTGCTCTGTTGCTATGCAATAGTATTTTTCCATGAACATTTTGCTCTGTTGCTAGGCTATAGCTAGAGGGCAACACTCTACCTAGTTACATATTAATTCACAGTGGGGAAATGTATACAAACCATGGTGCATGATCACCACAATACAGAGGTTAGAAGCCACATGGTAATTATTAAGTTTCCATTTCCATCCTTCCTGGTTTTATCAATGGCCCAAACCACACTGCACAACAACCCTGCTACCACTCCACGTTTTAGGGTACCATAGTCACGTGTTATTAAGCATAGCTCACTTGCAGGTGCATAGCTAATCGCCATTAGGCGCACGGATTGACTCTCATCCAAGCTACTCTTTATCTTCTTCCAGTAACTCTATCAATTTCGATCCTATGGAGTGGAAAAAGCTATAATTCGAATGAAGCACACTAGGAATGTCGATCGAAATTAAGCGCATCTTGTTACGAGGGGCAACCGCACTCCTGGTAGCCGTTGCAACGCCGCGGTTGCCTCGCCATAGCGAAGCTAATTATTGCAATTCGTTCCAATTAACGCACATGCCACGTGGCTCAGTCGATCGCGAGCAATGGCGACCAAAAGGGAGACAAGACAGCACTCACAACTCAGCCAGCACGGTGAGTATTGGCATGTAAGCGTCAGTGAACGACAGCGATCACGGCTGTGTGGTCAGAATCTTCGTGTGCCTTTCCTAAGAACGGTACTGCCACCGGAAGTCGGAGAGAGCGCTCGAGCAATGGCGGCCACGGCGAGACAAAAGCGTTCATATCTCTACCACCAAGGTGAGTTTCAGCGCAATTATTTTGATTTTGTGTCACTGCATCATAGCGATCACGACGGTGTAGTCAGAATCTCTGTACGCCATTCCGAAATAGTCAAACGTTTCAATGATTACATTATATTATATTATATTACGCGGCACAATTTTTCCTATACCAGGAGTGTAATTAGGTTGTTATCAGGTGTACACTTCCTTCATGCGGAGGTGCAAGCGCTTAATAATGTGTGACTATGGCACCTACAAATTGGCTACAATACCCAATACCAACCCTCCCTGCTAGTGAGTAAGCAGACCTTGAAGAAAAGGTAGAGCCCAAACAGTCCAGCACTGGCATACAGTGGAAACACTGCTGCGTCCTTCATGTCTATCCTGTCAGTCGCTTCCTCACCACGTGACTATGGAATAGAGACAGTACCTCTGTCAAGCCAGTCCGTAGCCTTCACATAATAGGTCAACATAGTCAGATATTTGTAGGGGAAAAGAACGTTTGGTCACTATAGACCCATTGCATCTGACGTCATCACTTAACTGAAATGTGATTGCTCTGTAGGCTAAAAAGCTATATAAATGCTTACCAGTGATGGAGGCATATCTACAAGATGGCAGCATAAGCTTTAGTATACAGAAACGCCACGGAAAAAATGGTCATGGGAACCTTTACAAGGAAGGCAACTACAGTCTGTACTGCCGTACTGTGACGTCGGTGAACAGCAGGAAACGGTTGCGTTCTTTGTCCCTTCACTTGCTAATGCCAAAGACATGTAGCTAGCCAATCTGTTGTTCCCATTTGAATAAGTACTGATCAAGAGTTCTGTAATCTGATTGGTGCCGCCAACATTCCGGCGACGTCAATGAAAACCTGTCTATAGTGACCAGACGTTCTCCCCCCCCCCCCCCCCCCCCCCCCCCCCCCCCCCCCCTCGCCCCAGACACCATCCTTGCCTTTAGGTCCGAGTGGTACACCACAGAGCGCAATGCTCCGATAAAGATGGGTCCAAGCGCCATTAGAAAGAGGCTGGAGTAGGTTAAAACAATTCCTTCTACGGTTGCCGCATCCCTGCCCGTAAGATTAGAGGCATTCTGCTCAACAGACACACTCGCGTTCTCCGCCATGTCTGCGTCCATGACTT
Source organism: Axinella damicornis (assembly GCA_963931865.1). Classification (NCBI taxonomy): domain Eukaryota; kingdom Metazoa; phylum Porifera; class Demospongiae; order Axinellida; family Axinellidae; genus Axinella; species Axinella damicornis. The sequence continues at coordinate 16,055,291 of OZ007508.1, forward strand.
CCGAAATTTCTAAATAAAGCACATGCCGCATGGCCGCAATCTAATCACGTGTCGTCACACGAGGTCATTTTGGTGGGCGTCGCTCGTACACGATCTGCAGCGCAGCTAGCCATTGCAGCATGTCCTCGTTTGCGCCTGCGAGTAAGCGGCAGAAGCTGCAGGAATTCAATCCCGGCAAGGAATTCTTTCCCGGTGAGTAAGGCATTTGTTTGAATACATGGCTAAGAGTGCATGTACAGGATCTGGGAGGAGCTTGCATGGTGTATTTCTGTACTGTAGGCATCGGAAAGATCGAGTACCGTCCGGACGCTCCTGCAGATGAGGTGCTGTGCTTCAGACATTACAATGCACAGGAGGTCAGTGATATATTTCAAGAAGGAGAGAGGGAACTGGTTGTCCACTGACTAGCACTCTTGATGATTTGGTAGGTTGTACGGGGTCGAACAGTGGAGGAGTGGCTGCGGTTCTCCGTCTGCTTCTGGCATACGTTCAGAGGCACTGGTGAGTTGATGTATACACTTTGGATGCATGGTTAGGAAGTTGTTTCACATTGCCGCTCTACCATGGTCAGGTGCGGACCCATTCGGATTCCCAACTATCCACCGACCGTGGGACGATGGTAGCGACAGTGTTGAAAATGCCAAGCGACGCCTCAGAGCAGCCTTTGAGTTCTTCCAGAAGCTTGGGGTACAATTACTTAGCCAGGAGCGCATAGCGCATAGCGCATAATGCTTATTGATCAGTACTTGTTGACCAAGAGTGCACGATGACATCATCGTTATGGTGGCATCGTCATTCTGCACGCTGCTGCAGACCATGATACCATCATGTGCTCTTGTTGCTGACCCCGGCCAGATGTTACTTTCATGCTCCTGTTTCAGGTGAAATACTGGAGCTTCCATGACAGGTTAGTCCCTACCTGTTTGTATATGGTACGTCTTGCTGAGACTCACCCTCCTCCACCCACATTCACAGGGACATTGCCCCAATGGGGTCCAACTGGAAGGAGACAGGCCTCTTCCTGGATGAGCTGACAGATCTGGCAGCAGAGCTACAGGCACAGATGGGTGTGAAGCTGCTCTGGGCCACCTGCAACCTGTTTGCCAATCCCATCTATGCCAGCGGGGCCAGCACAAATCCTGATGCCCATGTGTTTGCCACGGCTGCCGCACAGGTGAAAAAGGGCCTGGAATGTGCTAAAAAGCTGGGAGCTGAGGGCTTTGGTAGGTATATGTCAGCTGTACCATGGCTTCGCTAGGGTTTGCACAGTTTTATGTATTTCCGTCGGGCTTCACCCTTGTGAATACATAAAACTGCACCCAGGGTACAAATCCCTAGCAAGCCATGGTACAAACTATTGCTTATATGTACTGCAATGGCCAGTGGGAGTATTCAACGCTGTACATGTTCACGCAGTGTTTTGGGGAGGTCGCGAGGGCTACCAGACCTTGCTGAATACAGATGTGAAGCGAGAGCTGGACCACATGGCTGCCTTCTTCAGGATGGCTGTGGGTATGCACTGGACTGTAGCATACTACTGTGTACAGTGTATGATGCATTTCCATATGACGTGGTGTATATATAGCATACAAGCAGAAGATTGGCTTCACCGGACAGCTGCTCATCGAGCCGAAGCCAAAGGAGCCTATGAAGCACCAGTATGATTATGGTTGGTGGAGGACAGTTTGCAGTGTATAGCACAGCAGATTTCACTGTAACCTACCCCCTCCCCCCCCCCCCCCCCCCCCCCCCCCCGCAGATGCACAGACTGTGATAAGCTTTTTGAAGACCTACGGGCTTGACAAAGACTTCAAGGTCAGTCAGCAGAGACACCAATAATTCCAAAGGGTAAACTCTTTACTAACCAACAACATAGCCTCGTACCCAGGCCCTCACGCGGAACGCGGAAGAGGGCCTGGTGACACTTGGCAAAATTCCCGTATGTGCACAGTCAGCATAACTGCGTAATCGATTACATTCCTTACTTGGATGCATTCGAAATCACGCGGAAGGTAGCTGTTGGTGATGGCTAAGTAGAACGTCCTTGCCAAGGAGCGACCAGAGGTAAGTTTTGAAGGCTAGAACAGCGGTTTTATCAAACGGCTACACTTTTCACGGGGTAAAGAATGTAATTACTACGCAGTAATTGGAAATGGACGAACGTGATTCGCCTACCCGAAATCAAGACTGCTGAGCTCAGCACATACGGGAATTTTGCCAAGTGTCACCAGGCCCACTTCCGCGTTTCGCGTGTGGGCCTGGGAACGAGGCTACCAACAACAGTGTGTGCCCATCTTTGTCTCCTGTAAGTGGGGAAATTTAATATTAGGTGCTGATACCATATTATACCTACATGCTCATGTTTGGTTTAATGTTATGTATATATGCATGCTTCCTTGTCCACACACTACAGCTGAACATTGAACCCAACCACACCACTCTTGCCGGACACGGATATGAGCACGATGTTGTGCTAGCATCCAAGCAAGTGTTTACACAATCCAGATAATATTTAGCCATCAAGGCCCTGCGCATTTGGTCTAGATACCAAATGTGTCTCTCTGATTGTTGGCCGCTGACCCTCGAGCAGTCTTTCACATAGCTAGCGTACCCCACTGTAGGCTGGGAATGCTGGGCTCCATTGATGCTAACACTGGGTCCCCTGATCTTGGCTGGGACACTGACCAGTTCCCCATGGACGTCAAGAACGCTACCTTGGTCATGAAGGTATGTACTGGCTACATGTACCTGTCCAGTAGTGCTGGGCGATATTGAAATTTTGCTTATCGATTATCGTGAACTTGATATATCGATATATTGGGTAGTGGGTTGGATTGGTATCCAGTAGCATACGGCTCACACAACTGTACATTTTCACATACATGTAACAATTGACCAAAACTGGAACAGCGCATGTAAAAGATATGCACTCAATGATTGCCATATCGATTCGATATCGGTTTAAAACGATATATCGATATTAAGTAAGCCGTATTGATATTGATATTGGGTACATAGATGGACGATATATCAATATATTGTCCCAGCTCTACTGTCTAGTCAATGTAACTATTGTCTCTTGCCCTAGGCTGTATTGGAGGCGGGTGGGCTGGCACCAGGGGGACTCAACTTTGACTGCAAAGTGCGACGTGAATCCACTGCACTGGAAGACATGTTCATTTCTCACATTGGTAAGGAGATCAGCTAGTTTTCCTTTGGATTTTGCTACAATGTGTCAACTGTGCAATGCACTATAGGAGCAATGGATACGTTTGCTCGTGGGCTCCACAATGCTATCAAGATCCTGGATGGAGGAGTGCTGGAAAGAGCTGTTAAGGTATATCAAACCAACTCTCATACACACAAATCAGTTCTGGTGTCATCCATTACTGGTTGATGTGTAGGAGCGTTACAGCAGCTATGACAGTGGTATTGGGGCCAAGATTGAGCAAGGGGAAACTAACTTTGAAGAGCTAGAGGTGAGAGCTATGTGTTCTAGGCTCATTCCCAGGCCGTTCCCCCCACCAGTATTTGATCGCTTCCAGTATGAAATACGGTGGGGGAAGGTCATGTGTGATGATGTCAGGTAGACAGATGGTAGACACACAGGGGGCGATGCCCAACCATTATAATACCAGTTTCACATCGATCTGTCCCTGGCGTTGTGAACAACAAACGGTATCGATCATCTGCCTTGCGAACGCTCTGACATCCAGCCTTTGGATGGACAGTACAAGATGTATAGGACATCGAGATTCTTTGCTGGGCACCACCCTCCGTGTGTCTACCATGTCTACTTGATGGCACCACACATGAGCAGATCTCCCAGGCCTTCCCCCGCCGTATTTTACACTGGAAGCTATGAAATACTGGTGGTGGGAACAGCCTTGGAACGAGGCTAATGTGTACTACCATCTTGACATGCCACCTTCACTGACTGTGCTTAGGAATACATTTTGTCCCATGGTGAGCCCGTCCCGCAATCTGGCCAGCAAGAGAAGTACGAAGTCATCCTGAACAATTATGTTTGAAAATTGAAATTTGTAGTAGCAGAAGTGAAAAACATGATAACTGAGTGAGAAACATGATAAGTGTGTATGGGTGTACATGAAGCCCATGAAATAGATCGTTCTTGGAATTATCACAGCTAGGTCTTCCCCGGCTTGCTCTTCTTCTTAGAAGAGACCCAGTCTCTTATTTTCCACACAATCATTGCCATCCCTACCACCACCAAAATCACCAGATACACATAGAATAGCACCACATAAATCACAGTGTTTCTGCAGAGGGCATCCCCGCTGTGCAGCTTCAGTACAAGGTAGGTCCCTGCGGCCACCCAGCCTAGGTACACCGCTAGAACCAGCAGCACAATGATACACCCAATTGCACTTATGATCCTCACGCCACGGCCGAAGTCTGCACTGCACAAGCCGACAAAGGCCGTACAGCAGATACATGAAGTTAAGATCATCGTCAACACAATAACACCAGAGGTCTGCATGTGGAAGAGATAGTGGCATAGTAAACATAATTGCTAAGTACCTTAGCACAAGGCAACTAATCAGTCCACAAACCGGTATAGGCCATGATCTCAGCTAGGCATGTGTATTTGTGGAGCAATAGTTAGCCACACTCACGTTATTCTCATTCCCAGACCATTTTATGCACGCAGAGGGGAAATTTGGTAAACGCAATATTCCATTTACATTCCCTTGTGGTTGCAAAAATGGTGACGTAACGTTAGTAGGAATGTAAGGTCTGACGTCATATGAATTGTGGAACTATCATAGCACATGATAATGTCGTCCTGAGGCAAAGACTGTCTTCCTCGGAGGTTCCAAACGCGAAGGAGAGAAGATCCACGGAAAGAAATACCTCTAGAGAGACACACTGGAGCAATCTTACTGGCATACAAACTTCCCACTGCCAATTGACATGCTCACAAACACATCTCGACCACAAACTTCCCACTGCCGATTGACATGCTCACAAACACATCCCGACCGTTCACGAACTTCCTGACAGCCGCCTTGTGGTGTAGTTCATGTCTGCGTAGCCAGGTATCTCCTGCACACCGCCTAGATCACTCACGGTTGCCATTAATCTAATGTATTACGTCTCTTTCGCAAAGCAATCTGATTGCTCCGCCGACATCCAGCAGAGAGAACCAAAACAATATTCCGTTCTCACCAGACTATTTATCCCCTCCGCGTGCGAAAAATGGTCTGGGAATGAGACTACACTCAGGTCTGCGGTTAACACACATGCATGTTTAGCAATGGACACTGTGGACGAGTTGGAGGGGCAAGTACGGTACACTAGTCGGTGCCTGGCAACAATTAGAACATGGAGTGCAAACGCTAGCTGAGATTATGGCTATGCGGAAAGAGTACCAATCAAAATTATTAATCTCAGTTGAAACCGATTCTATGGGTGATATGTTAGTAGCGCCTCCCTTCCTTTTACTGTATAATGTATACTTCCTGTAATTGTTTCTGTATTGCACATATCTTAGGAACCCTTTTTCCTGTGTGTGTATATCCTGTGAAAGCAGGGCCCCCTGGAAGATCAGCAGCCACATGCTGAAGGGGCTACTCTGTCAAAATAAAGTACCCTTGTATTGTAGTACATACCGATAAAAAGAAGACGTAAGCATCCTTGTTGACGAGTGGCACAGTCAAGTGCACCCCACACTGCCCTTGAGCATTATTGTTCTGAGATGGACCAACTGTGAAACCAACAAAGCAACAGTTAACAGTGATAGAGAAACTTAACGAGTTTGCAGTACACCTAATTAGCCACACACCAAGAAATGCTCCACCAATCCAGAGGGCAAAGGTCGCCAGCACCAGTGCCACCATGGCTGCAACAGAGAGAAAAGGGCTACCGTTAAAGTAACCTAACAGAGTTGAAAGCCAAGTTAGCTGCAATACCCCAGCAGAGGCACTGTGTCCACGGAGAGAACCTGCAGACTTTCTCGCAGCACGCATTGCAGCAGCCCTGCGCCTTGTCTGAAAGGCTCTGACGTCCTGCCCGAGGTACGGTACGTACATCAAAGTGAAACGTAACAACCTGTGTCTGTTCTCCCCCCAGATAAGCTTATGTGTAAAAGGAGGACCTAACTTACCCGGTTTCTTGGGCATCTGGGTGAAAAGTCAATACACAATTACAACTGCAGTCTGACAGTTGAGTACTATGCGCTACACGCAGCTCAGTGCAATTTAATTACTACGGGCCCCCACGTGCATGCAACGCGCCCCCCACACAAAAATGCAGCTCAGGCCGGCCGGGGTTCATTCTGAGTTCATGCGTCTGCTCGACAGCGCTCCCAATTAGTGCGCAGCATATGACAATTATGCAGAAACCTGAGGTGCGATTCGCTCGCCGGCTGGCCAGCAACGACCCCGGAACTCGTAGCAGGGCAGTGAAGAGCCTGAAGAGGTGGATGGCCTCCCGATCGGCACTACCGAATGGTGAGAGGGTGTTCTTCGTGCTCTCTCCCTCAGTATAATAACTATGAAGATGCTGCCTTCTCTGTATGTAGCATTTGATGAGGTGGAATTACTCAAGCTTTGGAAGGGGCTCTATGTTAGCATGTGGCATTCGGACAAGCCTCTTGTTCAGGTATTGATACATGTGCAGGATTTGTGAGTTGGGCATGGGAAAAGTGAACTTTGACCTTTACATTAAGGGGCCGGGCATGCCTAGTCACAACCTTGAACCCAATCATTATGCAATCATCCAAGGTTTGCTTAGCCAAGAAATTACTACTCCAGTGTAAAAGGTCAAAAGTCTGGTAAAATTCCTAGGACCCCATTTCCCATGCCCTCTCACTTTTGTATCTCGTGTATTTTTTATGTTGAGAGAATTTGGGTCACGTAAATGATCTCTGAACACAGGAAGAGCTGGCAGAGAATATTGCAAGTTTTGTTCATGTACTCCAGCGCAGAGAAGTGGGTAAGCATCAGAAATTGCTTTTGGGATATGCAGGTGGAACAGTATGTTATGGGTCCTACCAGGAGCACACGAGCAGCGAAGGAGCGTCGAACTCAGCATGCGTGCCCTAGCGGAAGTAGCAGTCCTTCACACGTCCCAAAGTTTTGCCTTATACGGGAAGAGGCCATTATGTAAAAGCGTGAAAACAAATTGGTGTTTGTGCGGTACCGCAAAGGTCTTACATATAAGGTATGACCGTAAGGCGTGAGGGATCACAACGTGTCTATACTAGTTCGACACTCCTTCGCCGCCTTATGTGCTCTTGGTCTTCCTGTCAGTACCAGTGACAAGACTATTAATTTGTGTCCCCATTCTTGTTTGTATTGGTGTGCTCAGTCATGTGTATCCCGCATAGCTGTCCTTTTCATTGAAACGTTCTTCAAGACTCTCAGCCAGGAATGGCACAGCATTGACCGGCTGCGACTGGACAAGTTCTACTTGGTGTGTGCTATACGATTTGCCTCCTTCACTACGTGTTCATCCAGTCTTTTTTTGTAGTTAATCCGCAGGGTTGTGAGTCACAGCTTCCAGTTGTTGAAAACCAGCAAGTGGAATAAAGGGTCAGGCTCCTCTCCTGTTGATAGATAGCTAGCTCTTTACTCAGGCTATGTGTTAAACATGTGCCTTTCCTGGTCTGCATATGCTAGTGACTTTATTATAACCTTCATGAAGGACTGTGATGTCTATATACATGTGCAGGTTAATGCAAGCTATGGTGGAATTGCTGCAGAAAGGACCAATGAATCCAGATCCCTCTAAGGTACGGGACCCCCCCCCCCCCCCCCCCCCCCCCCCCCCCCCACCCACCCAAGGCCTCCACCCCCCAACCCGTATGTCAGTCAGAGTACGCTTCCTCTTCTCTCCATGCAGACCTGCTGTGGAGTGCAGCTGCACGTGGTGGAAGTATACTTGACAGAACTGCTCAGTGTTGCAACAGACTCCGTGGGTTGCGTGTAGTATCATATCTGCTTCCCTGCCATCATAATGACATCATTATCATTATGTCGTAGGAGCAATGACGATGATGTCATTATGTGCTATTGCTACTGGTTACATGTTATGTATGCTCAGTTTAAAATATTAGCCGGCCGTGTAACAATGCTTCTGATTCGTCTATTGCAGATTTCTCCCTCCGGTGGTATGGTCCTACTAGAACCTTGCTGCCTGCTGTTGGCCAACACAAAAGAGTAAGTCACTGCGCATCAAAGAACCAAGGCTATATGTCATATGAACCTGCTGTTTTATCTCCAGTTCCGTTGTGGCCGAGACCTTGTCTGAAAATGTTTTTGAGCCGATTGCAGCATCAAGAGTGAAAGCGAAACAATTACAGGTGCCTGTGTTGTGACCATTGTATTGTCTGCATGGAAGGGAAGGTGCTGTGCACTGTGGTTACATATAGAGGGGCAGTGTGCATGTGTGTGTCCATTTCTCATCTGAATTTGTGCAACCTTAAGCAAATAGGGAATACCAAGGTGATGACAAGAGCTATGCCTCCTATGAACAAAGCAAACTTTCCTTCCATATATGGAAGAAACTCTTATAGCACAATACACACAAGTACCCTTCTGAAACACAAGTATGTATGTGGTCTCATTCCCAGACCCTCATACGAGGGCCTGGGCATGAGACTAGTATGTATGTGATTTTCCACCCAGGTAGATCCAGTTGAGTTGTCTGATCGACTCCTACAATTTGCAGTGAACCGACAGACTCTGGGAAGAAATAGGAAACTACTGTATTCCCTGCATAAGAAGTGAGTGGGCCTCGCTGTATTACTCTGTGAGATCCTCCTGAATACATGTACTTTACTGTGGGCTGAGAGTGTAGCCTCGTTCCCAGGCCCCATATGTGAACGCATCAAGTAAATAAAACACAGTCAAATGTGGGGAATTGTCCAAATTGCTTAAAAATGGATTAAAACTTGTGCACCCCCTTCAAAGAAATGCCTGACAATTGGAGAAACTCAATTCTTGGAAATCTTCTGAAACACATTTAGAACCAATTCCCATCTCAGGGGGGTGCAAACTTTGAAATGCGTTTTATTCCCGATTTTTATTTGATGTGTTCACATATGTAAACTGGGGCCTGGGAACGAGGCTACTGAGAGTGTGCATTCTCGGTGTGTATGATGCTCCATATGCGCATTCTGGATATGCACTCACTCTGGGTCGCCCCACCATTTCATCAGGTGCTAATGATTGAATTCCATGTTAGGTTAGAGGAAGCTGCTTCTGGCAGTCAGCTGCAGGGGGGAGAGCGGAAGAGGAGAAAACGAGAAACTGAGAAGAAGAGGAAGGAGAAACGGAAGAGAAAACGAACAGCATAGTTTTGTGACCTTCCAATAACTATTCACTCCAATAAGCACCATATTCAGAGCTGTGACTGGGATTGTGACCTGGGTGTGGGTTCTGGCTGGTCTCGTTCCCAGACCTTTCATCCAGTGCGTATATCGCTTCCAGTACATATAATGTGTGATACTGAAAGCGATTCGTGCTGGGTTGGTTGAGTCTGGGGCTGAGACTAGGTTGAAGCGTTTTAGCATTCAGTCATGCAATCACGCAGGCATGCTGTTTTGGGGCGGTCGCAGATTGTGACTCCTCACACAGCTCTTAGTACGACGCATATTGGAGTGACCACCCCTTGATTTCATTCCTGTCATAACTGGTTTTGCATGGACTAACTTGTCCTAACTATGAATGAGCTATGAGTGTGGGACTCTACTGCATTCATGTTATGCTCCCCAAAAATTATTATGATGGTCATGTATACACTATACAGTAACACTACACCCATAATTGTATATTGAGAACAGATCTTGCAATTGAGGTCACACACACAAGGTACAAAACTCGACGAAGCTACATGATTGTCCTTCATTTAATCATTTTGACATCTATAAACTTCATGATGTCTACTCTTAAAACATCCGGTCTTATATTTCCGTGTACTGGCACTATGCAGACAAGAGGTGTTTGCTGTTTGAATCCACAGCAGCCCACCTCCCCTCGTTTTCCTCTCTTGGGATGTTTGTCCATACATGCCTTTTGAGTTGTTTACTTGTTTTTGTTCTGACTAGAATTGTCATTCATTCATTATGTCATCAATTGAGACAGGATGTCTATTGATAAGAGTCTGTGCCAGATAATAGAGGACATAAATTCGGAGATATTGAAGTCGGGCGCGTGGAGCCGCCGAAGGCGGCTCGTCAGCGCATGCGCAGCGCGCGCAGTGTACTTGGTGACGTCAACCACGTGGAACTCTTCAGAGTAATAGAGATACTCCACAGGACTGTGTCTGCTCTTGATCATCGTTGCACCCCACTCTAATAGCGACTTACGATGGAAGCTGCACCCTTGAAGTGGTCCACTTCAAACAAAACGTAGGTCGCCTGCATCCTAGTTTGCTGAAACTATTTATAGCTAGCTAGCTCGCTATAATTCTGACTTTCCTCCCAAATTTGATCTTGTAAGCCCTGGCTCAACTTCAAGGCAGTGTTTAGCAAGCTATTACCTGTCTTTTTGGACTTATGTCACAGATCTTATGATACATCAAAGGCCGAGACGTGCAGAAGGTCCATATGTGAATTCATTGACCAGTACATGGAAAAGTTTGACACAGGTATGTTATCTAGTTGATTGCAGGACATTGCGCTCAGCAAGACATGCCATGTGCTGTGCATGACAAGTACGAATGGCGTGGACAGATGAAACACTCTTGTTGTCTTTGTTGTAATGTGGCAGCCCCACCCTCTTCTCTGTAGCATTGAGGAACTATGTCCATGAGTGGACAAAATGTTTTGGTGGTGGTGGTGGGCTAGCTGCTAGTGCAGCTGCTTTTTGTTTATTAAGAGTTTTGTTTCCTCAGAATTGGAATGGCAGCTGCTGCTCTCTTTCATAAGGGAAACAGTGAGCATTTGTCCGCAAACATTTGTTTCCAGCACTCGCCGTTCCTCGACAATGCCTGACAAGGAGCATGGTGAGTTAACATGGTGTTCATTTCAACCATTATTTGCATGAAAATTTGACTTCAAATGGTAATTGCTTTTATCATGGATTCAAAGCAGAAGCTACGTTCAGCATCTAACTTTTGGCATGCCCAAAAGTTGCCATTATTTGGTCTGTATAAGGTAGCCGTTTGTATTATGAGTCACCTAAGCATGTTTAGTACTTTCTCCAAGGCAAACAAGCGTAATGTAACACGGTACAACACAAAGAGGACATGGCGATTCTGAAAATCAACTATTGAATTTATATCCACCACCCCACAAAACTTCCACCTTGAGTCATTAATCCACACAACTAAGCCACACACACAGGAATAGTTATTATCAAACACAAAGAACACCAATTACTTAACGACTAACACAAAATACGCATTACTTTTCTCATCCTTAACAGTTACCACAAACGAATCTAGTTGCTGCAATACTCTCTTCTTCAACACACGCACAACTCAAGTCCCACCATGCCCCACACACCTCACACTGCACCCACTCCCACCGTGCCTCACACACCTCACACTGCACCCACTCCCACCACACCATGCCTCACACACCTCACACTGCACCCACTCACACACCTCACACTGCACCCACTCACACACCTCACATTGCACCCACTCCCACCATGCCTTACACACCTCACACTACACCCACTTCTCATTGTCATCCAGGCTACCATAAACCAGTCCACATCCTGGGCATTCGGCCTCACTTTCGTCACCATCAGTTTCTTCATCTGTTTCATTGATATCCAGATTTGATACAAGGTCTGCAAGTGCTTTTACACTGCCAGATTTGGACCTTGTTACTCTGGCGCCAGTGGCCTCCACTTTGTTGCCCCTACACGTACTCAATTTAGCTTTTGCCTGCCTTTTAGATGCCTGTCTTTCTCCTCGTTCTTTCTGCTTCTTCTCTCGTTCTTTCTTTTTCTCCTCTTGTTCTTCTTCTTTTTCTCCTCTTGCTCTTTCTTCTTTTTCTCTCGTTCTTTCTTCTTCTCCTCTCACTCTAACATCTTGATTCATTTCTCATTTTCCTTTGCTTCTTTTTCTTCTTTCTTGCGTTTTAATTCTCGTAACACTGGTGATTCTGTTATACAGCTGGCTGTAGAATTCACAGCTTGACGTTTCTTTTTCGGTGCAACAGGTTTGGTACGACTAGAATTTCACTCAATGAGCTTGCAGTGCTCCCACCACAGCGAGTTGAACACACGCTTGATGTTTCCACATGACCCGATACTTCCTTTGGTTTACTTGATGATGTACTATTAATCTCAGAGGAGGAGCCTTTAGTAGGGAGCTCTAGCTTATTCTCAAGAATCCATCGCAAATAATCGTCATCGTAGATATCATATCATACAAAGAATCCCTTTCACAGATACTGTCCAGTTTCGTAACGGGCAATGTATCACTACTTGCAGCAGAGAAGAGAGTAGACGGGGCAATTTGTCTATCTGTAACCTCTCCCGGGTTTAGCAGATAGATACCGCACTTCTTAAATACAGACATTATGTTAACTGGAGTTAAAGACTGAGGCCAAGCTGTTCCTATAAGACCAGCAATCTGGTCTGTGGTGATGACACGATGAGGATTGTCTGCCGTCAGCTTCATGCACGCTTTATTGTAGGCTGTCTTAAATGGTTTAAACACTCATCAAGGGATTGAATATGTGTGTAGTATGTGCCGGTAAGCAAAGCATGTGCACTTCACTCTTCCTTGCAAATTCAATGGATACGTGTGACGCATGTCCATAAAGAATGATGAGTATATGCAGGCCTAGCGGGAGGGATTGATTGCACGAATAACTGGAGCCACTCAAGAAAAATACTGCATTCACCCATCCTGTATCACTACGGCCGCTTCACAATGTAGCCGTAGACTGGCGTAGACTAATTAGGGTCTGCAATGGAAAAAATGAAAGTCTGCAAATCTGGCCATCAACTGCCGTTACATACTACACTATATGACAGAAATGCAGCTGTACCTTCAGATCCCAGATATCGTGACTGCAATGGATAGTTCAAGCCAGCAACAGCTCCACCTTTCAAATTATCTGTTACTCTCTTTCTAGGAAAAATCATGAAAGGAGGCAGAGCAGATCCCGACGCTGATACGCACGACTATATTGTGTGTGTCTTCCCTTTCTCGCCGGAGGTGACAGACCAAACGTTCCTTCGTCCTACTTCCGTTATCACCTTTCCAGGCTTGTGTACAACTGTCACCCCTGTTTCATCCATATTCCACATTTGCATTGGCTTTGCAAGCAAGTTTAGCTTCGTACACACTGCCGCTAGCTTTCCGAAATAACTTCTTGGTCGGCACAAGAAGCCCATGCATGCGAAGTGATTGCGTACTACGTAAGGTGAGTTTGGGCCCAGACCTACACTCTAAGGGTACCTTCTCCACTACCCTCCTTCGAAGGGTCTCAAAAGGGAGATTGTATAGCCTGGCCACTTCTCTCACATTCGTTCCCTCTCTCACACTCTGGAGAGCTGCAGCCATGCTCTCCTTCGACCATTGTTTGCGAGACATTCCTGCAAGAAATAGTTTTACCATAATTTCTAATTACAAGCGACTAGCTTTACATTCTGACACAGAGTTGTTGCTCAGTAGGGAACTCAGTGAAGGATGACCTCCCGTTCAATACTCTTCGGTCTTCAGCACAGCTTGGATTTGGACACTGATGGACTGCTCTGTCTTCCAGCTCTTGTAGGCAACCAGTGCAGAAGTAGTGGAACTTCAGCGGATATTGAACTGTTTGTTGAACAAGTAGACGGAGGGCAGGCAGTGATGGGACTGGGGCAGTGAAGTGCGATGAGCTATAGTAAATCTGCTAAGTGCATCTTGAGTGAGGTTGTGCCACATCATGAACTGCATAATTAGCACGCTACTGGAAGTCTCGGTGGAGGTGCAGTTGTAACCAGGGATGAGTGGTTCATCCACCTCAGCTGTAACGTACTTCTTGCATACTAAAAAAATTAACACCTAAATTCTAATAGCTGAAACATTAAGCTTTTACTGTATGTCAGTGTTCTCTACAGAAAGAAAGTGAACATAAGGGGTCATATATGCTAACTGGCCTCTGATTTGTTGGAGTTCAGTGTTGGCCAGTTCGTTGACTTGAGAATTGATCTCCTTGAGGGACATGTGCTTGTAGGTGTCCAGGTTGGAGCCTGCAGAGCATCCTATGTGGCCCCGCCAATGAAAGCTGTCAACTCCAAAGAGAGTGTTTGAAAAGAAGTGTGGTTCCCGCGGATATACCTTTGATTTCCAGGGTTGTCATAGCCATTCTCATATCGCGTTTCAAATTGTTTGAGTTCACCTTCGGAAACTGGAGACTGTTGACTCAGCCCTACGAAACCTTGGGTTAGCAGGACTAAACAGAGGGATAAACGCAAGTCCACTGGCAGCTGCAAGAGATTCTGCTGACACCAAATTAAGTTTCATGGCATCTCTGTTAATTTGATAAGGTTTGTGCTTTTTGGTCCTGAACACCCTCTCCTTCAAAGGGCTATATAGCCTTTAGCATCTGCAACAAGTGGAGAATAAAGTACTCAAGCAGTATTGATGCAATTCACATGCAGTATCATAGATAATGTTTCTGTTACATCCTCATCTGCCAATCCAGAACATCATTTTCACATTCAGTATGTTCCCTGTCTAGATCTTCAATTATATAAACTCGTGTCGACAAAGGAATAGGTAACTCGATAAAGCATAACCTCCCATTTAATACTCTTTGGTCTTCAACACAGCTTGGATATGGTCATTCAGCGTCTGTACTGTCTACTAGGCAGCCAGCACAGAAGTAGAACAAGTAGACGGAGGGCAGGCAGTGATGGGACTGGGGCAGTGAAGTGCGATGAGCTGCAGTAAATCCGCTAATGCATCTTGAGTGAGGTTGTGTCGCATCGTGAACTGCATAATCAGCACGCTGCCGTAAGTCTCGTCAGAGGGTAACCAGTCACCTCCGCTGAAACGTCTTCAGCGTACAGCTTTGTTAAAGCATTGCACAGTGGCTTCAGGAACAGTCTCATGTCTGGCTTTTTGCTGCCATACCATACACCAGCAAGGAGTCTGTTCTCTTTTGCGACTCTAAAGAGTTTTGCCAAAGCGTGTGAAGCAATTGTTTGTGAGGAGGATATAATTGTGACATGACTGAGTTCTATATGGCAACTCGTTTATCAGCAGGTAGAGTTGCCAGAAAGATCTAAACACCATCAGTGTTTAACAACAGTGACATATTGGCTAGGAATCCTCAGATAGAGGGCTCCATCTAATTATTACCACTTTGAAAGCAGTCAATAGACATCCTTGTAGACACCTATCCTTGTAGACACCTCGTCCTATAAAATAATTATCATGTCAAGAAACCATATGTAAACAAACATATGCATGATGGCTGATCATGAATTCATGATGACGAGTTCTCGAGTATATATGAACCAAAGTGCAGAGATATATGATCCCAAGTAGTTCAGAACACCCTACTGGAATGTATAATGTACATATATAATATTATTAATGGGCTTACGTTCCAACGCAGACTTGAATTGTTTCTCAGTATGGAACTCGATACAGTATGACCTCCCAATTAGCACAGCTTGGATTTGGACCTTCAGTGACCGTACTATCTATCAGCTCTTGTAGGCAACCAGTGCAAAAGTAGTGGAACTTTACTGGGTGCTTCAACATATTGAACTGTTTGTTGAACGAGTAGACGGAGGGCAGGCAGTGATTGTGACTGGGGCAGTGAAGTGCGATGGCTAATGCATCTTGAGTGAGGTTGTGCCACATCATAATCAGCACACTACTGTGCATTATACGTAGTCTCAGTCAATAGGCTCATCTCACATAGCAGCTTTCACTCCATGGTATTTACAAATACCACCCTATCTGTTGGATTAGTACACTGATTTGTTTCCGCACCTTCATTCTCCAGGCAGAGAATGGTCCATGCTTGCATCCCCCAGGAAAGTTTTGAAATCCTGGACGGAAATCGCAACGGGAAGCTGGGGTGGGGCCTGGGTACGAGGCTATTGCCAGGGCCTAGGAGTGCAGCTCTTCGTGATATGGCTCTGTAGCTGCAGCCTTGAGGAGAGGTGCCTGATAGGTCTTGTAACCAGGCTGATTAAAGCGATCCTCGATGCATGAAATGAGGAGGTCAAGTGCCTCAAAAAATGACCCGAAAAGCGGTCCTCCACTCTGCCTCATGGACGGTGGATATAGAACCGTCATCAAAGTGGCGGGGAGGGGAGCCTTGCTTCAGTGAGTCAAAACAGGCTTGTCAACACCTCTCGAACCACTGCCGCTGAAACGAGCACTTCACGATTGCCAAACTCACGCTTAGGAAAACGCAAGGACAAAGGTTGGTTTGCCTTGTCACCTTTTGCTGGTGTTGGCATTTCACCACTCACCATTGATGAAGCCATAGATCACAATGACAGCTGCACGGCTGTGTGACCACACGTGATCAAAGTTCAAAGTTCAAGTGCACGCATAAAATTTATGGGGAGAAACGTGGGGAGGCCGCCCCCTTCTGACGGCCATGATCTTCATATATCTGCTGCATCCTCGTCTGGCCGATTCAGAACATCGTTTTGCATTAAAACCAGTATCTTCCAGGGCGTGTTACGACAATGGCTGAGAAAACCACCACAGGTTAGCACGAAGCCGACCTCTACAGTGCATTGTTATGCCATGAAGTAATTGGAATAGCGGAGAGCATGGAGAGTTTTAGGTCTCAGGTCAGTGAGCCTTGCCTGAAACCAAAGTCTGTTCCACAAGAGGGAAGGTCTGAAGCATAAGCTCTCCCAACATTGATCCCTCTCACGCGTGCCTCAAGTCTGGACCCAACGAGCTTGGAAAGCTACTAGTCAAGTAGACCTCTTTGCCACATGCACAGCATGCACGCAGAGTACAGACAAGCTCACCCGCTAAGATCTTAAGACACTGCAAGTCCGTCGCGACGTCAAGCATTTTGCACTCCATGGTGTTTGCATATAATATCCACCCTACGTATCTGTCAGATTAGTACACTGATTTCCTTCCGCACCTTCATTCTCCAGGCAGAGAATGGTTCATTCTTGCATCATAATTGAGTGGTTCGTTCACCTCCACTGTATCTTCTTGCATATCTACTGCATCCTCGCCTGGCCGATTCAGAACACCGTTTTCGCATTCAGTATCTTCCCAGTCTACGTCTTCATTATAGTATTCACTGTAAATGGGCTCACTCATTTGGGAAAACAGTTTGCAACTCCTTACATGTACCACACTATCTGTTGGATTAGTACACCGATTTCTTTCGCACTGTCATTCTCCAAACATTCACCGCCCAGAGAATGGTCCCTGCTTGCGTCGTAATTCTCACACATACGTACTAGTACCAACAAGATCAGCATCACGCTTCTCAGGTTCTTTATTCACAATTAATGCTAGTATTGCTGATACTTTCAGTTTGTTCTCTCTTCTCTTCGCCGCCTTCACTTATTTTCAACCCTTAAACTTTCCCCTGCATTACCTGACACATGCCTGCTAGTTAGTGGAATAATATGGTGGTGGTAAGAGCAGCTTTGTGGGGCAGGAGCCATAAAGATGTTGAAGTGTTCCAAGCACTGCTAGAGTTGTTTCCTGTGATGTAGTAGTCTGGTTACTAGTGATTGTTGAAGTCAGTCTTTTTTGTACCCCTGTTATGTTTCATTAGCGTATACTTTAAATATTATACCTGATATATCGATACTACTGTTTACCACCAATGTATTGTATAGAGTGTTTCCCTTTGATCAGAACACTGAAGTTATGTTCCCTAATAGCTGTTGAGCAAATTGAACCAGTTAGCTGGATGACCCTGTCATGGTTTGAATTTCATTTCTTTTATTCTTCAGCCTTTCTACTTTGGATACTGAGTTCTCTTATGAGGGTGCTGCCCCTATTGGAGAGGAAGGTTCTGCACCCAGAAATCACAACATGTGTTCAGAGCATACTGCAGGTATGAATATGTGCGGTTTTAGTACTGCTACAGTTGGTACATATTGTTGTTATGGAGCCTGTTATGGGGTCTTTGAAACACCTTTCTCATGTTGATATAATCATCCGATGAAAGGGCTCCTGTGTAGTAATACTTAGTTGAATGTCTTATGTAGAATCCATGAGGGCAACTGTTGTCATACAATCAGGGGTACACAGCCAACGACAATTAGTTCACTCACTGTGCATAGGGTTGGAATAGCTGATAAGCTGGCTGGGGGGAGGGGAGGGGGGGGGGGGGGGGGGGGGGGGGGGGAAAGACTCTCCGGCCACAGCGTCTGTCTGTCTGGGCTGCTGGCAAGGAGGTCACGGTCTCTGGTGCATTAGAGGCTATCCGCCTCGAAATGGACGCTAACAGCTCCCTCGGGGTGCGAATGTAGCGAAGATATGCCGAGCTGTTCCAACGACCAAGAGTCATTAGGTAGAATCCTTGACTTCAACTGCTGCCGCCACGGTCGCAGCACCTATTTGGAAACTGTGCCCCCAATAGGCATCTGCATCAACTCCAGCTGATGATAAGGCTCGGCGGACTTCTCTGATGAAAGCATCGTGGGTCAGCGGGTCACCATTCGCAAACCAAAATAGAGGGCCCATCACAGCGCCTCACAGCACTAAGAATGGTGGGACTGCTGCGAGGGGGCAGCACTCGCAACCGGTGCGTCCTGTGAATATTTGCACACCTTTTCGGAAGGGGCTGTCTTGGAAGTTTTGATCGTGACCGCCAGAAGCGTAGGGTTGTTCTGGTTGTCGACAGCTATATCCCCGTGGCTCAAGTGCGCGCCCGTGTCATACCCACTGAGGGAAGGGACACAGATTTCCCCTGATCTGAGGAATCTGAAATAGCAGAGGCAGCAGGCCGCCCATATCATGAAGTCTGAAGAGTTTTGGCTCAGTACGCTCCTAATCTTCTTCAGGATAGTAGGTGTAATTGGGAGGCGGGTACGAGAGCTCGGCCCAGGGGCTTGCTTGGCCTGATGGCTCTTAATGCCCTTGACCACCTGTTCAAACTTGGGCATGCTAGAAATAGAAGGATCCCTTTGCCATGCTGAATTTGGAGGTGCCTTATGGCTGACAGGTAACATTTTATCGTTTGGTGACGTAGACCAGAATGTGCTACTTGACTAACATACATAATTTGTGTTCTTGAGCCGGTAATGGTTCGAGATGAGCTTGGGAACAGAAGTCGGTTAGTCGAGTTGTATGACCGATGAGTGGACGGAGCTAGCACGCAGTAAAAGTAGAAACCAACCACTCGCTCCAGTTCCTGGCAGGGGTGTGACCCGCTGGCTGGTGAGGGACTGCCCACCTGTTTCCATTGGTGTATGGGGGATCATACCCCAGTAGCTGAGGACTTGCTATTGATTTGCAGACTGGCTCCACTAATCTGATTTAATACATAGTGCCCTGGGTAGGCCGAGAGACTGGCCACCCGGTTCTGATGTTCCATTCCGGGCTGGGTGGTAGAGCCCTGGCTAGATCGAGTATGGGGTAGGTGGGAGACTGGCCACCTGTTTCCATGTTCTATTCCAGGCAGGGGAACTGAGCCCCGGCTAGAGGATGGGGTAGGCAGGAGACTGGCCACCCGTTTCCGCTGGTCTATTCTAGGCAGGGGAACAGAGCCCTGGCTAGAGGACGGGGCAGGCAGGAGACTGGCCACCCGTTTCAACTGGTCAATTTAGGCAGGGGAATGATGCCCTGGCTAGAAGCGAGAGTAGGCAGGAGTACTGGCCACCCCAATTTCCACTGTTCTACTCTAGGCATGGGGTTAATGCCCCGGCTAGAAGACGGTAGGCAGGAGACTGGCCACCTGTTTCAACTGCTCAATTCTAGGCAGGGGAATAACGCCCTGGCTGGGGGACAGGTAGGCATAAGACTGGCCATCCGTTTCCACTAATCTAATCTAGGCAGGACGGTAGTGTCCTGGCTAGACAGGGCGTGGAGCCCTGACTCAGATTAGGGGCAGACAGAACTGGCCGCCCCAGGCTTGCTGAATGTGTCAGTGGGGGATCGGCTACCCTTGGTTGACTGCTCTGCACTTGGCAGTGAACCGACTGGAGCTCTGGCTAAGCGTGGATCACTGGGCATGAGTGAGACAGGCTGTCACGTGCAGTTCGACAGCTGGATTTTTGTGGCAGGATCGATGACTGGACTTACAGTGAACCTTCTTACCCGACGTGGAGGTGGAGGTGGAGGGAGTGGGGGGTCCGCCAGGTGCTGGCTGGATACTTGCTGCCAGTGCCGGTTGGAGAAATTGGGCCACCTCAGCCGCAATAACCGACCGATCCTCCTCGGACACTTGAAGCGCGGATGGAGTCGCCAGGGTTCCCACCGGATCGACGTGAGACTCAGACTCTGTCATTGCGGATGTAGAAGGGAACGACTATTCACAAAAGAATGGATTTCCACTTGATAGATCGACTCACAGGTCTCCTCATCAATGAAGTTACTGACTGCACATGCATAGACAGCCACTCCATAACGTTTGGCGGTCCGTCTACGTATGTTAATGTTAATGTTGCGTCTATGTTTGACACATGTGCTCATGCATAAGGGCTGATACTGCATACGTATTTGGGCCGAGCCTGAGTGAGCCCCACATAGACGTGTAGAACGTGAGCCGCGTCTGTATGTATGTATGTATATATATACGTACGTCATGCCGTAAATACAATCTACTGCATTTAAGCGAAACATATACCACCATCAAAGTTCAAAGCTGTACTTCACGTGTAGATATGAGACTGAGAGGCACGAATTCGTGAACCGTGTACTCCTTGGATGGCTACAACAGGGACGGAGACCACTCATGAATCTACCTCTTCAATGGATCATGTGCCAGCGATGCGCGCAACCCGGTGCACAGCAATGCATGCGAAAGTGCGACTTCTGACTGATCTAGCTAGCCCTACCAGTTCACCGATCGCGACTCGCGGCTGCACGGTTGCTCACTGTGTTGAAGTCGCTGACTCGTGGACCTGGTCTTCAGTCATGGGAGCTACTGCATAGTGAAAGAAGACAGTGAGAGTGCTTTCATCCATACAGTTCTTGTGCTGCAATTCTACAGCCTGAGGTTGAGTTACATTTCAAAATGCATGTTGCATATGCAAACACTTGCTCAGGCTCGCCCCAGAATGTTATACCGTATGGCCGGAAAATTTGGCGGGAATTAAATTTGGCGGATTGGAAGGCTGTGAATTGCATTTGGCGGATTAAAATTTGGCGGATTTGCAGAGCGAGAATGACGTCATACTAACCGCACGGCCGCGTGGCCGCGGAGCGCTCGGTGGTTTACGTGAGATCTTGTGTCAGTAGGCTGCGATGGAGTCCGAGTTTGCGGTGGAGAGCTGTGTTCGAGGTACCATGTCTGCGAAAAACCTCTGGGATGCGAGTGTAGGAGAGGAAATGCCGTGCGAGTGGTACGCAGTAGCAGTGATGCGAAGGAGCGCCATCGTCGGCCATGTACCCAGGAAGATATATCGGCTGTTTGCTCGCTATTTCTGACCGACCAGCTGCCTGCTCGCTAGTTCTGGCAGATCAGAGACAGAGGTACTATAGTATTATGAGTGCTTGCGCGAGAGGTAGCGAGAGCTTCGCTACGAGACTCCGCCCACATCATGTCATGACAAAATATTGGCGGAATTTAATTTGGCGGTGCGTTCATAATCCGGCAAACCGCCAAATTAAATTCCCCGCCAAATTTTCCGGCCATACGGTACATTCTGCTAGTTTAGGTGTGCATGCAAATACTGCGTACCTGTTAATGGTCTACCTATCAAACGCCCACCCCCCTGTTCAGCTATAATGTCCCCAAACCATTGACACTTAATATGTACTCTACATTGTACATGCTGAGACACTTGCAGGTTGGTATATTCTGAGCATTCAGACGTGTATATATGTTGCTGTCATGCAACTTGACTAGTTACCTTAGCAATCAACTGTGGTGATATTTGTGACTAACTAGTGACAGTCTGATTTCACTATCTACTTTTCTCCAATCCCTGTAGCTTACCAGGCAGAGAGACCATCCTGCTTTCTGCTACCTTCTGCAGGAGATGGTCAGCCTGTCCTCAGGTTGGCCAGCACTTAGTTATACGTAGCTCTCTTCGCCACTAACTGGAAGGCTTCTTCCGAAAGTCAGATAGTATGAACAGTGTCAGAAGGTTTCAGTTATGGTTATCTGGCAACTTGTGCAGGCAATCAGCTGAATTTGAGGTTGCTTGAAGTCTTGATTTAACTTACACTTCGCATGCTAATCAACCATCCATCTGTGTAAATATACGATTTTTCTTATGCAGACTTGGCAAAGCTGGAATGTGCTTGTGCCGTCTCCTCACCTGTCGGCTTCCCCGTCTACCTCTCCCACTTCCAGTACTCTTGGAGTAAGCAGTTTGAGAACCAGGAAGAAAAAGATGTGCAGGTAATTGCCGATCACAGTGAGGCCAGTGATCACTTCTTGTTGTTGAGGTCTCTTGATTTTAGGGTAGTCCAGCATGAGCTAACTAAAGCCCCTTTGTTGCAGCCATTGAAGTGGTAAGTCCAAGAGTGGTCCCCGTTCCTTGTTGTAACCATCAAGGAGGTAGACTGTTCATGATCATTCTATACTTGTGTCGGTCAGCATTTTGAGCTCACCTATGATACACGAAACTTTCCAGGAGAGGGATGCAAACACCCTTCCATTCATGCAAGCGGTTCTCACTAAGTTCACCCAACTCCAAGTTGGTGTCAGACAGACAGACATACGTTTGTTTTTGTGCAGGTTTAGAAAAAGGCATAACATTTTCGTTATGTTGTTCCACAGTGTATATAAATAACTGATCCCTTTACTTGTCTCCCTCTTCGTATGCAGAAGCAGTTACCACCGGGTGAGCCTCCTCCTCAGGACCTTCTCCAGCCATGGATCATCGAATTGCACAGCCATGCACATGTTGCGTTTGTACTGCAAGCCTCACTGTAAGCTGCTGTGTGTGATGCTATTCAGTACTTTGATTTGCAGTGAGCAGTATCTGTGTCTGCGCAGTCAAGTGCTTAAAATGTTGATTTCACCCCCAGAGAAATTCTTGGTGCTTTTGAAGATGACCTATGCCAGTTTTGCCCCGGTGAGATGTCTGTGGTGTTCCAAACACTTGGCTCCTCGCTGGAGTATGGCTCAATGGGGGTGAAAGTGGTAGGCATATGGACAAGTTGTGACTGCTATTATTATATACGCTGATGTGGTGTCTTTAAAAATCAAGTATCTTTGTGATAAAGCAATATGTTGGTTGTTCTGTGAGTGAACTGTTACTTATTTTGCCTACATTTTCCAGAGTGCCCTTGTCATGGTGAAGGGTTTGATGGAAAGGAAAGCCAACGTGAACATATCCACTTTGGATCACATTACCTGGTGTATTGTGGCTCTTATCTCCTTGGTGTCCAATTCCCACATCACAGACGGAAGAAGGTATATACAAACATATAAGAACTGCCGCAACCACTGAGCTGGAATTAGTGAATGGATTTGCAAAATCTGTTCAGCATACTAATGACCTGGGTCAGGCAAACTGAGCTCGGAGAAGTGTAAATAGTTATTGATTCTGAGATTGCGTTACACAATCTTGAGATTGTAAAATTCCCAATTTGCATAATGCTACTGAAATGCTAGAGCCCAATGACCATTCCAAAGTAGGCACATGCCTATACCTAGCCACACTGCCTGCTGTGCTGTCACGCTGTCATACTATTGGTGGCGAGTAGAAGAAGCCTAAGTTCCCTTTGTAATGCTTGACGCTCGATTCTGTTTTCATTCTAGCCTGTAACTTCTACCTTACCAGTATCCCTGTGCTACTGGAGCGGCACCTGGCTGGGTGCCTGAGGGTGCTGTTCTCACCGGGTGAGGAGGAGCCCCAGGCAGTACTGAGGTTCTGGAACCCCCTGCTGAATGCCCTGCATGATAACCTCTTACTGGGAGCATACCCTCACTGCTACATTGAACTTCAGGTGAGGGAGCAAGTTTACCGAACCAGTAACACTGTAACAGCTAGTGCTCACTGAGAGCAGCATTACAGGGGCAATACATTCAGGATTAAACTCCAGCCATAGCTGCTGAATAGTGTGATCCTCAGGGAGAATTTACCTTGTGGGAGTTTAAGCTCATGGCACATATAAAAGCAGTATTATCCATGGACCACACCCTGTGAGTAAAATTGAAATTTTAGCGGTGGTCGGTATCGCAGAGTCGGTAGACTCTGTATGTAGGGATACGACGTACACGCAATATATGCTAATACAAAAGAATCTCTCCAAATCTCAGAAACGGTACACTTATGAGCCTTTATAACCACATACCGTTCATCTTCGAGTGTTTTCATGACCAACAAGACTCCTCGCGTCGCGAAAAACCGTCGCGAAAGTACCGCACCAGGTACTCGCAAAACGGGCAAATTGTTTTTCTTTCTTCTTTCTTCTTTCTTCTTTCTTTCAGACGGGCTAGCTCAACGTCGCCTCAATCCCTCATGATGGTTTTCGCACGAAACAGCAGCATTTTACATCGAGCAGTGCACCAGCCCATCGCTTTTTGGCAACCTCCAGGTCTTCACCAGGCGGCTACAGCTGCCCACTCAACAACTATGGCTTCATTTGTCACGCCATTTTCATGTTTGTACGCATGCGCACTTAAACGATCACTTAGCAACGATACGTAATTATTATTCAAGATCGCTGAATTAGAAGTGCCTTGCGCTGTTGTGTTACCGTAACTAGACTGAGGTAGACTGTGTTCTGTGAGAGGGGTGAATGCCTATCTAAAGACTCAACAATGTGTCACTACTACTATCTGGTATAGCTATTTTACCTACATGTATACTACTTCAGCTCAGGGAGCACTGGCTTAGTATCCATCCAGAAAAGGGTTGGCTTTTGAGATGCTTGGATCTGATTATTCAGCCATTGCTGGCAGTGTAAATGCCAGAGTCCAGTATGCATGCGCCTGCTGCTAAAAAAAATGACATAAACAAGTAATAAAAAACATTTAAAATGTAACAGGATGTAGGGATACCAGAACCGCAAAAAGTAAGGAAACAAGGTAGGGATGATCACACAAAACAGTGAAGTATACAATCCCCCTACATATCTTTTTTCATTATACACATATTATGGAAAAAGATCTCTGTAGGGGGTTGTATACTTCACTGTTTTGTGTGATCATCCCTACCTTGTTTCCTTACTTTTTGCGGTTCTGGTATCCCTACATCCTGTTACATTTTAAATGTTTTTTATTACTATGCAACAAGAACTGGAAACGTAGTGTATTTGTTGTTCACCAGTTATTGTCCTGAGATTTAAACTACAGAAAGTAAAACGTTTAACGTATTATATCTCACAAAGCATGTGTGCTGATTTCTGTTTGCTATTGATGTTGTTTTCTCTTAGACTTGCATCGGAGAATTGGTGTTGAAGTGTTGTACGCTGAAGTCAGAAAAGAGCCACTTCAAAGGAGAGGCCCTTGTGCAGACTATTGGGAGATCTCCTAGACTTCAGGTATGTAATTGCATACTAAATTGTGGAATGCGCTACAGTTTTCAAGCATTGTCTATTACTTTGGGGGGGGGGGGGGGGCATTTGTCATTTGTCCCCACTTGAGTATGTGCTACCCCCCTCCCCACCTTAAACTGCACAAAGTCAATTGCCAGGCTGTTTCTCCTAGGTAATTTTTACCCCCTTGTGTATTAGGCACTTAATTGGTATGTACTTCACGGTATATGCAGATTGCACACTCGTGTGTTTGACAATTGATCTCTGCAGCCTCTTGTTCCTGGCCTGTGCTACCTTGTGATGGCTGAAATGGCTGAGCTGAAGGTATACAGGATTGTCAGCATGAAACTGGTGTTGTGATGATCACTGTTGCTTGTGTACACTTGTGTGCTAGTGTGTTTTAACAACTTACGTAAGAGTCCCTTGGTCAACACGAGCTCAGTTCCTCCTGTACAAGTTTATTATGGAATGTTCTGCATGAACGTAGGTGTCACACAGCCCAGACCCAGCAGAGCAAGTGAGAGACCATGAGAGGCGAACAAGGTGCTGAATCCAGTTTTGCATTTGCCGTATGAGTCAGTCCCATGTACAAATCAAAGCTGCAATGTAGAAGATCATGATTAAATGCATGCCTTCTTTCAATTCTTGTTTATGTTTGGGCATGCAGCGAGGACTCCCATAGGCCTAAAGTTGATGAAGGGCGAAAGCAACTTTCCAGGAAGCACACAAAAGCAGTCAAAACGTGAGTTGAAGCAATGGATGTGATGATGTAATGGTTAATGAAAGTGGTGATATGACAAAGGAAGCACACTTCACATATATTGTACACTTATTGTGGAAAAGATGTCTTTATGGGGTTGTATATACTGGTCTATCATTGCCACCTTGTTTCCCAACTCTTTGTTGTTCCGCTATCCCTACAGTCCCATAAAGATTGATGGAAGTGGCTATTATAGAATAAAAACGTTTACGAATCTGAGCAACACTCCTTTGTGAAGTATCATACCCGTGCTATTGCTTTATTTTGCAGAACTAGAGGGAATGTCGTTGTACAGCCACCACTGGGCCCTCTTACGTCGGCCGTATGTCACAGATGCCTTCAGTGTGCCAGGCTTGTCACTGCAATGTGCAGTGTAGGCGTTGCTAGAGAACTGAGGGGGAAGCATCATGAGGTGAGTCTGTTAGATCTTCACACTACGCGTATATGCACACCACAGGTATCCTGTGTACCATATTTGCGAGAAAGGTAAAATGTTCTGTTGCTAGATCGTAAAATGCAATCATTCAGTCTGACTCTACTGTAGTCAGTGGGTGTGCTGTTTAGGTGCTCTGTGTGCTTCTTTATCATGTTTTGTAAGCCAAAGCCCATATGGTAAAACCCCTTTTGGTTGGCTTCCTCGACAGTTACGAAACCATCTTGAAGGAATGAGGATTGTACTGGAGGTGTTTGCCAGGCTGTCACTGTGCTGTGTTGACTGCCCTCCATCTCACTGGCTGAACCGAGAGCAGCTATGTACTCTCTGCAAGGCCTGGGAGGGTACCCTCTTCATGATAGCACAGGCTGGGAAGGGCCATCTGGACCTGGATGAGGTCTGTTGCTACCTCACAGTCTCATCTCAGGCATCCTAATCTTTATACCAGAAAATTTTGTGGCAATTCAATAATTTTCATTCAGTGGTTGGCCAGACACATGCTTGGTGTGGCAAGATGACCTTGTAGTTTTGAGATCCAAGATACCTCCAAACCTCACTGAGAAAGGTCTGCGGAGAAGTGCCTATACTTCTAGTAATGGTCCACCGAATACATATGTGACAATCCCGTGTAGAATACGAAGATTATTCCGGAAGTCAATTATTGAGATAAACGCGATTATAAATTTTAATTTTCAACGCTTTCTAGCGCCTATTCTACAACAGCTATAGAAACATGGGACAAAAAGCAGCAGCAAGATGGATCCCTTGTCTAAGGATTCACTAAGTCTGAAGGATACCAACAGAACGGAGACATCACAGTAAGCGTTATTACATGAACAGTACATCGTTGATGTACCGTCGATCCGTATAGTAGCGATCTAACGCTCAGTGCGTAGGTGCTGTTTACCTGTTTTGCTTCATAGGCGCTGTTGCTTTAGACGAAGGATCCCTCTCACTGTTGGCGTTTGACCCGTGTTTGTAGCTATCGCACAACCGGAGATACGGAGCGTTGAATCTTGCCATTTTTATCGCGTGTTGACGGTACCGCGTGCGTATACTGTGTAAACGACCCGAGGTCAGTGCACTTTCGTGGGCATAACTATACTCGTTCAAGCAACGATTAGCGCTAAGACTTCCGGAAAATGTTGGGGATGCCCCAAGGCTTCGATTAGCATCACTAACTCATTTTTGGCCAATGCGGAATAATCTTTGTATTCTACACGAGACTGTCACCTATAGTTAACCTTTCATTTGCAAGAAAAGTGTACAGGCTATTCTGTAAACACGCATGGCCTACGCTGGCTCCATGCGTCACTGCCACAGTGTATGCATCCAGGACATTGCTGACTACAGAGTATAGCTGTTTTCACCAACCGGGCTGTACAGATACAACTCAAAACATGATGGTCACGGACACTGCCTTCCACCTCATACATCTCCATCCTGGTGCTTCTTGATCTCATGGAGTAGTACTGGCCAGCGCATATGGTCACGTCATACATTTCTATCTGATCTGTCGTATTTTAGTACGATAACATTTTGTTGGTGTGCGGTATATACATACGAAGAGTGGATACTACGTACGTCCTTAATTTTGCCTTGAACATTTAATGCCAGGGACCAGGAAGGAGGCTACTAAGGGGCCGGAATAGCTATACACCCGGAAAATTTATTACCAGCTAGACTGGTGGCAATACCCCCAACTATTGTGACCTCGCTCAGGAACGTTTGATTCTCTTTTTGACAATTAAAATGCATGCAGCTTGCATGCTCACGCTCGCACCTTGATGTCCTGCATTCGTTCACCTAGTTAACTTGTTTCCTAATTCTCACATTTAGGTACTCTCGTGCATACTTGATTCTGTTGGAGCACTCATGCTTTCAGGAGGTATGTGTAAAAGTCTTTGACGTAAAGGAGTTTGTGAATATACCGTGAAGCTAAGATGCTAAACATTCCGTAGCCTAGTAGAAATGACAGTGCTACCCTTTGCCAAGACCATAGTGTACTACATGCACATTGTGAGAGGTTTGTCTGATTGTATGTTGTAGGTCTGATCACTGTATCCCCAGCCGTATTGGACCGTTGCCTCTGGCTGATAAGACTGCCATGGTCGCAGGTTTGTCACTGTATAACGTTTTGCTACTGCCAATGCTTTAGCTGTTACAAATGAAGGCGTACAGGAAGGAATAAAGATAGCTTCCTGGAGTGGTCAACCCTGGCAGTGCTTGTGCGTGTTCCCTAGCTTGTATTATACATGAAACGTCCTATTTACAGGGTACGCAGGTCTGTGTTACCAGTACCCCTCTGGAGGACCTTGTAGCTGGCTCTACTCTGACGGTTCAGGAGTGTCGAGTGGTCAAAGCTGCAGTAGCCCAACTGGACTGTGAAGGTTGGTTGGTTTGAGTTACACACCTCCATATTTCATCTTAAAATCTCCACAAGCTATAATTAATGTTCTATTGTATATTTTGTGGTCATATTTACAGAATTGTTTGTTCCCTTCGGGTGTTTAGCAAGAACATGCAGCTTGCAAGCACTTGCTGTCCTTCCTACCAACATTGAAAGTGCAAGTGCCTTGAAAGCAAGGCTGTATCAGCAAGCATTTGTAAGTACCTCAAAATACAACTTGAGAAGTGAGCTCCTCCCATTATGAGAGAATGAGGTGATGAATTGATAAATTCTTGATTTTCCAGGCTCAGTCTGACTCTGATGTCCACCAAACTGCTCTCAAGACTTTAGCAGTTGCTCTGGACAGGAAAATGGCCACTGACATGATCTCAGCATTTTGGTATGCTCTTTGTTCAGTACGTATGTGTGTTGAGTATCACTTGACTACACTCCTTTATGTTATGCCTAGGCCTTCATTTTATTGTATTTAAGAAGATAACTTCCTTTGACTCTTTCCTTTCTCAGTGAACTGAAGACCCAAGATGTTAAAGTTCAGCTTGCATTTGTCCAGGAGCTCCCCTCCATTTTGTTTGCAGCATCTGCAGTGGAAATGCAAAGGTGAATACTTGCATCAGTGGGTAGCCTCGTACAACATAATTGAGCTATGACTGTATAATATATGTGTCAGTCGCGAGTAGAAATCCACGGCGTATGATCGCGCAAGAAGATCGCCGTGCATGCCTTGCAATTGCCCTGTGCGATAATTACACTGTGCGCAATTCCGCACGGCGTACGCGCATATGATCGTGCCGGGCGATCGCCCTGTGTGCCCTACGATTGCCATGCACGATAATACGCGGTGCGCAATTGCACGTGCACGTAAGCTTCAATTTCTACTCGCGACTGACACATATTGATGTTGCCTGCCATGGCCATGTCATAGTTGTGCATGAAAATAGTTTTGGTTAATTGCAAGACCTACTACCAGTCATTTTTATAACCTCTTATTGTGCGAAGAACATATTGCCTAACTAAAGGGTTAATAGTAAATTCCTCCAGCGTATTGCTTCTACCATATGACACCTTCATCTACTTCATGTATGCATGACAAATAATCCTGTTCTTTCCCTGGTCGAACTAACCATGGTGGTTTATCTTGTGCCCTGTTCTTCAGGAACTTCAACTTTCAGAACTTCACGGTACCATTGCACTACACCTGTAAGCTGACAGTGAAGGCCTTGAAAGAAGGTAAGCCACATATCCTTCAGACATGCTAATACTGCAATGTGAATACTTGATATATATGGCTCAGCTGCTCTAGGCGTGCTCCGTACTCCTGGCTGCTTGCAGTTCTGGGTTCAGCTATAGCAGGAGCACATGAGCCGCGAATTGTGACGAACTCAGATGGCATAGATGGAGCGTCGAACTCAGCATGTGTGCCCTAGCGCAAGAGGTAGTCCTTCACACGTCCCAAACTTTTTCCTTATATACAGCAAGAGGCCATTACGTTAAAGTGTGAAAGACCTGTTTTTGTTTCTGCGTTACTACAATGGTTTTCCATATATGGTATGACCGTAAAGGCGTGAGGGATTACAACATGTCTATATGCCTTTGGCGGCTCATGCGCTCCTGGCTAGAGTGTGGTGAAAATAGTTCAGCCATCTTCTCATGAAAAAAATAAAACAGCTGCTGCAAAGGACTATGCTGAAGTTTCTCTTTTATTTGCTCTGTAGGTTCTAGTTCACATGGAGTGACACTGGATAATGACGTCCTGTCCACACTGCTAGGGAAGGTGACAGAAATAGCCAGCCCAGAGGTCATTACAGGTACGATATGGACCACTGTTTTGTATTTGATCTGGACTAATATTACGGGCACGTGCAACCACCAAATGTTGTTCAAGAATTTTTCTTGTGTATTGGTTTTTGTACACAAGCAGTACATATGCTGATGGTACTTCTAGTTCCCATGTGCCCTATGTGGGCTGAGAAAGATGACCTGGTATCCACCGTGTGTACATGCATGGACATTCTCAGATTATCGTAGGAGTCTACAAACTGCCATACCACATGTCGGCATGCCATAATTATGTCCTGCCATACCATATGTCTGTATGTCTTGTGACAGTCGAAGAACCAGCTGCAATGCATACATTCCTCGCCAATTGCAGAATGCAATCTCGGAATCTCAAGTGTGCGTACCAGTGTTGAGATTGCATAGCAGATCTCGAAGCACATGCACAGACTTGAGATTGTGCAGGTGGCTCTTGTTGACGAAAATACTCACTGAAGTTTAGAACAGTTACAAGTATTTGTGAGTACCGCTACCCCTATCCTATGCTATGTCTTGCTGTTTGTGTTGCAGAACTGGTGGAGAGTTTTGCAACCATCACACCATTTGTAGGTAAGTTATAGTATATCTGTATATTAGTGACATCATCTACATAGAATAACGGGGCAGTACCTGTATAGACATTTAGTGGTTAGCTATTGTACTTCTTACAGGAAACAGGGTTCGGTATCTCACAACGTACTATATTGGTGCTACCTTTAAGGAATGCACCTTTACTCATATTGCATGAGTAGCACGATGTTAACCCTTTCGCCTGTCAGAATTCCAAAGCAGTTGAGTGATTTATCTGTCAAGTATGCCCATTTCACTGGCTTTTACATGGACCAGGTATTCACCGAAATCTAATTTTAGATGCATGCATGATTGACGTCCATCTAATGAATTACTGAACAGACAAATCTGTTCCTATCTGTTGCAGATGCTCCGTCCATTATACACTCCAAGTGCCTAGCTCTATTTACCCATGGGAATGAGCAAGTACGGAATGCAGTTTGGTAAGAGTCACTTTTTCAGTGTCCTTCCAACGACCTAGCAGGATGTAACACACATGCATGCGTACCAAAAAAGTCTGTCAGGATGCACACTGCTATCCCCCACCTCTACTGTAGCAACCACATCTGTCTATTTTTCCCGGATCCAAACCCTTCTCTTGGTGTCCACGAACTGGAGAGGCACCCAGTGATTTCTAGACTCAAGGAGGCATTCAGAGAGGGAGAACAGAGTGGAGATTCAAGGTTGGTACAGTGATCACTGCAGTATAGCTTGCTCGCATAACGTTTATCATACCTCCCGTTAATGCGCCTGGTTCGAGTATGCATAGTATAGTTTGTGATTCTGTTTCAAAGTTAGCTTCGCTGTATGGTTGTTATAGCTGGCTTCGTGCAAAACAGAAATAGACTGTCAGCTAATGCCAGCAAAGTTTTAGTTTAACATTTGGTTGTTAACAATTGCATCTTTCCTACTATAGGCAACAAGAATTCACAGTTAGTGCATACGGCCAGATTGGAAGGTATGTATACATGTTCTAGAGTGCTCTCTTTCTTGTGTGTTGTGACAGAAATGCTATGCGTCAGCTGTCCATTTTGAGTTGTTGTTCCTTCAGGTTTTCCGGGGGCAATTTGCTGGTGACGTGTGTGATTTCTCTGCTCCGGATTGCGCTGAAACCTTCACTAGTGCTCAAAGCTTCAGCCCATGTGCAGGTGATGGCATTGGACAAATTGAAATCATTCCACAGTGAAACAGTGCATGTTGCGTAAATCAAAATGGGATTTTTGTGTTACCTCTTCCTGAACTGAACAATTGCTTTAAATCTCAATTCTGTTGGGTGTTTGGAAGTAGGATTTCTTTTATTTGAAGACTGCTAATGAAATGATAGAGTGTGACCTACGTAGAATGGAGAGAGTTGCACAGAATTGAACTGAGAGCCTGATGGAATGTTCTTCCACAGATGCGGAGAATTGCTGCTGCTCATGGACTTATTCCAGCAAAGCTTTTGTCTCTGCTCAAAGATGCTATTTGCCAGGTAACAGGCACGTGTCTCCACATCACCATAGGGACAGACATGAGGGTTTAATTATTTCTTCAATAAATTTGTGAAGGGGTACAGCAGTCCAGCAATCTGCTGATAAAAGATCCACATGCGTTATACACTCCAAAATGAAGTAGCGATGGCCTGTCAATCCTATAGCCTTTTTCCCAGGCCATTCCCACCACCAGTCCTTGATCACTTGCAGTATGCAAATATTGAGAGGGGAGTCCTGGGAGGTCTGGTGACATGCATGTGACAGCCTGGGAGATCTGGTGACATACATGTGACGGCACTTAGACAGAATATATTTCTTTGAATCTTGCTCTTTTGTATTCTTGAATGAAGTATCTTAAGTGAAGATCTTCACACGCATAGACACTCAAGGATGATCATGTTTGTTCTACAGTTCTTAGTTGAATTGCTCCAAAAGAAGAAGGAAGTTGCAGTCACCCCTGACATGAAGGCAAACATCTTCCATCAGGTATAGTTTCATGTAGCAACTGCAAGTCTAGTACTCGGGGAGTGCGTTATCTGAGCATGACCTCAGGATTCCGGAGGCTTACCGGTGAATTTTGTGAACCAGCAAATTATGGAGGCTGACGTACAACATACCCCCGTCACACTCTATCACTTGTGATCATACTCAAAAATGTTTGGGTGGCAGTCGAACTCTCATTGATAAAATTTGTGTTTTACTCTGCACAGGTAGCTATTACATTTGGTGTGAAAGATCTGAAACAGTTCTTTGAGGCAAGTCCATATATGGCTATAGCTTTTCTACGTTTGAAGTCCTGATCGTGGTTTATCATGTACAGACCATAATTATATACATATCATACCCTTCACACCAATCAATCAAGATGTAGTTGTCCAACATTGTTGTAAGATTTTCTTCAAAGCGTTGATTTGCTAGCATGGTCATTCGGCAGTGGTCTGTTGCTTGAGCAGATATTGCGGAGAACTCTTGATATAGCCAATTCATGGTGAATCTGAAGGATCTCTGTTTTACTTGTGGAATAAAATAACCGACTCGGTAGATTTGAGTATCCTGAGTAAGAATCGTATTGGGGAATACATTCAGCTGTTGGTATGCATCTGACTGTAACAGAGGTAGGCGTGGTGAAGATACAGGCTGATTATGCTGGGAACATTGGATTGTTACAGTCCGAGGAATATTTGCTGCACCCTTGTGATTGGTGTGCGTTACATGGCGAGATCTAGGATTGACTGTTCCATTCTCCGCACACTTGCAGACAATCCGCGAGGTGTTTGTTCCCCTGCTAGTTTGCCAAGCGACACCAGAGGCATCTGAAGCTCTGAGATTTTGTGCCAAAACTTTGGACACCGTGAGTTCTAGTACTTTGGGTATCTGTTTATTATGATTAGTTCGCAAGTTTGAGATAATATGAACGGAGGTGCTGTCTAGCCTCGTTCCCAGGCCTTCTACACCTCAGTTTTTGATCGTGCCATTTTCGCTCAGCGAGAACATTGCATCATAGCTGAGCGTTTTCACATTTGTCACTCGGCAGCCCTTTGGAGTCATGCATGGCTTCTAGCCTGGGTATGCTTCATACGCTCAGTGTAGCTCTCAGTTGGCGCTCTCAGGGCACTTAAGGCCGCCTCAAGTTTTTTCTCATCAGGAATTTTATTTCAAGCTCTGCATTTTAGAGCTCTGTACTGGTCTTGTGTAACAGTTTTAGTTGTTAATAATGTCACTATTGTAAACAACTATGTTGACAGTATCAACAGCAAATACCATGTTACCATGACAACGACTCCTCCCACCGTAAACAAGCCAGACACATGGAACGGCCTTAACCACATTTCGCAAAACGCGGAAAGTAAATACACCTTCAACGAGCTTAAAACAAATGTCAGGCAATGTTTGCAAAGCGATCTATCATATTCCGAGGGAATGCGGGTGCTCCTAGTTGAAATGCGGCAATAGCAGCCCGAAATGTGCGGTTAAGGACGCCCAACTAGCGCACACCCGGGACATGTATAGCCTACCTCGAAGTCGGTATGGATGGAAGTCAGCGCATTCCCTCCTGGATCGACAGTGTGGTTCCTTATTGACGCGCAAACGAGGAATCAGGGTTCACAAAGGCGATTTTACTTTCCGCAAACGGCAGCAAACTTCACTCACCAATGTCTTCACGGCTTCAGCCGGCTAGTAGTGCATGAATCTCATTAAAAAATAATGACGTAAAACACATCCAATCAGCTAGCGCTTGCAGCCAAATTGTCCGCGAA
Source organism: Axinella damicornis (assembly GCA_963931865.1). Classification (NCBI taxonomy): domain Eukaryota; kingdom Metazoa; phylum Porifera; class Demospongiae; order Axinellida; family Axinellidae; genus Axinella; species Axinella damicornis. Next base: position 16,090,536 of record OZ007508.1, read on the forward strand.
ATTCGAGCGCATTTTACACTGCGTGCAGGGAGATCGAGACGGTTACAGCTGTACTGAGTGATCCATGCACGGTGGTGTGTAAAAATTCTGCGATATACTCGATCAACACTCAAGGTTGGCAACATATTGATATAATACTGTACAATAACAAAATAATCGTCCAGCTTTCTTCAAATCTTCCCGTTCACAGCTGAATCTATTGTGCGTGTGTGCATGTGTGTGTGTGTGTGTGTGCATGATGTGGTGTGTGTGCATGTGTGTGTGTGTGTGTGTGTGCATGATGTGGTGTGTGTGCATGATGTGGTGTGTGTGCATGTGTGTGTGTGAGCGTACGCATGTGCGTGTGTGCATGTGTGTACGCATGTGCGTGCATGGATGTGTGTGTGTGCATGTGCGTGTGAATGTGTGTAATGTTTGGGGGGCATGATGGGTACATGTGCGCGTATACGTGTGTGCATACATGTGTGTGCATGCATGTGTGTGTGTGTGTGTGTGTGTGTGTGTGTGTGTGTGTGTGTGTGCGCGTGCGCGTGCGTGTGTGTGTGTGCGGGTGCGTGTGTGTGTGTGCGTGTGTGTGTGTGTGTGCGCGTGTGTGTGTGTGTGCGTGTGTGCGTTTGTGTGTGAAGAGCACACCCATGCTACATTAAATTCGGATGCTACATTAGCCTCGTTCCTAGTCACTCATGATCAGTACAGGAAGAATAGTACATGGTATCCACTGTTCATGAATGTGGGGCTCACCAGGTTTTTCTGGGATACTGGGGAAACTACTGTACTAGTCTGTGTTCCACGTCTCATGCGTGAACAGTGGATACCAAGTGCTCCTCTCCACCTTCCGAGCACCTGGGAACAAGGCTAATTAATGCTGCATGTACGTACATGTACACTAGTGCAACAAAATGACTTTTCCCTACAGAGACCCATGCCTCAATTCATCAGTTGTAACTACGCTCGTGTCGCAGTCAGGTGGTTTACTAAGGAATGCATGACAAAACGCAACAGGCTTCCAAATGGAGGTATGAAGCTGATCTTCCAAAAGTATAACCAGCACTTTGAAAATTGTGAAAGTTTACAGCTCACATACAATGTTGCTGAGCAATGCTTTCCTCGTGCAAACCGTCTGTTCAACCTCCGATGGCATCCTACTGTGGCACGACACGAATTCACTAATACCTTCAGCACGACAGCTTGGAACCAACTCTCCCAATCTGAACAACATCAGCACAGTGTGTTCTCATGTAGAGCATGTGAGAACACCCACTCACCCCGACACTGCCAATATCAAGTGCCAAGAAGAGAAAGTCAACAAGTATCTCTTTCACCGAAAAAGACCTGTCATGTTCATCTCAGTTTGGCCGCAAAGCGTTGAAAGAGCTGAATGCAATTTGTAAAGAGAGCTTCAAAAAGTCAGTTCAAGACGTAATCACAGAAACCCCCAAATCTAACCTGGTACGCAAAACAAGCAGTACTGAGCGGCTACAACAAAAACGACAAATGGAGAAACAAATCCGAGACACAATACAAAAGGAGTACAATGAAAACGGAGACAGCATAGTTTTGCAGAACAGAGTAAGCTGGCAAGCTTTTGACAAAATCAGGAAGACAGAAGGCCTTACTCCAACACCTAAACGAAGCCTTGGAGATGCATCAGCACCACCGGCAAAGCACAAAAGACATGGAATGACAGCAGACAGTCTACAAATAGACAAAGAGCAACTGCTTGTTGAAGCAAACACATGGTCACCTGATCAAACAATCAACTGGTCTGAAATAGGGAGTAAGTATGGTCTGACAACACCAAACAGAGGACAGATCATTAAAGAATTCCTGAGTCAACACAATGTTCCTGCAGCTTTGGCTACCCAGAGAACAGCTAGAGCACCGAGGCGAGCTAAGAAAAGGCTTGCTGGTGGCAGAACATCCTTTCCCATGTATCGCCCAGTTCCCCACTACCGACAAAGGATGCGGGCACAGATTGAAAGTGGGAATATCAGAGTGGGTGAAGAAGTGGTGAAATCGAAGTACACTCGCTACACTGTTGATAAAAGCAGCCACACTCTGGTGGCTGAAGGTGTAGAAGTTAGTGCAAGGAAAATCCCTCTTCTTGAAATCCGACAGACACTGCTCAAAAAGCATGAAGAAATGAAGCTAATTCGCAACCAATCAGATGAGTACTTCGAGAATTTGTCAGCAGAACAAATTGAACAAAGGCTGAGAGAGCTTCACCACACTATCAGTGCTGAGAAAAGCACGAACGATCTTCGACAAGAGTTGAAGCTAATCAGTCGACAGCGCCACTTCAAAATGTGGCATGACCATGCCACAATTGGCGGACATGGCCATTTTTTGGTGCTAGTTGCACCAATTTTTGACCCAGCTTTCTATTACACCAGTGGTGAAGTCCAATCCCTCTACGGGGCAGACATCGACGTCCCTAGCTTAATTGAACGACCGGAAGTTCACATCCTGGCACGATCTCGGTCATCTGCAGGAGATCAAGCAATGTTCAACGAGACGCGCCGTGAGTGCACACTCGAACTAAGGACGAAACTGAAAACTGAGGCTGGACATGCAGTGAACGATGGCCTCCGTTTCTTCCACGCAGACGGACCAGCAGCCCAGTTTGAAGCAGGGAACAAACAAGGTGGGCATTTCTGCTGCGTCCAGTGTGGGGCTGACTCAGATCGTTTTGACGACATTTCATACTGCTATCATGCCCCTACACGCACCCTTGCTGAACGTCAAGAATTTGTTCTGCAAGGTGAAGCCTGGAAGAATCATACAGGTCAGTTAAATAATAGTTATACCGTAGATCAGGAAATGTTCAGGCAAAAATTTCCCGATCTACGGTAGTACAGTTGTCAGCAGCAAACTAACTGAGTCTGAGGGCAACAGTTTGTTTACATCGCCATAAATCCCTGACAACTGGACTATAAGTGGTATATATCCCTCGAGGCAGTATAGCAGATTTGCCACGGCACTTCCTTGGATACAAAGCTAAGGTACGTACTTAGCTAGCTGTAGAAAGCCAGGCTTGTTTTCTGCACATTACTGTTTGTCAAGCACAGGAGTTAACATTGAACCCCACCCACCATCGAGTCGCTGAAAGTTCTACAAATGCGAACAGCTTACCTGTGACGACGCGCTTCACCTTGCAAACGACCAGCTATCTCTGAACAGTCCAGTATTCCAGTTACATGCCAGTGCTTCACAACGTACTATACTGGAACGTGTAGGATGATGGATGGTGTTATGGGCTCATAACCACCCTCTGCTTGTATGGGGTTTATATACAAGTGGGATATATAATCTTAGTATCCATTTCGTGTGACCTTCCACGAATCAGATGTCTCAGAATCAATCCACATGACTGTACTATACAATAGCATGGCTTGCAGTGCAATTTGGGATAAATTACACGAGGTGAAGCCAAGTGCAATTTGTCTTCCTGAATGGATTTCCCAAAATTGCACTGCAACCCATGCTATCACATGTTAAACCTTTGAACACGGCGAGCGTATATATACGCTCATACTTAACTTCCTATCTACGCGGTGAGCATATATATACGCTTTCCACACTTTCGAGCGCTTACCGCGCGAAGGTAAATAGCTTAACAAGACTTGAGGGTATGCCCCTCTATAATGAACATTAAGAAGGCTAGGCCCCACCTTTAGACTGACATCGTCACTCCAGAAAGGCAGGAAGGGGCGGTACTTGATCGAGTACGATCGTAAACTAAGACCACAACAGTGAAACATGGAGGTTTTTCTCGAGCAGAGGCAGAGAATGACCCCGCTTTTTCATTCCAGGCAGCTGTTCTACCTCCATATAACACAGGAATCTGGTGAGATCGTGTAAAAGGCTTGTTTACAAGTAGCTAATACCTAGGGATTGATAGCCTCAGAAATGGTTTCAAAATCAGACAGCTGCACTCTTATAGCTATGATCAACACTTTAAACAAGCTAATCCAGCCTATTTACACACTATGTACGCTAATCAAGCTGCTTGCCATCTGGCTCCATAATCAATTAATGGACAACTTCCACCAAATTCCACATCTGTTGGTGGTTTCTTCATGATGAGCTCTAATTAGAATGCATGGCCTCCAGCTATTTTAGGTTGTGCAGTGTTTCTGTATCTCTGCTATACGTAGGAACCAAACCATTGGACAATTTGAAGCTGCATGAGCTACAAAAAGAACTGAGACTCAGGGGAGTGCCTACTGAAGGGAAACGGAAGCCTGAGCTAGTCAGTGAATTTGACGACCTTCGGAAGGGGATAGTAAATGTCCCAGCACTGCTTCAAGGGACCCCTGAAAAATCTCTGAGATCACTTGGGTTGGAAGCGTATGAAGTAGCTCCTACGGAACCCCTGCATGACATCAAGGGTCACATCAGTAACCTCATTGAGGAGCTGCTGAAGGTAGCCACAGGAGAGCTACTAGAGAAGCTGGAAGGAATTGTTAGCACTACTCTTGGGAAGGACACTGTTCGCTGTTCCGACTGCCGAAAAGCAGTGATTCTCATTGCTAGGACGTTGATGGACTTTGGGACTGACAGGAATCTGACACAGGTGTTCCAAACAGCTGCAGAGTTAACTGAGATTTTGTACTCAAGGGAGTCAAAGCGCAATCAACAGACTGTGCTTCGCTTGCATAATGTAGCTTTTGTCCACCACCAACTCTGTAGCGCGGTTTTTAGCCAACCGAAGTCCATGAGCCGGAGGAAGATGTTTGGCCGCTATTTCCACTCTCTGACCTGTCACGCTCCATTGCTCTATCGCATTATTTGCCTCAGATCTTTAAACACCGAAATGCAAGAGCGCATGTTTGGCCAATGCAAAGCCATCACAAGAGGTACATCCAATCAACACCCAGAGCATGTTATCCCCAACATTATGATACGCATTCAAGAGGAAGCCAAGGCACACTCCTCTACAATTGCAAATCTCAAGGCACAAGAGAGTGAAGTACACAAACTTGCCCTTGTGCTAGGACCAAAGAAGAATACCTTCATCCCCAAAGCATGGCTCACTCATAGTTCAGTACACTACCAAGCACATCTTGAACGTATTAGTGATTTCCTAATACCAGGACCTGGAAAATGGTGGAAGTCTACTGAAGAGGGTATTGAATTTTTTGATACCCCCACTTGTGCTCCAATTGAACATCAATTGCACCACTATCGCTCATCAACACTTGCTGATATAGAGCTTTATCTCCATTCAAAGTGGGAAGAGTGTTGTGCGAAAAATATCATTTTGCCGGCATATTACATCAGATCCTACAAGAGCAATGGAGACCTCGGGAATATCTCTGCTTTGCTGTCACCAGTTAATTCCCTCCCACAGCCTCAACTAGGCTCCCTCCCACAGCCTCAAGTAGGCTCCCTCCGACAGCCTCAACTAGGTTCCCTCCCACAGCCTCAACTAGGTTCCCTCCCACAGCCTCAACTAGGTTCCCTCCCACAGCCTCAAGTTGGACAGCCTCAAGTTGGATCCCGTCAACTTGGCTCTCTCCCACAGCCTCAAGTAGGCTCCCTCCCACAGCCTCAACGCAGTTCCCTCCCACAGCCTCAAGTAGGCTCCCTCCCACAGCCTCAACGCAGTTCCCTCCCACAGCCTCAAGTAGGCTCCCTCCCACAGCCTCAACGTGGTTCCCTCCCACAGCCTCAAGTAGGCTCCCTCCCACAGCCTCAACGCGGTTCCCTCCCACAGCCTCAAGTAGGCTCCCTCCCACAGCCTCAACGTAGTTCCCTCCCACAGCCTCAACTCCACTCCTTCCCACAGCCTCAAGTTGGACAGCCTATCCACAGACAGGCTGGTACCCAGATCAACTCCTCCAGTGAACAGATGCAAGGACTGAAGACAACATTAGCTATCCAAATTTCTGAAATTCTTCCCCTTGAACATAACCTTCAACGCTTTGACTACTTAAGATCGCAGATTAAGGCTGCCAAAGAGAGAAAGGAACAGTTCTCACCAACCAAGCAGTCAGAGTATAACAAACTTTCCAACTTCATGAAACAAAAGTTAATACACATGGTGGCATCTTACACCAATTCACTTTCGTCTTGGCTACAAGATTTCAAATCACAACATGGGCATGACCCAGGAAACAAAGATTACCCACCTGCCCTGCAAACCATCTGTCACTACAAACGTGTCACACAAAAACTATTACTTCGTGAATGGAAGTTGGAACTCTCTTAACTGGTAACATTGTAGCTAACATTCACTGTGTGTTTTAACATACCTTCACTCTGCTCCTGAAAAAAAGTTGGGTGAGGCTGTGGGGGGTAGAAGTGGAGATAATTATACAGTGGTTCATGCTATGTCTGCAGTGTAGCCTGCAATTTTTAAAGTCAAGGTATACCCCCAAGCGTTCTTTGGACAATAAAAGAGCTGGGGAGTGCACCTTGAACACTTGAGAACTACTGCTCTCAAAAAAGTATTATCATTTTGCCAAAAAACCTGCTTAACAGTTTGATCTTGTAAGACTCACCGATTTTAGCCAATCGTACTCCATGATGAGTTAGCTGAGGGGTGATCCTAAGTTGTTCGAGACGGGTAAATCACTCTGAAGTTCCTCGAGAGATATGCTGGCCCACGATCTACGAGTACAGTACATACTGTGTAGCTAGCTCATGCACGCACGAGGAGACTAATCACGATCACATGTACAACTCACGTCGCTTCAATTAAAACCCACAACTTCCTTTTCATGTACAGTGTGTTTACATACAACTGCGATAATTAGTTTATCAACACGGCGTGCGCACAACACACACCTGGAGCCTGAGGCGGCCTTAACCGCCTTGAGCTTGTCCCATCTCGTAGCTAGCGCAGAATACACTCCTCGTTCATGTCTTGACTGTTTGAGATGAGGTGTGACGACATATGACAGTCGTGCCGCGGATCACGTGCAAAGATTCCCCAGGCCTTCTCCCTCTGTTTATAATGCAAGTGATCAAAAACTGGAGGTGTAGAAGGCCTGGAAATGAAGCTAGGTGCTATCCCACTAGCATGTAAACATCGATGGTGTGTGCCACTGGGTGGAACTAGTGTTCACTTGTAGTCAACATATCCTCTTGACCTTTAAACGGCATTTATGTAAAGTCATCCATTTATCTACTTCTCTCTGACAGATTCCAAGGACGCTTCTGGTGGATTCTTTCAAGCATGTGTTCCTGTACCTAGTTCAAAATGGGCAACAGCAAGATTTCAACACAGCTTCAGCGTTCCTTAAGGTAATTGCCGTTGATATACAGTACTGTATGCATTTCCCACAGCTCAGGCTGTTTTGGCATGGCAGATTTTCATATGCTTGTTACTGTCTCACACCAACTTCATATCTCGTTCACATACATGTACCTTGATACAGAATACATTATGACGTAGACCAACTGTTTATTAATTTGCTACCGTAGTCGTGCGTTGTTAGGTGCAGCTCACTTATAGGCGCATATTCACTGTTAGGTGCAGGTTCGACTCTCGTCCCAGCTACTCGCTGTTAAGCGTTGAACTCTTCTTCCAGAAACTCTGCCATTTTCAATCCTGCAGAGTGGAAAAATTAGCTATAGTTTGAATTTTAGCGCACTTCCTATTCGAGGAATGTCATTCGAAATTAAACTCATCTCATTATTAGGTGCATAATTCCTTCCTGTGGAGTTATAGGCGTATGCACCTAGTAACGCACGGTTACGGTATGTTGGGTATCTTGAGCTACTAGTGAGATACGAATATGAGGATTGCACCAGTGTTATGTATTTGTGTTTTTGCGCATGCGTGTTATTATGTAAGACATGTCTATTATTAGAATCAGGTGATTGCTTTCATACGCACAATGCCGGTATGTCCTTAGTGGACTCCTGTCAACACGTACTCTCTCATTAGAGCGGGAATGACCACCTTTTGCCCACGCAGAATGCAATTACTCTGAATACTCAACTGAAATTGTCGGTCAAAGTAAGGTTGGAGTTCCTTGGAGACCGTCTTTCTCAATTTTTGTCCATCCAAGTTTAATCTGTGTGGTCACTTTCTGGAGAACATGCATGGTCTTGCGCTGTTGCTTTTCGTACTCCCTCAACTGAAATCGGGAGGCTTGTCAATTGCCACTCTTGGACCGTGTTGACAGGCTGAGTGTTGACTTTGGCATCTCTCAAACATAGGATCACCTTCCATGGGTAGTCTCAAAAGGCAGTCTGCAGTTCCGAGTTCCTTTGTGGGTGTGTATGGTATATGAGTATACTGCCAAAATTATAACCACCTCTGCAGTCTGCTTGCGACCATCATTGGAATGCCCTTCTGTGGATACATAATAATATTAATATACACGTACAGTGTTGCTTAATTGTCTTCACAGTATAATTATCTTCTTGCTTTTAATCATTGAATTTTGTCCAATGCAAACATTTTCTGTTCTTCATACACGTTAGCTGACAGAACTCCTAACTCATGAAGACCCGTGATCCTCTCAAGCTGCTCTAAATACTGGCTATAAACACGAGCCTGTTTGCCAGGTGGCAGGGTTACTAAGCTAGGAGAGTCAGATGCACCATTTCCTTATAACGATCCCATGGACTACAGCTATACGTAGCAGCTGATGTCAATGCGTCACTTAGTGAATCATGTCTACCAGGAATCAACACCACCAACCTTTGGTGATCTTCTCTTCCTTTAGCACCCCTTTCTCTTTTGCAACGGACTCCACGAGCTGCTTGACCACCCACAGTTGCGTATAGTCATCTTTCTCCTTCCTGCCAATATCCCTCTTCCTCGTCCGCTTCTCCCTCGTCTTTCTCCCACCGACCACGTTTCAGGCTCCTAAACCACTGTAACAAGCAATTGTTAGTGCAAAACAGTGGTTATAATTATAGGAAGCCTAGCAAATGAACCCCACATATGAGAATAGAGAGCATGGGGAGGTTCCTCCTCTTGCGACAATACATCAATTTACATTTTGATGTATTGTGCACACACATACCAAGTGTGTGCCACTAGCTCCTGCCAAGTGTGTGCCACTAGCTCCTGCCAAGTGTGTGCCACTAGCTCCTGCCAAGTGTGTGCCACTAGCTCCTGCCAAGTGTGTGCCACTAGCTCCTGCCAAGTGTGTGCCATTAGCTCCTGCCAAGTGTGTGCCACTAGCTCCTGCCAAGTGTGTGCCACTAGCTCCTGCCAAGTGTGTGCCACTAGCTCCTGCCAGGTGTGTGCCACTAGCTCCTGCCAAGTGTGTGCCACTAGCTCCTGCCAAGTGTGTGCCACTAGCTCCTGCCAAGTGTGTGCCACTAGCTCCTGCCAAGTGTGTGCCACTAGCTCCTGCCAAGTGTGTGCCACTAGCTCCTGCCAAGCGTGTGCCACTAGCTCATACCAAGTGTGTGCCACTAGCTCCTGCCAAGTGTGTGCCACTAGCTCCTGCCAAGTGTGTGCCACTAGCTCCTGCCAAGTGTGTGCCACTAGCTCATACCAAGTGTGTGCCACTAGCTCCTGCCAAGTGTGTGCCACTAGCTCCTGCCAAGTGTGTGCCACTAGCTCATACCAAGTGTGTGCCACTAGCTCCTGCCAAGTGTGTGCCACTAGCTCCTGCCAAGTGTGTGCAACTAGCTCCTGCCAAGTGTGTGCCACTAGCTCCTGCCAAAATGTAATGCTTTGGCCGAAGTTCAGCAAGTTTGGAAAATCCAATCTTTTGATCATGACATTTCCCTTTGAACTCATGGTACAGCTCTCTCAAGTTGCTCAGAACTAGTCGTTTCTGAACATGCACATTCTTGCCTTCCTTTTTAACTGATACAAAAACTAAGTCAAACCGTAAGTTTGACTTAGTTGAAGAAGTCGGAAGTGGAAGTCAGAAATAAAAGTAAGTGAGAGCAAGGTTGAAGTGGACGACCCTTCTTTGCCACCTTGGAACTGAAGGAGACACTGCATGGACACGAACAATTTCAGCTATGTCCCCTTCTTCGTCTGTCTGTTGCTCATACTCTACATTTTCTCCAGACACCTCATCTTGATGGGTCCTTTATAGCCTTCTCCCTTGTTTCTGAGGTTGTCGTGGAGTGGTTTAAGTCCGGCATGCTCATGCTATGTGTTCCCCCCCCCCCCCCCCCTGCCCCTATGCTAGGTACGGCCCTGTGCATGTCCTGTTCCGAGACATTTATAACACTATGTCCTTTGTTCCCTTGCTATATACATTGTGGACCTGCGACTGGTCACTAAGAGGATGGCTTTGGTTTCTTTTGAATCTTTTTCCGCAGCCTCCATTCCCTGTGCTAGTTCCATCGCTTTCTTTAGGTTGGTGGTGGTATCTGCAGCTTCATATATAGAAAATATGCAGCTGTTCTTGCACGAGTTAGGATGAGGCACATTGCAGATTTGGAAGGAGGTTTTCATGGTTCCACCCCCCTAGTCTCCTCCGATTTTGACCCATATATCTCATTTGGAGGAATGAGGCCAGAGTGCCATGTCAGGTGATTCTCTCTATACATGGAAAAGTATAGCTTGGCTGTTCATTCCAACCAAGCGTATCCACTATCTTCTCTTCCAGATCCTCCACCCACACAAAGGCAGCCATACGGAACACCTCTCCTCCCTTCTTATCGGCAAAAGAGAAAAGGGTGTACTCTCCTGCATTAGGCCCACTTTGGCTAGAAGTTGACATTCTTTCTGTAGGCCGCACACAGATTTGTCGAAAAGTGCTTCGTCAAGAAATGAGTCAAATTCACAAGTAATTACTAGTCCTGCTAGGTAGTCTGCCATACCTTCGTTTTCTCGTTGTTTCTTATAGAAACTGAATCGTCCGGTGATTTTGGGTTGAAATGCCCTGTCAGTTTCTCTTTGACATAAGGTCACCTGTTTTTTGTCTTCCTTTACAAATAGAAAATGTTTGAATCGTTGCAAATACAGCGACCAGTTGTCACTTCAAATGGTTCTGGTGCACCCAGGTACGCAGTTGTCCTCAAGCTCGTCGACATTTGTCTTATCTCTCTCTCTTTCTTTGCCAAGAAGCAACAACACTTCAACTGAACATTCACACAGAATTCTAAAATCCAGCAATCACCTAATTCTAATAATAGACATGTCTTACGTAATAACATGCATGCGCATAAGCAAAATACATAACAATCAGCGTGAGTGGAACATTCAAATGATGTCCATTGTGCCGTAGGTTGAATTTGACCCCGGGAGATAGGTTCTGCAACAGCAGAAAGGGCGGGACAGGGGGAAGTGGGTGGGTGCACCCGGAGGGTGCAAACAGCATGGCCGTGTCTGGGCTCCGCGGTAGAAAGGTCTTGGTCGGCACTGGGAGGGCCATTTCCATCATTTTTGGCATAAATGGGGTCAGAAAGTAGCCGTCTGGCTTTGTAGGGCCTCCATTTCCAGCATACATCGCCCGTTTTTCAGCTGCAGCGGGTTGCCATTTCTCGGGAGGCTTGATTGCAAGTCCTTTAATTGGTGGGTGTGGTTAAGTCACGTATGCACTTAGTATAGCTGAAATTACCTGTGTGAGCAGTTTCGAGCCCAGCAATGCCAGGGAACAGAAATTAGGGTATGTTTAGTGTTCTATAGACTGAAAATGACCTAGAGAAAGAAATTGGAGCTTTAGCATTGCAATCTGCAAGTTAATGTCCTGCATTCACTCTCTTCACAAGGAACACATACATGTATTTAGATAGTTTCAATTTGTGTAATTGTTTCTCTGTCAGGAAGAGGCAAACTTTGAAGTGTCCACCTTGCTGAGATCGGACAGTAAGAACATCTTGAACCTGCTGCTGCTCCACCTGAGCACCCATCGCAGTCGTGTGTTGGTCGGAGTGAAAATGCTCGCTGAAATGAACCAGACTGCTGCTGAACAAAAAGTGATGCTTAACCAGGGCACTAATGAGGAGATTGTAAGTTTCCATTGTGAATGTGCGTACCACTGAATGTGTGAGTATAAGCTTGTATTGATGATGTATACATGACATGATTCCCCCCCCCCCCCCCCCCCCCCCCCCCCCCCCCGAGCGTTATTAGTGCCAAAATAGGCGCTTACTTAAGTTGTGCGCTTTATGCAGCGAGGTCGCTATAGAGGACGGTTTTCATGCAGAGGGCGGTCCAGGAGAGGACGGTTTTCATTAAGAGGGCGGTCACGGAGAGGACGGTTTTCATGCAGAGGGCGGTCCAGGAGAGGACGGTTTTCATTAAGAGGGCGGTCGCGGAGAGGACGGTTTTCATGCAGAGGGCGGTCCAGGAGAGGACGGTTTTCATTGAGAGGGCGGTCGCGGAGAGGAAGGCGATCGTGATGTGGATGGGTGGGTGTTAATTGGGACTGTGAATTACGTAACACTTTTAAAAAATAATAGTGATAAGCCACACACATTACATATTATACCCGTGGAAAAGACTAATTTGATAAACACATCAGATTCTGCATTCTAATTATACAATATCATGCAGTGTTGGAAGAAGTTATGAACAAACTGAAGAACATAAAGTACACTAAAGTTGTCACTGCAGCTAAGAGGGTCATGCAGTGCACAGAGTTCTGCCAATTTTGTTGGTAAAAGAGGGCTGTTTGTTTTTGGTACAACAACTGCATCAGTCGAAAAGAGGGCCTGAAAAACAATTGTTACTGGACTAGGGACTCTTCATCCCCATATCAACAGCCACCTGAAGTCCTGGAAGGAAGCATGGTTGAAGCACTCAATGCACTTCTCTCCAGAGAGACTGTGGACAGCAGGTCTATACAGAGCATTGAGAGTTCTGGAAGTGTCATTGCCAGTGAAGTCTTTAATGACGTAAGTTGATGAAACTTAGGTCTACAGTTTCATGACCACAGTGTCATGTATAGCAACTTATATGAAGCTTAGGGAAGGGGACATCATCCCCTAAGGAATCCCTGACATACTAGTAATACTGACTTATAGTTATCCCTACATGTATAATTCTAGGATGAATTGGAACACTTTGGGATCGATTGGGAGGGTCCAATACCACATGCTGATGGGGCGGTGACAGCTCCAGTGTCCCCTCACCATGGACGGAGGGATTGCAAGCTAGCTGTTGTCCCACCGCTTGTTCCAAGTACCCAGTATGGGATTGACCTCTATGAGAACACACTTGAATTTGTAGCACAGAAAGTCAGAAACGCAATGTTGTCCTTCCCTAATTTAATTTAGTACCTTACATTAACTCTTGACAAAAGGGTACTCCCACTCATATAGATTGATTTTGAAGTTGACAGCGGTCAAAAAAACGATGACAAAATCATGAAGAGCCCAAGGTGACAAAAGGTTCATAGCACCATCAAGGTAACATTAATAGATGAGTGATGATAATATAATACTGGTTGCGAGAGCAGCTATATCACTGTTGGCTGTATGACAGCACAAGTTTTGACCTATATTAGACCAAATCCATGTGATCCAAGGATCGCGAAGTCCATCTTCTCTTTAAATGCTGCACCCTCAGTGGGATAGTTCAGTGGCAAACGGAGGGTTAAAGAACATGTGGAAACAGTTGGAAACACTGCGTCTGGATCGAACCGAATACTTGGCATAACATCACCGAACCCTAAAGGTGGAACCGAATCACACCCAGTGAGAAAATATCATCACATCCTTCAGAGCTGGAGGACCATTGGCTCTCTGACCTACATGTATACACATTGAGACAAAGGTTTGTAAGTGCTATGAATGAGGCACTATTACCCCTGAATTCTGTTCGTTTGTCCCACCCTTTCTGCTGGCGCAGAACCTAAGTCCCAAGGACACCGCTGGAAGTGACATCAAGAAGCAAAGTGTCTCACGTTGTAGATATACAACATTAGGACTTAATAGGAAATGGAAGCTCCAATCTTGCATGTATGTGAGGATGAGCTGGTGAATTTACTTCCACTATTTGACATTAACCTTCAAGTTGCTGTAGGTAGTGTATCCAAGCCATGAGTACAGCCGCCGCCTCCTCCCTCCTGTTGCTCCCTCTTTCAGACAATGTGGCAACAAAGAGGTCCTGAAGGAAGTCACTGGTGATCTTCCTTTCTGGCGGTTTGAATGTTGTCCGGAGTACATCTGGGAAAGTCTCCATCAGGGAAGCAAACTTCTGAATAGATAGTCCGCGACGCAGTTGCTCCAGTTCTGCCAAACTCACCATTACAGTATAGTGAAGGCTCATAGCCGATACCACCTTTTCCTTCTCATTGAATTGGATTCGCGCAGAGGGTTTGGTGATGCCACAAGTGTATCGGAATTCATAATCCTCGCTGCTTATTAGATCCGCAAATTCCTCGGCATTGTCAACATCAGCAAGCTGTACGAGTAAATCATCCAAATCACACACTAAATGTGAGCGGATTTGAGAAAAGGGGTGTAACTTCATGCAAAAAATGATTTTTCAGTTGAGTGCTGTATGTAAATCTGTGTTGAATAAGCTTCGCATTGCATTTTTCCGTTCCCAAGAAACTCGTCCGTGAACTTTGCACACATGCGGAACACGATTTCAAGAAATTGGTGTCCAAACATTGGCTTCCGGGTAGCTTCCTCTAATTCTGTATAGAAATAGATTTAGCACTGATAATAGACCCGAACAGTCTTTGGACGAAGAGATTGGTTGTTTAGGGTCTAGACTAGTAGAAACCACTGATGCCCTCCCCACTGGACTCCTACGCATCTCCGAATAGAGATCCAACCCCTCTTCACCTGCACTCCCTCTCCAACAGTCACACTCAACAACCTACAGGAGAAAGCTTCACCAACCTCAATCGCCATCTGAAGATCAGCGGCAGCCCCGCCAACAACATTGCTCCCCCGATTGAACCCGGAAGCCACACCCATCTAGCTCTCGCAAACGATCGCTCATCGATCTGCTCGTGTTCGAAAGGCCAGGCAATGGCCGATTCGCGAGTTGAGACCAGTTGATGCGACTTGAAGCCCCGCCACCAAGATCAAGATAGCCGTCTGCCATACTGCCTGCATGCATGTCTATACGTAGGACGCCATCTATGACGTCATACGCTATTGTTCATGTATATATAGCACTGTGTGTATGAGCTCTGCATGTACCTGATGAGGCCTGAAAGGCCGAAACTGGCCGGTCGTGCAATAAAATGATTTATTGAACATCTTGAGAACTTGTGAACGTCTCCTCGCGGAAGGATAGTGCGACTGTTGGTTGGAGTAGGCAAAAGTCTGAGCAAAACAAAGACTGCCCTACTTCTAGAAATAGATTTAGCACTCTTATAGTGCCCTCGCATTGTAAAGCGCTCTCTTTGGATCGCTTTCTGACAAAAAAACGCCCTCTTATAGCGCCCTCGCATCGTAAAGCACCCTCGAATATGTAAGCGCCTATTTTGGCACTAATAACGCTCCATACCCCGCATTTCTTTTTTCATTTTACGTGTACATAAGATGGGATTGTATACTGAACTGTTTTATGCTGTCATCCCTACTTTTGCCATTCTGCTAGCCCTGCATTTTTTATTACCTTGTATAAGAATTTTGTGAGTTTCTAGTGCATGACTCCTGTGACTCTTGTGTCTTCTACTGTTTGTGTAACTCACCCTACTCATTGTTTTCGTGCTTCATTCATTCAGGCTGAGTACTTGCAGCCCCATCTGCACGGCGTTGTGGCTTTCTTCAACTTTGTGTTAGTGCGGTTGGATTACTTTGATAACAGTGCAAAAGGGAGACTGGTTAGCAACCTTCTTTCACCATTGTGTTTAAAGTTACAAACACCTAACCTCCCCTTACTGCATGCACGTACTACCACTGTGATAATTTTTGGTACATATAATTTGATACTCCATGCCAAAAGCTGAGTTTAGTATGTGTGGTCTATGTGCATACCAAAACATTCATGAACCGGCCTGTAATTTTTTTTCCTTCTTTCACGAGCTCTTATTCCTTTTTCAAGGCCATAGGTAGTCTGATTGAACTCATGAGGCTGATGGGTCCCAAGTACATCACACAAGTGAAAATGAAAGTCCTTGCGATGCTCAGGTAATTTGGTCAACAGAAGTTATTCTGTTCTAACCTTCTGTTGTTCTTCTGTTGTTCTCTGTATTCTGTATTTTATTGGTTTCCTCATGGAACAGAGTGCATGGAGTTTGTGTGCACTCCTTTTAGAGAATGTAGGACGTATTGACCCTCCGGGCGCTCAAAATATCCCATACATCAGACCATTACCTCTTCGCAGGTGGTCTAACCATTGCACATCGATCTACAATCCTTTTCAGCTTTGTCTTGTCTTTGGGTCCATGGCAGCAGCAACAAGTTCGAGAGCAACCACATGCCAATTGTACGCATGCGTAGTATATCAATCTTTCTCAGACTACCAGTCTGGGAACAGGTGTCTGAAGCTTGAACTAATTCATGTGTGTTTTACGGTTGCATATACTACCACCATGCAAAATAGCAGCTGTTAGGCTGATGGACCATTTGCACTGTAATGTTCTGCCATATCAGTGGACATTTGTTTCAATGTGGGTTTCACCTTCACGATACGTAGGTACTGCCTCACATTTGAATATCAAGAGATGACTAAGCTGACCCTTTCTGCATGGAACTGCTTCATTCGAAGGTGAGCAGGATAAAGATTTGAAATGTAACTCTTGGTTGGGTAGCAGAGTGGTTATGGGGGAAAAGAGGGACTTGGGGCTGAGCTGCTGAGGAAAATGAGAACAGATGCCACGGCATCTGTTCTCCTGGTAGGCTGACTCTTCTGAATGATCTGCCCACCTCTCATGACTACTTAATATTTGGTCTTTCATTTCTTTGATGGAACTATGCTGTGATATTTAGAGTGATCTTCTCTTTCTCTTCCTTTACAGTGTTGACCTGGATTCCTTAGGACCTTTGCTGGGTCAAATTATCGTTGCTCTCTCTCCACTTGTGGAGGGATTTGCGGACAGTGTTGCAGAGATCTTTGAATTTCTCATTGTTGAGCATCGGTGTGTGAACGTGTGTGTGTGTGTGTGTACATGTGCGTGTGTACAATTTTGTGCAACTATGTTTAGGTACGTGTGTTGTGTCCAAGTGTGCATGTGTGTCCCATGATGATGTACTGCACAGGTCCAATTATTAGTGTAAGCAATGACCCTTGAACTTTGTTGCTGTATCTATTGAAGTAGGATCTTTGATTTGTGGTCATGCCGTTTGTGTACTCCACTTCAGGACTGTTCTTGCCCAGTACTTCAACGAGATCTATTCCATGCCGGACGCTGTGGTCCTTGCCAATGTCAACATGGTGTTGAAGAAGCACTCAACTGCTCCAAGGAGGTGAGGAGCACGGATGCACCTTATCACGGGATTTGGTGTACCCTGCAATCTCTCATCTAAAGGCTGCATTCACATGCAGTGCAATTGACTCAGCAATAATGTTGAGGCAACGTACTAAGTCGACTAAGACTTCCATCCGGTCAATATAAATGTGGACATCTGACTCATGAGGCTACCCCGTTCACTCCTGTGTGCTAAGAATCTCTGCATGTTGACTGTTTGTCTCTTCCTTACAGCCTGCGTGAACAAGTGCGACATGTGCTGAAGGGTATTGTACACGAGCGGTCAGATGTGAGGCTACATGCCCTCAGGGCTCTACACAAACTGCTTACATCAAATCAGGTGAGAAGTTGCATGCTATGATGTAACTAAATCGTTGATCAGTGTGGACATGTTAAGTTCATGGACCCTGACAACTTTCGATACAGTTATATACCAATTTACCCATCCATTGGTGGATGGAGCCTCAATCATCGCAATTATCTAGAGCTCTATATATATGTGGTTTGGTGTATGAAAGATGCGTAGCTACGTACCTCCCTTCAGCATGACTTGTTTAGTGATCATCATACTATATTTTTGTCTTCAGGATGAACTGCAGAAGTACGTGGTTGGAAGTGATACAGTGGACCCCATCA
This sequence comes from Axinella damicornis, assembly GCA_963931865.1. NCBI lineage: Eukaryota > Metazoa > Porifera > Demospongiae > Axinellida > Axinellidae > Axinella > Axinella damicornis. The sequence goes on from OZ007508.1 coordinate 16,108,424, forward strand.
TTACAGAGATTGTGACCACTGTTAGTGCTGCATACTGCAGTGTATATATTATACAGGTGCATTTGTCAATACACCGGACAGGCTGCCACATACATTAGCCTTGGCTTGCTAGTGTGCCTGGCTCACAGGGCATGTTGGACGCCATCCGCAAGTGTTCTGCTCATCACAGTCCAAGGCCTGACCCCAGAGTGTCTGGACCCACCAGACTTCCCTCATAGCCGTCTCATAATCCCAGAGTTCAGCCAAATTGTGTACACTGAGTTGGTACGTTATGTATTGAGTGCCAGCAAATGTTGATGGATATCAGGTACGCGTCTTTAAATTGATGCCGAGATTCAGAAACCTTTCCACTGCTGGTCCTGGCTTCCCTTACAAGCACAGCTCCAGAAGACCTAAACAAAGCTCGAGATCTGGAAGATCTGTAAGCGAAACTGCACCATTTTTCAGAACTTAGGTATGTACAAATCCATCTCTCTTTGGAAAAAACCTTCCGATTCTCGCAAGAAGCCTTCTGGTTTTAGGAAGAAGCCTTCCGGTTTGTGGCAAAGCTGTGCTAATGTCAGTAAAGCATTCCAAATCTCAGCATCAATTTTGATTGGCCCTCATCCACACACAGATCCTGAGAGGACTGAGGGGATCCAACATTGAGCTCAGGGAGGAGTATGGGAGGTGTCTGGGAGAGCTGGGAGCTATTGATCCTGGAAAGTGAGTTGGAGATGACAGTGCCCGACTTGTAGTATGTATGCGTGAGTAGCAGATCCTGTTACTGGATGTTGTGCTGTCACCAGTATAGTTAAACTTGCTTTTGTTGTCAGATTTTGATGAAGATCTATGTATATGCAAAGAAGTGCTTGATTTGTGATGATAAAATGTGTTTTATTCTTCCAGACTGGACATTCCAATTGCATCACCTTCGAAGGTTGTCAAGTTTTCTGAGGTATGTGTTGTATTATTGTTGCTAAGTACCGTCAAATGTAGCTACTTTTGCTAGATGGCTCCATGTATATAGTCATGGCAGTTCCTTATTTGGGTATCCCGGGCCCCAGGAAGTACTGCATTGGGAGTGCTATGGGAGCATACCTGGGGATGTGGTGTGGAGTTGCACTAGAGCAAGATGGAGCTCTTGTCTCAGAAAGAACCAGATCTGAAGAAATGTGCTTAGCAAAACAAAGCAGTAGGCATTGCAACAGTATCAGAACAGTGAAAAGGTGTACTGTCGGTATATTTTAGTGATCTAACACCCAGTGTGTTGGCTCTGTTAGCTTCAGAAGTGCTTCTGTTCTAGTCCCTCTCGCTACTGGGGCTCAACCTGTGTTTCATTGCACAGCTGGGAATATTACTGTACTTTTAGCAGGACTTGCAATTTTGAAGTGAAATCTGTTAAACCGCAAATCCGTTTAATAACCGGAAGTCGTCTGCTTCCAAATCACGCAGCTGCTCTACGTTTTTGCCCGTTTCACGTTGGCAGAAGGGACTACAAGCTGCAAGCCTGGTTGACGTTCGGCCTATGACAAAGACCTCCGATGGCGCGCCGGGCGTGGTGTATACCAGCGTTTCGAGAAAATAGCTGCCAATAGCCCGAAGTTGTAGCTAGCTAGCTAGCTACACGTTGTGCGTGCGGAGCGTGGTTGGTGGCTCCATGGATACAGGAGGCTCCGTCTCCTCCCCGGCCCTCTCTGGTAATTCCACAGTGTAGTTGTCAGACTAGCACAGTGCCACAGTCGTAGGTCCAAAGTTACCGCAAAAATAGCGCTTCTGGCTACCGTGAAATGTTATTCATAGCGAGTTTTAGGCGGGAAACCGCAGCCGCCTAGGCCACATCAAAGTAAAACGCTTTTCACTCGTCGCTCAACGCTCTGCGCTCAGTTGTTGCAAGGTTTAGTAAAAGTACAGTAACAGTAGTTGTGTAGCTTGTATGAATGTTGTGACTTCAGTTACTCAGTATGTACATATATATGCTAACCAGCTAGAATAGAGGATATGTGTTGACTAAATCTCATCATCCTCAGGTTGATGGAGATTTTGTTGTTGACCTTCTGTGTGAATTGGCCAGGGCGTATTTAGCTTCGACCAACACTCGTTCACAGGTACGTCAATAAGTTAACACACATCTCCAGCCAGATCGTTCCATGAGGTTATCTTGTGGAGTGGTGATGCTCCTAGCCCCATATTGGGTCAAGATTGAAGTTGACTGAACTAATTGCTGTGGCATGAATAATAGTGTGTCTGTTATTTCATGGTTGTCCTATAGGTAGGCCACTGTGGTCATTATTTCACTGATTTTTTATCTTTATTCAGGACTGTTGTGCTTTTGCTATCCAAGAAGTGCTTCTCATATTTGACTGCGCAAATCTTGACCTGGATAGGTGTGTAAGCAATTCAGTGTGTGTATATATGTTCATTGTTTGTTCTGAATAAGGCTCATGTCACAAGTCTACAAGTCTGCACTTTACACTAGGTGGTGAGCAAACTGGTAATAGCAACTGTGGCAGTGTATTTGCATTGGAAAACTGAGTGGTATGGCTGCCAAAGTGCTTTGTTAATGTTGACAGGCCATGCATGGCTGATTACGCCCTACTAACTACAAACAGTAACGTATGGTTTGGCATGCAGATCTTCGATGATCACTCTGTTCACAGCAATGCTGTTACCATTAACAAACATAACTTGGAAGGCATATGCAGTGATTCAAACTGCAATCTCAGATTCAGGGATCCACAGTTACATTTATAGAGCTACTAATATGCATGCATGAAATCTTATCCCATGGGAAGCCAACATTGGCAACCGTTTATTGTCAGCCTAGATGATTCTGTGTTGAGACAATCACTTTGCTATTGCTACACACAGTGATGGTGCAAGGATATGGTCTCGTATATCTGTGGACTGCCAGGAAGTCTTACGACCTCATCTCAGCTCAAGGTCATTGTACTTACAGATATGACAGCTCTGTGTTAAGCTACGTAGGTGTGCGTATGTTTCCCTCCACTCCTACCAAGCTTTCATTCCATGCACCAAGTTATGATGGATAGTTTTGTGGCAGTAGAAGTATAGTGCGGGACAGTCTTCGGATTTTAATCTAGTACCATTATCCATTCATGAATGTATTTGGTGGGACAACTAGGTATAGGACTCTGAAATGGACAAACTGCCGACCGATAGTTCAGTTATAGAACATTGTTTCTTCCATTTTGAGTTCCGCTATTAGATCAGTTTATACCTTCATCATCTCATCATCTCCAGCTACTCAGCCACTGTCCCAAAGCTGGCGAAGAGTACAGCTCCCATCTTCAAAGCAGCCAAGAATGTAACATTCCAGGACTGGATTGGAAAGTGGTGTACCTACCTTATTCACAAGGTGGGTGTATGTATGTTTGCCAGCATGCAACTTTACAGTTGCAGCAAGGAAAGCTAAGTGTGCTTGCAATTGCACCACACCCACCCTTGACCCACCCTTGAATAGGTGCTCCATAGTGAGCTGCGAAAGCAAGCAAATACCTACCTAAACCTGCCCAAGAACGAATAGCGGAATACTTGTTAGCAAAGTCAACAAATATAGAAAACCACTATTTGTTTGGAGCCTTAATGGTAAGAGAATGTGCTTACTAGGTATGCAGTATGTTATAATCTTCCATTATTCATCACAGCTTGAAGATTCCTTGCCAAAGACTGTCTTCCTTCCTTGCAGTCTGATATTTCAGGTTAGAATTGATTACTTCCATTGCATGCATTACGTTATGGCTACATTAATTCCTTTGCTGTCATGTAAAAGTGTTGGTCAGGGTTTCAACAGTGGAGAGGAGGTACAAAGCATGGTGTCCCTAACGTGGTCACCATGGTCGCCATGTCTCTAGGTCTCTGGCAACTGCATATATTATAACTACTAGTTGAAGTCACAATACTTGGGTGTTGTATACTTAGTGCATTATTGAAGGCTCTAAACCATGCTACGTACGTATTTCACAATATTTATCGCAATGTGATATGTCATGTAATTTAGCTCTGGAATTCTGTGTGACCATGTGGGAGGGTGGGTGAGAACATGTCATGGAGACTTCTTTGTGAAACCCTGTCTTTAATCTCTAAGGTTCTCTGCCTCCTTCCACCTTGTGATATGCAGCATGACAGAAGCCCGGCACTGTATCTGTTACCACATGTGCTCACTTGCATTCTTCGTCAGGCATCTACAGACTTGGTGCGGCAAGTACGTTCAGTGGTGGAGTACAATGGCGTACGTACTTGTGACGTAGTTTATTTTCCTGTTCTTATTTTAAGGTTCATACGGAAGTAATGGCAGTTCTCCATCACTCAGCTCACAATAGAGATTTGGTTCCAGAACATACAGGTTGGCCAACGAAATGAATACTTACGTGGTCTAACTGTAGTGGTTTAGCTAAACCATGCCCTATAATTACCCTAAGTATTGTGCTAATACCAAGTCACATGACCTAACCAATTTTGAGATTTGAAACCACTTCCGGGCTAACTCAAGATATGTGATTAATGACACAGAATTAGAGTGGCAAGCGCTTACAGTACTTTCCAAAATGCAGCCTAGTTTGGATGCATGCATTGCAATAAGTGTCCTGTTTATATTCCGGATGATTACTCTCCAGATTCAACCAACATGTGTGCTCAGACGATTTTCACTGTACTGGATCATCTGGCCTCGTGGGTAAACGGGAAGAGAAAAACAGCTGCAGCAAGGAGAGTGAAGGGGCAGCCACAGAGAAGTATGTTCATTTGTTGGGCTGCAGTGTATACATACGTATAGCACTACTATGTTGACTTAATAGGATACTAACTTACAGTAGATGACTCACTTTTCCAGATCATATTACATCATGTAAGGACCAGGAGGTCGCTTATCAAGGAATTACGTGATTGGCAGCCTCTAGTGATAGTTTTGACATAGAGTCATCAGTTAATTAATTAACTCTTTAGGGCCCACGTTTCTTCTGGAGGTCATTTTCAGTCTCTACAGCAGTTAAACATACCCTAATTTCTGTTCCCTGGCGTTGCTGGGCTCGAAACTGCTAGCTCACGCAGGTAATTTCAGCTACACTAAGCATATACGTGACCTAACTACACCCACCAATTAACGAACTTGCTATCAAGCCTCCTGAGAATTGCCAACCTGCCGTAGCTAAAATATGGGCCATGAACACTGGAAATGGAGGGCCTACAAGGCAAGACAGCTACTTCTAAGTCCATTTATGCCAAAAATGACGGAAATGGCCCTCCCAGTTGTGACCAAGACCTTTTTACCGCTGAGCCCAGACACGGCCATGCTGTTTGCACCCTTTGAGTGCACCCACCCACCTCCCCCTGTCCCGCCCTTTCTGCTGTCGCAGAACCTATCTCCCAAGGACATTGCCGGATGTGACATCATGAAGCTGAAAGTCTCACGTTAATGTTATGTGAGCTAGCCTGCCCCTTTATCACTTCTAGAGAAGTCTTCCTCCATCCCATTGCATAGCCTTGGCTTTTCCCTCTTCGAGGAATAAATCCTGACTTGTGAACACATTAGCTACTTCACTCCTCTCTCATGCTGGTTGATTAATGCTCCCAAGTTTTCTCTGGGTGTCACACAAACTAGTAATTCAAGCTAGCTAGGTTGAAATCGTACAAGGTTACAAGGTTGGTGAGTACTGGTACCAGGTTGGGGTGAGTACAATCGCTGGGCTGGACTACTGGACTGGACTACTGGACTGGACTACTGGACTGGACTACTGGACTGGACTACTGGACTGCACTACTTATGAGTTTGACTAGTCTTGCTGTCTACGCGAGCATGCATAAATCGCAGCCCCGTGCCGAACGTGCCCACATGGGTGTGGTCAGCAATGCATGACCGGGTGTTTTGACAACAGGATATAGTATGTACTATACACACTACAAGCTCCTACAGTTTTATTTGCTTCACTGGTTACACCCTAGCCTGCTCTCAACTCCAAACCCAAATGTTTCAAAAACTATTCTGTTCGGAAACTGACAAAACACCCACAAAGATTACTGAATTGCCAGGCATAAGTACAATAAAATATATTTGAGAAGATCACTCAAATGCAAGTCAAAAACTGAGCAAATACACTACGTACTAAGGTAACAGAGCAGTGAAATCACTCCAATGTCAGATGAAACTGATCAAACAAGTGTCGCTTGTGAACTTCTCCAAGGCGCCGGCGACTAACTACAAACTCATCAACTACTAACTGTGATGGAGTGAAGCCTGGCCACTTGAGTTTCACACAGGACAAATGGTAATGATAATAAGTATTCAACCACCGAACCTGTGGCACTAGTGCACCTGCAGGTGTGTACTGTCACCATTCCTCTGTTTGTAAGCACAAGTACAGTGGAGGTGTCAGTTTCTTCGGGTACCTGTTCCGGCAACCATAACAGACACTAATGTTGCCCTGTATGAACTTCACACGGAACACAGGGGGTGGACTGCACAAGGACATTCCAACTTGGGGTGGATTGCTAGGATGTTGGATAGCCTCAGCTGCAGGTGAAAACATCTGGTTCACACTGCGATTGCCCAGGCTGAGTGATTGAAAAGAAGGTGACTGGTTATAAACAGAGATCAGTGGGGTTGACGAGTTGGGGGCTCAACTCCAACTATCACACAGCTATCGTCGCTGGCACTGCTACTAAAATCAGACTCCAGTTCGTCCAAGGCACGCCTAAAGAAATAAAAGAAACTTCTAAAATCACTAGTTTACCTTTTACCAAGTTATTTCAACTAGCGTAAGCCGCCAATCAATTCATACCTGAGACCATATCTCTGTCCTGGAAAGTCTCCCAGACTTCATTCTTGGACTGATCGATAGCTTAACAATCATGTATTTCAATGATAACATTTAAAAATTACTTTTTCCTACCTCCATGACATTACGAATGGCCTGCTAAAACCTGTTATTGGCCAATTATCGACTACGAGTATGTATTATCGTCCACACGTACTAATGCCTATTCCAATTATCGACTGATTTTCAAACTTCAGTCCATATTTCAGCTCCAGAACATTCCCTGAACATGGCTACATCCCTAGCACATATATGGCTACATCACAAATAAGCAATGTAAATTTCGAACCCCAAGTTAGAACCGTTTGCGGACAACGCGCGTGCACGCGAGACACATTAATACTGAATATGCGTGCGCATACATAGGAATAACAGTAACACAACAAGAGATACAAAAACAAAGCATCAACAAAAAAGAAGGATCTCATGTACAGTAGGGGCATAACCTCTCTTTGCCACTAGTGTCAGTGATGCAATCCATGATACAATCTTTGTTGAAGTGCCACCACTGGAGGGAGAGACAGTCGGGTGCAGAGCAGACGAGCTAGATGGAGACACAGTCATCCGAGTAGTGGCCGGTGCCACAGGTAAGTTTCTTGATAGCGGAGTTGAAGTGCCACCACTGGAGGGAGAGACAGTCGGGTGCAGAGCAGGCGAGCTAGATGGAGACACAGTCATCCGAGTAGTGGCCGGTGCCACAGGTAAGTTTCTTGATAGCGGAGTTGAAGTGCCACCACCGGAGGAAGAGACTGTCGGGTGCAGCAAGGGCATGTTCCTCTTCATCATCCAGGTACCGTACTGGCCCAGATTTAGTACCATGTGCAACTCTGCCACTTAAGCGGTCTTTCAGGGTAGTAGGCGGTACCCTGTGCAGCAATGCTGCCTTGTTTATAGAAATTGGTCCTTTTCTCACCGCCTCCATTGCTGCCTCCGTAGATTCGTCACTCCATTGTTTCCGCTTGGCATACGATCGCAATCCTTTGCCATTAAAAGCAGTGGGAGCAGATCGGGAGCGGGGCCTTCTCCTTTTTCGAGGCATGCCTATAAAAAGAAGCACATTTTCATAGCTACACCAATACTGGGTGCTTAGAAAACAGGTCAAACTTACGGATCGAAGTGGCTTTGTAGAGCAAACTGGCTTTGTAGAGCAATGGTTCCACGCGGCAACTTCGCACGTTTCTGGCTACATCTGTAAATCTTGGTAAACTAATGTGGTTTGTTCCGCATACTCCTTGTTTTCTTACTCCGCATACTCCTTGTTTTCTTACTCCGCATAACTGGTCGATAATACGTACCGGTCGATAATTGGCGGCTTATGCTAACCTGAATCGAGTGACTTCCACAGCTTTACCGGCGAGCCCTCCACCAGTTCAATGTATTCCTCCGGCTGTGAATCCATCCACTGTGAGTCTTCATCGGAAGAAATAGGGCTAACGTCTTCACTTTGTTCTTCTATCGTGAAATTTTATGAAGGACAGACCTGAGATTTCGGTGGCCTTCGAACAGTTCTCCTCTTTCCATCAACAAACCCTGTAACACGAGGCTCCAAATTGCGCATGCATAAAATCAATAATAGCATAAGGAGGTGGAAAAAGTTAGCCGAGCGCGCATGCGACCTTTGACCTCGGAAATCGAGGAGACGAAGCCGCAACAGGCTAGGAAGCAACTTTAGCGAACTAATAGGCTGAGTAAGGACGTTTAGCACTGAAAAGGGCGTTTCATGGAATTTTCATGGAATTTTGGGTGAGTCCAGTAGTCCAGTAGTCCAGTCCAGTAGTCCAGTCCAGCGGTTGTACTCCCCCACCAGGTTGTCACAAGGATGTTCACCAAGGTGGCAATCTTACAAGGTTGTTACAAGGTTGGCAAGTTAACAGTACCAGGTTGTCACAAGATTGTTGAAATCCTACAAGATTGTTGAAATCCTACAAGATTGTTACAAAGTAGGGGAGATAACAGTTCAAGGTTGTCACAAGCTTGTTTGGACCCAGTACAAGGTTGTCACAAGTGTGGTGACCTCAATACAACCAACGCTGGCATTTCTATATGCCCCCCCCCCCCCCCCCCCCCCCCCCCCTACGTCCACCCTTGTGTCCACCTGACATCACTCACGTGATGAATGATACCAGGCCTTCCGCTTTTTTCGGCCCTTCCGCATCCGTGTATTGTTGTCAACGGAAACCGAAGAACAGAAAAAACCGGGTAGGCCTGGGAACAAGGCTAGGGTAACCTAGTGATAGTGGTATAGTGTCATGTGTCAGTGTGTATAGACTTCACTGTTTCCCTTATTATATGTTGCAGGCAGTAATGATGAACTTCAGAGAGTGATCATGTTTTTGAATGGAATTCCAAAAGTGAGTCCAATATCAGCCGCCGTCGTTTGATGGTGTGAAAGCAGTGTTTTGCATGCCACAGAGTAGCTATGTAGCGTATATCTGGAAATTTTCTTGTTGTAAATTTCGCGTCATAATATTTTCGACGAAGAGCAGTGTCGTGGCCATCACACTTTCAGCAGCATCTGGAGGCCCTCCAGCAATCCAGGAGGTCAGCAATGCCCATGATGCGTGCGCTGTGGCAGTGATGCACGACCCAGGACAGGTACATGTACACAGTCTAGTCGGCAATGACCGCATGTTCAGTAGTCTGTAGTCTGTCTATGCTTTTAATTCGGTGCACCGTCTGTGAAGTAGTAGGCGCTTTTCCGCAGATCTCTCTCTCTCTCAGCAGGTAGTACGTTGGGTCTTGCAATCTCATTGAGATTGAGTCAAAGATGAACTTGCTTCCCGCGCGCGCTGACAGTCAATCTAGCTGGGCAGCCAATATTGGCGATAATTTGGCGATTGGCTTCCGAATCGCCAAATCGCCAGCTCTGTGGTGGTTATGATGTTAGAACTTTCGATGTTACGATTAGAATGCTTTTTCTACATAGCTAGGTAAACTTGGAATAAGCAGGTGACAATTACCATAAATGGTAACCTAAAGTAAAGGGGTATGTCCCACCTTAACCGTCGGGGGCCCCCGACGGTTAAAGGTAACCTAACGTAAAGGGGTATGTGCCACCTTAAGAGCTACGTATATTACTTTCTATCCAGGATGTGCTGGCTCACTCCGCATTCCGCTGCCAGTCCTACACCAGGGCCCTAATGTATTTGGAAACCTATCTGATGAACAACCCTGACGCTGTGCACCAAAATCTTGGGTTTCTGCAGGTATGATTATGGAAAAATTAATTGACACTAACATTTATTCACCACTAGCTGTGTATGATGAATCTGAAATTGATCTTCAACAGAGAGTTTACATTGCTCTTGATGAGCCGGATGGAGTGGCTGGTGTGGCTGCAGTGAGATGCACCGAGGCAACTTTAAATGAGCAAATCCTGCAGTACGAAAGCACAGGTATGCATGTGAGGTGTACCATTGCATGGTGTGTGCTAGTCTCGGAACCAGACATTTGGTATGGGAGTCTGGTACTGAGACTAGTTGTGTACCATCCCTTTTATGGTCCAAAGTGTGATATGTCCTCCATTGATCTGCTGTTATTGTGTAAGTAAGAGATAGGAATTGTACAAACTATTTTTCTAGGTAACTACCGGGATGCTGCAGCATGCTATGAGCGTGCTATTCAACTGGAGCCTGATGATATAGGACACCATCAGGTACTACTTGGTAACTCACTTGCAGCGCATGTCTTAGGCTAACACCAGCATCCAAAACGAGCAATTTGGCTACTCGATGTGCATCAAACAAACATGTATCCTGAATTCTCTTTCCACGTGCACTAGGCAGACTAGTGCACTACCAGGCTGTGCACTAGGCAGTGCACTACCAGACTGTGCACTAGGCAGTGCACTACCAGACTGTGCACTAGGCAGTGCACTACCAGGCTGTACACTAGGCAGTGCACTATACCACGCTGTGCACTAGGGAGTGCACTACCAGGCTGTGCACTAGGCACTGCACTATACCAGGCTGTGCACTAGGCAGTGCACTACCAGACTGTGCACTAGGCAGTGCACTACCAGGCTGTGCACTAGGCAGTGCACTATACCAGGCTGTGCACTAGGCAGTGCACTACCAGGCTGTGCACTAGGCAGTGTACTACCAGGCTGTGCACTAAGCAGTGCACTATACCAAGCTGTGCACTAGGCTGTGCACTATACCTGACTGTACACTAGGCAGTGCACTATACCAGGCTGTGCACTAGGCAGTGCACTACCAGGCTGTGCACTAGGCAGTGCACTACCAGGCTGTGCACTAGGCAGTGCACTATACCAGGCTGTGCACTAGGCAGTGCACTACCAGGCTGTGCACTAGGCAGTGCACTACACCAGGCTGTGCACTATACCAGGCTGTGCACTAGGCAGTGCACTACCAGACTGTGCACTAGGCAGTGCACTACCAGGCTGTGCACTAGGCAGTGCACTATACCAGGCTGTGCACTAGGCAGTGCACTACCAGGCTGTGCACTAGGCAGTGCACTACCAGGCTGTGCACTAGGCAGTGCACTATACCAGGCTGTGCACTAGGCAGTGCACTACCAGGCTGTACACTAGGCAGTGCACTATACCACGCTGTGCACTAGGGAGTGCACTACCAGGCTGTGCACTAGGCACTGCACTATACCAGGCTGTGCACTAGGCAGTGCACTACCAGACTGTGCACTAGGCAGTGCACTACCAGGCTGTGCACTAGGCAGTGCACTATACCAGGCTGTGCACTATACCAGGCTGTGCACTAGGCAGTGCACTACCAGGCTGTGCACTAGGCAGTGTACTACCAGGCTGTGCACTAAGCAGTGCACTATACCAAGCTGTGCACTAGGCTGTGCACTATACCTGACTGTACACTAGGCAGTGCACTATACCAGGCTGTGCACTAGGCAGTGCACTACCAGGCTGTGCACTAGGCAGTGCACTACCAGGCTGTGCACTAGGCAGTGCACTATACCAGGCTGTGCACTAGGCAGTGCACTACCAGGCTGTGCACTAGGCAGTGCACTATACCAGGCTGTGCACTAGGCAGTGCACTACCAGACTGTGCACTAGGCAGTGCACTACCAGGCTGTGCACTAGGCAGTGCACTATACCAGGCTGTGCACTAGGCAGTGCACTACCAGGCTGTGCACTAGGCAGTGCACTATACCAGGCTGTGCACTAGGCAGTGCACTACCAGGCTGTGCACTAGGCAGTGCACTATACTTGGCTGTGCAGTAGGCAGTGCACTATACCAGGCTGTGCACTAGGCAGTGCACTACCAGACTGTGCACTAGGCAGTGCACTACCAGGCTGTGCACTAGGCAGTGCACTACCAGGCTGTGCACTAGGCAGTGCACTATACCAGGCTGTGCACTAGGCAGTGCACTACCAGGCTGTGCACTAGGCAGTGCACTATACTTGGCTGTGCAGTAGGCAGTGCACTATACCAGGCTGTGCACTAGGCAGTGCACTACCAGACTGTGCACTAGGCAGTGCACTACCAGGCTGTGCACTAGGCAGTGCACTATACCAGGCTGTGCACTAGGCAGTGCACTACCAGGCTGTGCACTAGGCAGTGTACTACCAGGCTGTGCACTAAGCAGTGCACTATACCAAGCTGTGCACTAGGCTGTGCACTATACCTGACTGTACACTAGGCAGTGCACTATACCAGGCTGTGCACTAGGCAGTGCACTACCAGGCTGTGCACTAGGCAGTGCACTACCAGGCTGTGCACTAGGCAGTGCACTATACCAGGCTGTGCACTAGGCAGTGCACTACCAGGCTGTGCACTAGGCAGTGCACTACACCAGGCTGTGCACTATACCAGGCTGTGCACTAGGCAGTGCACTACCAGGCTGTGCACTAAGAAGTGCACTATATCAAGCTGTGCACTATATCAAGCTGTGCACTAGGCAGTGCACTATACCAGGCTGTGCACTAGGCAGTGCACTACCAGGCTGTGCACTAGGCAGTGCACTATGAAGCTGGGATTTGCACCATTGTGATCAGCATGAATGGAGCATTCCAATGGTGTCCATTTTGCTGTAGGTTGAATTTTGACCCAAAATCTCGAAAAACCATGGATTATAGCCTTTGGTCGAGTGCGATTTTTGGCAAAAATGTGATCGACATTAAAAAACCTTTCAAGGACATCATTTGAAAGCTATTTTCATGCTGATCACAATGGTCCAAACCCCAGCCTCATATCTCACTCCTAGCCAGAGATACCTAGCCTTGCATAAAATAGTGGGCTATAGCTGCAAGAATGCTCTTTTTTTCTGCTCCGGCTGCATGGATTTTCGTGGGGTCTCTCATTGTAAGTACTCCTCCCTATCCTTCCCGAATATCAATGCAATGAACATTCAACATTCTCTTTCAAGTTTTTTCCCAATACCGATTTTGATTCTTTGGCCAATTGAAATATCGACAGCAATGATCAAGTGATTAATCTGTTCTCCCTTTGTTGTGTGTTAGGGGAAAAATGTGATAATTACGGCCAGGAACTTTTCCCTGGAGCATGCAGTTCTGCTCTACATGCAGGAAAACCACCTGTAGATACGGGACTGGATGGGCACCGTATACCGTTTAGAGTTGCTCTGTGGCAACACTGTCAGCTCGCCCATTCAAGTCTGTGGTGGGAATGCTTGAGTTTCATACTTGGCTTTTTCAGTGGTTCTCCTGTGTAGAGCAGCCTGTAGGTCTGGTCTACAAAGGAAATGATGCATATTCAAAAGTGAAGTTTTCCCTCCTTGGACACAAATGGCGTGCAGACGGTGTGAATGCGAAGCAACTTTGATGATGATGGTGCCCATCCAGTCCAGGTAGTTTTCCTTTGAAAGTATTTTTTGCAGCATTCGTGTGCTTCTGCTCGTCATTTCTGTGCAATGTTGCAGGGCCTTCTGCGCTGTATGATGCACCAGGGAGAGTTCACATCAGCACAGATGCATGTTGATGGGCTGCAAGTAAAAAGGTGAGCATCATGAGGTGTGGGGTCTTTCCAGGCTTTTTGTCACATCTGGAGATACACGTTCCAATGAAGTAAATCTTGAAGCAACCCTACCACTTCAAATTGGCTTGGAATGCCCTACGCATAAGTCAGAGGCGGCACTGCCAGTCCGGCTGGTCCAGCTTTGGCCGGACCACTTTCCAGCTAATCGTCCGACCTATCACGTGTCGTCACGCATAATCTCAGCAATGGCATCTGTTTCTCGTCCTGGTAGTGGCCGTTTGGATGCTATGAGAGCGCTTCCTCATCGCTAAAAATACGTATGGGCCGTACCACTTTTTTTTATGCCGCTGCCACCCCTGCAAGTCGTAGTTGTGTTTAATGAAAACAGATTGTTTCTGGTGCGGTGATAGTCTACACTAGACTCTCCACTTTTTATGTTATAGACCGGTACATCTAGGTGCTCATCCAATGATTACCCTAGGCTTTCCTGAATAAACTGCTGGGCATAACATGCATTGCGTTGCATGATACAGTCCCTTAAAATCCTACACAGACCAAACTGGATTCAAAGACTGAATGCCTTTCGTGTCGAGGCAGCTTGGAAGCTGGGACGGTGGGATGACCTGGGAAAGTGCTTGAAAATGGTAGGTTGTACCAGATGGAAGTGTTTCATACGTCCTTATATGGTGTGTACTCTATGAAGCCATCACACGTATTTGGTTGCTATATATGATCGTAGGAACCTGTGACTAGCAAGAATTGGGATGTTAACCTTGGGAGACTGCTCTTGGCTGCCAAGCAGAAGGTAATTTGCAACTAATATCTGTTGATGGCAGGTAAAGTCACTCGTCCTGGTTATTGAGCTGGAGGTCATGGATTCATAACGAGACTGGAAGTGAAAATGTGCTTATTTTTGCACCAACACTGCACGTGAAGGTACATGGCTACTGTTGCTGTTGCCTTGGGAACTATGTGAGAGAGCTAGATAGCTTCTTTGTATCCGGAACTGAGAATTAAGCACCATGAGTACACCCGCGAATGCAGTTTCCATTTTCTTTCTGGGGCCTGAGCATATTACGCTGTGCCATCATGACCACCACCTCATGGACATTTCAGCGGACTCTGATTTATGACCACACAGCTGCTCCCCATACTAACCCGTCTTTGTCAGCTTGCCATGATCGTGATCCGTTGCCAGAAATAAGCGCTTACTCATAATAAGCGCATACTTTCTTGCTGCTGCATGCGATAAGCACATGCGCCTATTAACCAGTCTCTACGGTACTACCCTTCAGCATTCAACGTGTTTTATTCCTCATCCCTTAGGACCTTAGACGATTTGTGACACGAGTAAGCAAAGTTCGTGCTGAGCAAATGGGCCCACTCTCAACTGCTAGCTTTGAACAGGGTTCCTACCAGAGGGGATATGAGTACATTGTCAGGTAACAGTGTATGTGTTGTGTATATGTTGGTGTGTTTGTTTCCATAGCCATCTGAGCAGCAAGTTGTACTACATGACTCCAAGTTGTACTACATTACTCCAATTGTTCAGTTGTTTTTTGTCAACTGCCAGGTGTACTTAAGATTTCATAGACTAGTTGCTGCTGAAGATGATGTGGTCTGGTGTAGCAACTGATCCCTGGGGACTACTACCCTGGTGTTTTGCTCATAGCTGTTGTGGGGAGTGACGCAGGGTGCACGTGTGCAACTCACAAACATGGGTGCTCTCTCGTGGATGGATGTGGAAATGCTTAAAACAGTACCCAGCCCTTCTTTGGTATATATACCGGGGGGGGGGGGGGGGGGGGGGGGGGGTGATAGTGCAAAGAGAAAGTGGTTACTCCATATTTCTATATGGATTTTATTTTTTCATGTGCATAATGCGTAGTGGGCGATGTCCTGATGCATACCATATAACGGAAGCCATTACATGTGTGTATTTTACTCTACTAGGCTGCACATGGTTCAGGAACTAGAAGAGGAAATGAAGAACCTAATGAATGCTGAAGCACAAGTGGCACAGATGTCCATCCTTAGCAGCTGGGAAGCAAGATTTGAGCTAACACAGGTTAGTTTCTTTCATGGAAAACATCTCATACATTGTCTGTTATCAAATTCAATCTGTGTAACTGCCTTTGCGGTTCATTTCAGGAATCGTTTCGAACTCAAGAATCTGTTCTTAGTTTGAGGAGAGTGATCCTGGGACTACAGTCCGGGTCAGTTGCAGGATTATTAGAAACTGCCTCGTGTAATGACATCTGAGTTTCTTATGCATTCTGTCGTGTAACAGGCATGAAAAGCAGGTTGGAAAATACTGGCTGAAGAGTGCAAGGATTGCTCGAAGGTTAGCTTCTTGACCACAAGTACTACAAAGATCTGAGACCACGTGCATCTGCAGCTTCCCATTTGCTTGCTTTCGATACTGTTTGTTCTCTTTCAGAGCTGGTCACCTCCAGGCGGCGCAGAGTTTCTTGCTGAATGGCAGGGACTATTGCCCACAAGAGTACTGCATGGAGAATGCAGAGCACATGAAGGCCAGGGTAACTGAGTAATAGATACGGTCGGTATATGTGTCTTCAGAATTGATGCCGACATTCGGAACGCTTATCCAACATTGCAGCACAAATAGGCAGCTAGGCTTCTTCTGAAAATCACTCTTCTGAGATGAAGCAGAAGGCTTCTTGCGAAGAGCTTTGCATATACATAGGTTTCCAAAAAACGGTGCAGCTTCGCTTACAGATCTGGTGGAGCTTCGTATAGGCTTCCGGAGCTGCATTTAGGTCTTCTGGAGCTGTAGTTCGTTTGTGGCACAACAACCGCAAGCATGTCATTGTTGAAGACGCATACCATACCAAGAAAGAAGCTACGTAACATGCACACTTTGGGGCCTGTAAGTTCTGGAGTACTAACTCGCAAGGTCTACATGTACGTAGTCCACACTTTGATTGTCCAACTTCTCTGTTACAGTAGGCTCATACTGCTCTTGAAGTTTTGTGCACTGAGTTGCCTGTATTCTCTCTGTTTGTATAGGGAACTTCCCACGAAGCATTGTTGAGTCTACAAAAGGCTGTATCGTAAGTGTCTAAATCACAAATTTCAGTCTATTCCATCATAATTTGCCAATGTACGACACATTCTGTACGAGTGAAATTCATGTTTTATTTACGTAACATCCAAATACTTAAGCAACTACTAGACTAGTTGTAGAAAGTCAAGGCTAGTTCAGTATGTATTTTCAATGAGGCACAAAGATTTGCACTGTACTATGTACAGTATCACCCCATGATCAACCTGTGGAATTAAAACCCCTTTCCTTGATGCAGAGAGCAGTGGCCGGCAGAGGTGGTCATCAACCTTGATGGAACTGGAGACAGTGCAACTCGGAACTTAGCACACTCAGAGGTAGGATTGGATGATATTCGTGTGCTTTGCACAGAAGTGTGTAGACGTACCTTGCCCAACTCTGACAGACTCTATCTCATCTTTGAAGGAGGCAAGCCCTTTATTGATGACTATGGAAGAGGTCCCATATTGTTTTTTACTCACCGAAGAGGGCATATAATTCATTGCCAAATGCCAGACTTGAGGAGCTGTGACTATCACAGAGTCGGTAGACTCTGTATGTAGGGATACGACGTACACGCAATATATGCTGATACAAAAGAATCTCTCCAAATCTCAGAAACGGTACACTTATAAGCCTTTATAACCACATACCGTTCATCTTCGAGTGTTTTCATGACCAACAAGACTCCTCGCGTCGCGAAAAACCGTCGCGAAAGTACCGCACCAGGTACTCGCAAAACGGGCAAATTGTTTTTCTTTCTTCTTTCTTTCTTTCTTTCTTCTTCTTTCAGACGGGCTAGCTCAACGTCGCCTCAATCCCTCATGATGGTTTTCGCACGAAACAGCAGCATTTTACACCGAGCAGTGCACCAGCCCATCGCTTTTTGGCAACCTCCAAGTCTTCACCAGGCGGCTACAGCTGCCCACTCAATAACTATGGCTTCATTTGTCACGCCATTTTCATGTTTGTACGCATGCGCACTTAAACGATCACTTAGCAACGATACGTAATTATTATTCAAGATCGCTGAATTAGAAGTGCCTTGTGCTGTTGTGTAAACCGTAACTAGACCATGTACGGACTGAGGTAAATTCTCTGTGCTATATATGTTACTAGACTGTGTTCTGTGAGAGGGGTGAATGCCTATCTAAAGACTCAACAATGTGTCACTACTACTATCTGGTATAGCTATTTTACCTACAGCTCAGGGAGCACTGGCTTAGTATCCATCCAGAAAAGGGTTGGCTTTTGAGATGCTTGGGTCTGATTCTTCAGCCATTGCTGGCAGTGTAAATGCCAGAGTCCAGTATGCATGCACCTGCTGCTAAAACAAATTGACATAAACAAGTAATAAAAAACATTTAAAATGTAACAGGATGTAGGGATACCAGAACCGCAAAAAGTAAGGAAACAAGGTAGGGATGATCACACAAAACAGTGAAGTATACAATCCCCCTACATATCTTTTTTCATTATACACGTATTATGGAAAAAGATCTCTGTAGGGGGTTGTATACTTCACTGTTTTGTGTGATCATCCCTACCTTGTTTCCTTACTTTTTGCGGTTCTGGTATCCCTACATCCTGTTACATTTTAAATGTTTTTTATTACTTGTATACACAGACTCAGAAGTACGAATACTTTCACTCATACTGGTAGTCACTGTAAAAGGTACTGGATGGTTGTGTTTCATATACATGGACAGTGAAAAAGGGCCAGGGTTTACTGACAGAGTCGGTTTCCGAAAAGCTACAGTAGCAATATTCAGCGGAATCTCCAACTTAATTTTCACCACCATTTGAAGACCTTTTTTGTCATGGATGTCTGGTATTTCCCTAATAGGCTTTGCTGTTGATAGGACGGTGGATGGAAGACACTGCCCATTACGATACACAAACTGTTCTTAAACAGTATAAGGTAACATTTTCTGTACAAAGAACTGACTGTAAGGCCTGGGTCTAATGTTATTGCATTACACGGATATAATGTACAGAAATATTAATAATTTATGGAGAATCTGTATTGTTTTGTGATATATGTTTCTCCTTGGTATGTTCATACATGCTACCGTTTGACTCCACAGTACGTAATATCTGTGCACCCTGAGTCACAGGACGGCCACTTCTATCTTGGAAAGTACTACGATAGACTCATGACAGTTCTTGCCAGTGACAGGCCAACAAAATCAGCGTGAGTTACTGTCATGTTTGTTATGCTTCCCACTCAACCGAGTAGCCATAGCTGTATGTAGTGTGTGTGGTATTGCATATCTTGAAAATTGGTACTATAGGTGTGTGAATTTGCCTGGTCTTTACAAATTGCCTGGTCTTTACAATTTGCCTGGTCTTTACAGTCATTGCTTTTAACTCACTAATTGCATTGCACTTATAAATACGTAGGTGCATGGTTTGATTGTGTGGCGTCTTCAAACAATTGTGCAGTGGGTTCTTATCGTACATGTCTTTGGAATCCTGTTCTAGAAGTCGTTTTTACACTCTGTACAGAGAGTTTCTGCAGTTCATTCTGAGGCACTACGGTCATGCACTGGAGCACGGAAGCAAGTATATCTACCAGTGCATGCCAAGGATGCTGTCTCTCTGGCTGGACTTTGGATCCAGCATTCCTGAAAGTGGTAAGATTGACAGCATGATATTTACCAAATGAAACCACTAATATTTTGTGAAAGAGACACAGTAGAAGTGTTCCTGTATTCATGAGCTTCATTCAGTAGCTCTCACCTTAGTGTAGATGAGTAACTATATGGTGACATAAGTATGGGATTAGGAAATTGAATTGTGTCAAGAGGTTAAATCAGTTTTTGGGCATTATGTTGAGGGTGGGATAATGCACAAGCCAAATGTGAGTGCGTTATCTGCCTGAGACCACTACTACATTGCCTGAGACCACTACTACATTGCCAGAGACCACTACTACATTGCCAGAGACCACTACTACATTGCCAGAGACCACTACTACATTGCCAGAGACCACTACTACATTGCCAGAGACCACTACTACATTTGAGACCACTACTACATTTGAGACCACTACTACATTGCCAGAGACCACTACTACATTTGAGACCACTACTACATTGCCAGAGACCACTACTACATTTGAGACCACTACTACATTTGAGACCACTACTACATTTGAGACCACTACTACATTTGAGACCACTACTACATTTGAGACCACTACTACATTTGAGACCACTACTACATTGCCAGAGACCACTACTACATTGCCAGAGACCACTACTACATTGCCAGAGACCACTACTACATTTGAGACCACTACTACATTTGAGACCACTACTACATTTGAGACCACTACTACATTTGAGACCACTACTACATTGCCAGAGACCACTACTACATTGCCAGAGACCACTACTACATTTGAGACCACTACTACATTGCCAGAGACCACTACTACATTTGAGACCACTACTACATTGCCAGAGACCACTACTACATTTGAGACCACTACTACATTGCCAGAGACCACTACTACATTTGAGACCACTACTACATTTGAGACCACTACTACATTTGAGACCACTACTACATTGCCAGAGACCACTACTACATTGCCAGAGACCACTACTACATTTGAGACCACTACTACATTGCCAGAGACCACTACTACATTTGAGACCACTACTACATTTGAGACCACTACTACATTGCCAGAGTGCACTAACTAAAGCCCCATAATGCACAAAAGCTGGTATTTAGTGTTACTCACTTACCCGAAACAGCCTTTGGTCTTTGAAAGTGTGCATTATCTAGATAATGTGCGCATTAATTGAGTTAAAGTCATGTGATCAATTCTGAGGCATCTGATTCGTTGAAGGTCACATGAGTAACTCTAAGTTTGTATTGTGTATTGTAGGGTACATATGAGTATCTCATCTTCACTCTGGGTGACAATATTACAGGCAAAAGGTCACAAGAGAGATTAGCTCTGAAAGAAACCATCAATACCCTGAATGCTGTAAGTTCTTTGTGTCGATCAATCTGAATGCTTAACAGTCTACACTTGTGTCTTCCCTCACATGGTGTGCAAGTTTGAACGTTTGAATGTTATTTTTTAGTAGTTTCACCTAGCTGTTAGCCTGCATTGACCTCACAGGAACATGCACATGGTTCTGTAAACTTAACGCTGTATCTCCCATTGCGCAATGAACTATAACCCCGGGTCAAACCCCAGCAGTAAGAGGTGTCCTTTGTCTAAACATTTTTGTCTACCTTTCGTACTCCTTAGCAAATGAAGGCAATAGTGGACAGGCTCCCCCCGTACCAGTTCTTGATCGCCTTTTCCCAGTTGATATCAAGGATCTGCCATCCGAATTCAGATGTCTTTGCTCAGCTTCAGGTTTGTATATTGAATGTACCTTGCTCACATGTATTGGGTCAGGAGTGTCCAACTTAGCATTATAGAACTGCAGCAACGTAATGTACCCTCGTTGGGAACCTCGTTGTGTAACAAGAGCCGGGGGGGGGGGTTAGATAAAATCCTATCATTTTAGTGTGACCGCAGTACGGATTCCCTACTTGCCGTATATGGTCAAACACAAGCACTGTTAGACCAGCATTGTTATCATAGTTGGATGTTCCTTCTCATTATGGTCTCCTGATGGGATGTGTTAGCCACTTGAATGAGTTGTGCATTAAAATGACAGTGTATAGTGTACATAGATCCTTCCAAACTGTTGTTACGTACTACATTCATGGGAGAATTTCCCCCAGCAAATCTAACCAAATTTGGAATCATTGCTGGAAGTGCATAAACCGCTTATGTTTAATTAACATGCTAATTACTGCTTTTATATGTACCTAGGTCATTATCCTGAAGTTGCTGGAGCACTATCCTCAGCAGTCTCTTTGGATGATGATAGCTGTCAGCAAGGTAAATGCTGAAATTTGCTTTCAGAGTTTAATCATAGCAGTTCCCTCCTACCAGCAACCATTAATTATTGATCACTTGCAGATGTAACTCAAAGTCAGCTGCTATATTCCGCAGTTGAAGTAAGCTACTGCTGTAACCTCGCCCATAGCAAAGCGTCTATGCTCGTGAGAGATCGAGAAATGCTTTGACCTCGTTGTGATCAAAATAATTATGATGTCATTTCCATGTGCAATGAGTTAAGTCTGAAGTAGGGAGAGCAATTAGTCTTGGCTATATGCCTTTACAAGGAGTATAGTACGACGACTTGGCAAGGCCTATAGTGCTCACAATGACTTGCTGTAGCTGTTCAGAGCAACAACAACATCGGTACTGTACAATGATATTTTTCCAAAGTATGGTTGTAGCTCTCTGTCAATGTGGAAATTGCCCTTTGGCAACATCAGACATTGTTATCTTGCTGCCATTCCTTGGTAGGGGAAGTATCCTGTGTTTTATTGTTTGGTGATGTTTGTTCTTTTCGTTTCAGTCCACACATCCTGACAGACAACGCAGGTGTCAGACTATCATCGATACAGCAAAGTAAGCACAGCATTGATAGTGCATTAATAATGCATGCAGATGTATAGGGATAGCAGAACAGCAAAAAGTAAGGAAATGTGGTAGGAGTGGTGGCATAATACAGTTCAGTATACAACCCCATCGTACATACCTTTCCACATAATACATGTATGATGAGAGAGATATGTAGGTTTTATTGTACTTAGTATTTGTATCTTGCTTTCTGTCCTAACAGGCAGCGCCTTCCATTCATGGGCAAGCTGATAGATGTGAGAGCTCTTTATTCCCTACTGTATGCATCTACATACGTACCTCTAGGTTTTTCATGTGAAGAATGGTTACACATATTGTCAGTATCAGCAGCCTGAACCCAGTATTGTCATGTGTGCTATGCCATTATATGTGCTCACACGATACTTTGTTAGCTTTTGTTTCCTTTTCACAAATGAAGTGCGTCTCTCAGGGAGTTTCTCAGGGAGTTTGTCATTCATAGTCTACAATTGTGCAACTGTTGACTCCTAAAACCATTGATGACCATTATGTATGTACACGTACCGAAGTGCTTAAAAAGAATAAATTGTGCGTTTCCAGTCTATGAAATTGTGCGCCTAGCCAACGTATCAATTGTGTGTTCTATGGACAGTGGTCTCAGATATCACTACTAATTTTGGCATGTTTAATTCCAGGATATGGTGAAATTGAGTGACAAGTTGCTTGAGGTTTGCAACAAGCATGTGGAAGTGGCAAAGAGCTACAGTATGGACAAGCTTTGCAGAGGACTCACCCGACTAACCAGCAGCAGGTTTGTTCATTTGTAGCTAGTTAGATTCGCATTTTTAAAATTGATGCAGACATTTGGAAACCTTTCCGTCGCTGGCCGGGTTTCCATTACAAACACATCTCCAGAAGACCTGAACGCAGCAACTGCATGAAGGCCACCTTAGCGAAGCTCTGGAAGATCCATAAACGATGCTGCACCGTTTTTGGAAAGTTAGGTACGTACAAAGCCAGCACTCTTTGGAAGAAGCCTTCTGCATCTTCGGAAGAAACCTTCCAATTTTTGGAGCCAGTTTTCGGAAGAAGCCTTCTGGTTTGCGGTGAACTGCGCCACAAACACATGTCAGAAAAGTGTTCCAAATCTCGGCATCAATATAACTTAAAGATACGTATCGTAGTTATGACATACTTCTGCTTCCTTTAGTGAGTTCAGCGGCATCATGGTGCCCTTGCAATCATCACTGACAGTGACCCTTCCTGTGGGGTGCCATACCTCAGCGGAACACAACCCCTTCCCTGGATTTCAACCCATTATTGCAAGATTTGAAGACAAGGTAGACAGCAGTTTACTCTGTTCTCTGTTTCTAGTTTTTCATGTATCCAGTTGTGCATAACTTTTCAATGCCTTCAGTGGTTCGAGTCCAGCTGCTTCTCAATTAGTCTTCAATAACTAAGTTTCCATGGCAGCTGGGTGGTCAACTGGTCACTAGTCTAGTATCTAGCCTCGTTCCCAGTCCCACGCCCAGCTTTTCGTCGCTGCTTAGTACGGTAAAGCGGGGAGGGCCTGGTACATTTCCTCACATGAGTGACGTCAAGGGTAGAAAGGGGTAGAAAGACCGGAAGTTGAACGTGGGCGTAGTGGGTCTCAGAACAGCAAGAAGAACGAAGGTACCAGGTAACACACCACACGTATCTAGCTAGCGGGGGGCGACTGTCATACTCACCGAGCGTTGAACGTGTAGATGGCTGAAAAACGCGCAAAACGTAGCGTCTTCGTTCTGAAAATTTTGCGGTTTTTCAATTACGTCATGCTCACGTGAGGAAATGTACCAGGCCCTCCCCGCTTTACCGTACTAAGCAGCGACGAAAAGCTGGGCGTGGGACTGGGAACGAGGCTATCTAGTATCCATGATTGCTCTCCCAGGACACATCCTGTCTGTACACCGCTAGTGCCTCTTCTCATCTGCTGTCCTGCAGTTGTAGCTATCCCACATGAAGCAAGCATTGAGCTCCTCTCTTAATGGAGCCCATGTATCAACAGCCAAGGATTACTGCTTGTACAACTTCATGAAATTGACAGCAAGTAAAGACATAGGATTTGGTCTTGGTGTACAGTAACAGGTTGTTTTGTTTTGCAGGTTGAAGTTCTGGCATCCTTGCAGAAACCAAAGAAGATCACAGTGACCGCAACTGATGGGAATGCCTACATACTACTTTGCAAACCAAAGGTAGGGCATGTGATATGCATGTGACATGTCACACATGTACATGTGCTTCAGGTGGAATTGTATTTCAAGACTGTATGTTGGATAACAGACAGGTTTTACATACTCTACGGTATTACACATACTAATGTTCGAGGTCTAATCTCAGAATTTGTTTATGAAAGTCTCATAATTTTTATTTGAAGACCTTGTATTTACGCCACCCACTTTGAAGACGTCAGTGTGATTCTGAATGTTTTCTGTAGGATGACTTGAGAAAGGATGCCCGTTTGATGGAGTTTAACTCATTAGTGAACAAGGTACATTCATTGGAAATATATATATAGTATTATATATCGTCTGATCGTCTGCTGCAAGACAGGAGATACAAGCGCCTTTGCAGGAGGCAACTAATCTGTCCATGTAGGCCACGATCTCAGCTAGGATTTGTATATATATGCATGTACGTATATGGCAATTGTTAGTCATGCTTAGGAATGCAATTATCGGGTTAATGCACGTGCGATGGTACATCCTGGTCTACGTGTGTTTTAGTGATGGACACTGCATATGGATTGGATGAGTTGGCAGTCAGAATTAAGGACGAGTGTGATGTGGTCAGCAGCTCAAACTCTTCATAGCTGGAGACAGTGAGCTACTGCACCATGTGTTTTCGGGAGAATGCACTACTTCAGCAAACTTTTCTGCTTTGCCATCTTCTAACAACAGCTTCTGACTACACATGGCCTACTACTTGAGGCCACGCCTGCTACATGAGGCCACCCCTACTACATGAGGCCACGCCTACTAATTATGCTAGCATGTGCGAGGCATACCTGTGCATATGCGTATTCCTAGTAGTGAATGTGAACTCGTGAAGTTGGATACCAATATAATATCCCCCAGATGTTTTATGCATGTGCATTGAGTAGCGCATATACAGGCGAGAGTTAGTGTTTGCAAGGTCTAATGCCCACAAAATATGGTTGTGTTTATGCTTGAGGGCTGCTTACAAACATGGGGGGGGGGGGGGGGGGTTGGTTCATAGACAATTACACTCTACACTGTTCCAAGTTAGTGTTTGGATGCCTGACTTGTAGGTTGATGGGATTGCAGTCACATTCATACGTATTACTTCTCTCTACTTTCAGTGTCTTCGCAAGGATCAAGAATGTCGCCACCGTAGGCTTCACATAAGAACCTATGTAAGATGACTATACAGAATAGTGATAAATCCCTTCAGTAGAGTGTGACAGTTGCTCACCTGCTGTACAAGAGGGGCAGGGAGACTTCATTTTTTAGTTTACGCTGAGGATTGTGCCTGGCTTACTCAACTTTTCTCTTCATAGCTAGGGAATGTAAGTTGGGAATTTTAGGCATATAATTATCAATAGAAGTAGTGAACACTTGTGATGTATATGTGCTCACTTCAAATTTGAAATGATGGTGCTTGAGACCTGCTTCTACTGCATGGCAATGAACATCAAGGCTTTCCTATTTTCAGTTTAACTGTAGTGATATAATTTAAAGTAGAGGAAGAAAGATTTAAAAGGTAGATGCCTCAAGCTCAGTAGCATCAAGTGCATGTATGAGGTGAGTCTAGCAATGTTACAGTATCCTTTTTCTGTCTTCAGGCTGTGATCCCCCTGAACGAGGAGTGTGGTCTGCTGGAGTGGGTACCAAACACGCACGGTCTAAGGAACATACTTCATAAGCTGTACCAGTGAGTGTCAGCCTCGGTATGTGTCACTAAGCCACATCTCCCCCCTAGCAATAACGCATATGGCATATTTATATGCTTGATAATTACATCCGCTCATCACGAATGGCGTATTTTGTACCCCTATTGTATATCTTGTGAACAGACTGAGGTGGGGCATACCCTACTAATCGCTCCAATAAAGGAGGACCTACACATGTCGGTAATTGCTCCGTCTACCGACTACCAATTGAGAGTAATCTAAGCTCTTGCTGTTGCAGGAATAATATTTCTCTGGCAGCATAGGCAATCTTTTTAGCGTGCAGAAAATAGTTGTTAGCACTCAGATTGCCAGCAGCATCCATCAATGATGGAAGCCTAAGGTGGGGTAGTTTTATAAGAATGCCTCAGTGTTAATTATAAATATCAGGCAGGACTACCTTTGAGCTTAAAACGCTTCTTGAATGTATATTTGTTGCATCTGACAGTAATCATGTGTTATATATACCTCTCTGCAGAGAAAAAGGTTTATATGTGACTGGTCGTGAGCTTCGTGACTTGATCAAGCCTGCTCAGTCTGACATTACGTGAGTAGTAGAGTGTAACATGCTGCACCTGAGTAAACTTTGACCCTTGCCGAGAGTTGCTTCAGAATCCTCTAACTGGTGGAAGCATAGTACAAGGCTACTCGTCCAGTAACTCTCCAACCACGTCACTGGCATCACTATAAGCAAGGTTTTGTGAGTAGGTTGATAAATTTACTCAGTTGCATGTATAATGTGGAACAGGAATGGAACATGAAATGGAATGTCTCCCGCTTTATTGGAATTGAACCTGAATTGCCTAGTTATGTAGAATTGTTTGTGTCAGTCTGTTTGCATATCTTTCCATACCTACAGGCAACTGAAACAAGTCTTCCTAAAGCAACTTTTGCCGAAGTAAGCTCTCAACGTGACCCTGGGTTTAGTGTGGGGTTAAGCATCTCATGCAGTAATTCACTGCTAACAAATTTACTGCCTCATTCTCAGGCTATTCTGTATTGTTTGCCTGGGACAAGACCGCACGGTAACAGCAGTGCTGTTGGGGTCATTGGCTTTGTTGCTCAGTTTAGGGGAAAGTTACTAAGGCATTTATGATGTTGCTATTGTGTTAATGTTCTTGGAAATACGGCTCATGCAGCAGTTGAGATGTGATCCCTTTGTAGAAATAGACATACCTGCTACAAAATATTACAACCCTAACCCCAACTTGATCATTGAACTTTTCATGGAGTCAGAACCGAGAATGAATGAAGTGGCGAGGCCTAGGAATTAATCCGGTTGTGAATACACATTTAGTTTGTCCTTCAAAAGGTGATGGTAGTATGTGGAGCTGGAGCATCTGCTGTGAACTTGCCTTACTGTTGCGCATGTGCACAGAGCAAGTACGCATTAGAATGTGGTGTATCGTGAACCATGACAATTTGTCAGTGTCTCTGTGTAAACCATTGACAAAGGTCCTGGGAGCATAGTACACTCATGTGCGTAGTATTGGATTGTAGCACTGAATGTGGCCATTAGTATGGTAGTGCGTATGTTGTTCCGTAGGCATCCTCCAGTGTTTGCTGAATGGTTCCTGAGAACATTTCCAGATCCGACAGCTTGGTAAGTGGTATTTAGTGTAGCGAGATGAGTCTTTTTTTTTCACTTGTGTTGATAGCCTCTGTGCAGGTACGTACGTAGGTAGGCTGATTTACACTTGTATATTCTATTGCATATTACCTGTCAACCATATGGCTACATTATAAGATCATGTGACTACGCATAGCGCAAAAAGGCGATCACAACTATTATGCGACGGTACTTGCATGAACTGTGACCTCAATCACAGTAAGCGTGATTCATGGCCAATGCCCTCCACTCA
Source organism: Axinella damicornis (assembly GCA_963931865.1). Taxonomy (NCBI): domain Eukaryota; kingdom Metazoa; phylum Porifera; class Demospongiae; order Axinellida; family Axinellidae; genus Axinella; species Axinella damicornis. The sequence continues at coordinate 16,136,504 of OZ007508.1, forward strand.
GACAGGTGGATGTTGCAGTTGTAAAATGTGCGATTATTGATGTCTGAGTGCCCATGATGTCGCAACTCAGCAAGAGCGCTAGGTTCAGTACTGAAGAGGTTGTAGCATTTCTTGATGATGACCTGGACCTGATGAGAGAAGTGGTTTGCGAAGGAAGTGACGACAAGTTTGAATTTGAAGATGATCAGCAAGAGTAAGTGAACTGCACTGTCACACAAGAATGATATACAAAATCAACTGTTCTCCATTTGCTTCAGACCCTGTGGAGAGATAAAACTTTATGAATAATTCTTCTGACATTCTAGGATAGCTATGGACATAACATCACATCCCCAGGACCAACTTCACACCCTGGACCTACCTCCTCCCCCGTGTCACCCCCAACTTCACACCCTGGACCTACCTCCTCCCCTGTGTCACCTACCTCACCCCCAACTTCACACCCTGGACCTACCTCCCCCGCTCCCATGTCACCTCACCTTCTGCAACTACGTTGACTACATACACAATGGCGGTTTGTTGTTTCAAATACATTCTGACAGCCACAATTATTTTGTGATACCGCAGCTCAATTATTCTTCAAGTTGCTGATGACCTGGACCTGATGGGAGAAGTGGACCAAAGTGGACCAGCAACACAGCATGCAGCCGTCACATTACGGGAGTTCAAACAACCGGTAGGGCCAGCGTGCTCACTTCCAGCTAGTATACATGTGAGTATTCAAGCTATTTTTCATGGCAGCCGTCATCGACTACATTGTCAATCAGACAAATCGGTATGCCAGGGAGTGATTGCCTGATGATTCTTCTGCAAAGTGGGTCCCTGGTACAGATGCAGAAATTCAAACATATTTGGGATTCATACATGATTCTTATGGGGATTAATAGGCTGCCAGCTCTGCGAGATTATTAGCGCAACAATCCAGCCTATCGTTACAGACCAATTGGCGACCACATCCCCAGAGATCGATTCTTCGAAATCACCACATAGTTACAACCTTAGTACGTATCTTGCCAGATTCCATCCAGCCTGATCATGTGATCACCTCACTCTTTCAAGCCCTTCTTTTCTAGCTTCAAGTCATCGGGAATGTTCTTCTGTTGCTGCGAATGGTACCACAAGAATAGATTCCGTCAGCTAGTAGACTCTGTTCTAATTCTACACCTGTAAAGAAACTGTCAAAGTAGATAATATTATTGTCCACCGACAAGTACACGTGTGAGCCTTTCAACAACCTTCTGCGCTTGTCGACCTCTGTCCTTCCGCCTTCCTTCCCTACACACACTGTAAACTCCATTCAAAGAATTGGCCCTCACCCAAACTTTGAACATCTGTGTCTATTGCAGGTTTACGTGTGCCTGCTGTGGACCCATGCATGTGTACTGCAGGTCTACGCGACTAGAGAAACAACTCGTTGGCCACGGTGTGCAGTCGGGAGTCCCTGTATGGCCATGACAGTTGGGGGGCTATGTATGGCCATGTCAGTTGGGGGTCCCTGTAAACCCTCTTCTCACGGGTTTCTTGGGCATGTACTGTTTGAGTGAGGACCGACCTTTGAAAGGGATCATTGCCTCATCCACAGCATTCTCCATGTGGGGGTTATATATAATTGTGAAGAAATCAATCTGATACCCTATCGATAATGGGTCTCACTTTACAGAGCCTGTTGAAGTTGGGATGATCACGGGCAGTATTGTTGAATTGTCCACAAAGCTATCGCTACGTATCTACCAACAGCCAACCAACAGCAGACCATAAAGTTCTATGAAGGAAGAAGGATGGGTCATGAGTAGATGTACAATGCCAAGATGCCATAGTGCAGTACGACAAATATATGGGAGGAGTGGACCGATCAGTTATGCAATTATTACGGTGTTCGACTGAAGTCCCGTTAGAATTACAAGTATGTATTTTGGGTTATGTTAGACGTATAGCCATTACCAATACATTCATTTTACTGTCCAATTACTCACCAACTTCTGCTGCCAAGCTACAGTGCTTGAAGCAATTCAGGATGGAGCTTGCACCGTCACTCACAGCCGGAATGTTCCAGGTAGACAACCGTCTTTGCCCGCACCACCAGGTCGCGACATCACTCACTTCCCTATGAAAATTGAAAAGAGAAGCCGGTGTTCATCTCAGTGCAATCTATGGCATCAGCCAAGATCCATGTGTATGAGGACCAGCCCCTCAGCGCAACAAACACTAGCCTTAGTTCAACCCTAAGGAGACGTTATTCGTACTTGCCCCAGTTTATACAGTATAGACTTCTTTATTGATCCCAGAGTTAGGAGAGGACAGGATGCTGCAGTAGCGTTTCCTGTTGATGCTATACCGGTTGCCATAGATCTCTGCCGTACCATATTCTGCTCACAGACTACTTCCTCAAGCACCATAAATCAGTTAATTTGGCATTTATCTTATCAGGCTGGCTACCAATGTACGTAGACATCCAGTGATATCTCTGTACCTTCTCTTGTATCTTGCTCTTTGCAGTACCCTCCCTTAAAATTATATGTATCTACCTAACAAAAATTATATTGTGGACAGATCGAGGGGGCGAAAGAAATCTTACCAGCCTGATACAGCTCAGCTCCTCCTTGTCTGCGTCTGAAGTAGGGATGCAATCTTGCTGCTCATAGGTAGATAGTACTTCCTTTGCGCCTGTGACGAATAAAGCCTCTTTCTGGCCCTCTTCCGTTTCACGGTTGACAACAACAATTCAAGATCAGAATCACTAGAGGAAGATGTAGACGCAAACTTCGAAAGCGACATTTTGAAGGAGCAGAACGCACACGAGGATAGCTTAGAAGTCTGCGCATGCGCGAAGGAGGGTGTGGTTTCCGGTTTCGTTTCGTTTCGTTTCGTTTCGTTTCCCGTTCCGGCTTTTATAACTTGCCTACCCACAGTGATATATACTGAAAATGTAGCAACACTGATCTCACCTCTTCACTTGTACACACTTCAGGATGTGAGGTAGGGGCCCGGGCAGAGGCAGTACTAGCCTGCCAGGAAAAATGACAACACAGAAATTCATAATCCCAGTGTACTATTTAGAAAAAAACTAGCTCTCCTTTGAACCATTCCAGTTTGCTCCTGGTTCATATATCAGACCCCCCCAATATGCGCTCAGAAAGTTGTCCAGTCAATAGCCATATCATTGTGACTGGCAAGATGGCAAATTTATATTAAAATATACTCAAAGCAAAAGCTCACATACCTTCACACATTTCTCCACCACCACCTTGAATACACTCCTATCCTCGATCATGCTGCCAAAGAAGTCCACAAACATGCCACCCCAAGAGTCATCCTTCCTCTGCAATGTCACATGATCGTCTGCCTGGATTCGCTCACTGTAAACCGCTCTGATCTTGCCCAACAGCAAGTCCTTCTCGGTAGCTGAGCCACAAGGGCTAGATTCTAGCTGGATCACACGGCTAAAGTCGTCAAGTTGGACGAGAACGCTCTTCGCAACCTGCTTCGCCATCGCCACTCCATTCCACGTGTTTGAGGTAATTTGACCTTTGATAGTTTTTAATACGCGAGAAGCAAACGCCCCACCATGCCCGACCCATGGGGCACGAAATCGGGGCAAATCCCTGACCTTTCTCCCATCCATACCCCAGGTGGGTGGGGTGGGGCATACCATTGATAGGCGCATTAACCATCCATCGACTCACAATGTAGTTTTGACACAAACGGTACCCCATACTTGCCCAGAACTACTATGCCTATGTCCAAAAAAACATTAGTCCAAAAATCTGATTCAACAGATAATACTATACCATCATACATAGCTACATACCTGGAGAATCAATGAATTGCTGGGCTTGAGCAGGCTGACATCGCTGAATCGGCAGCGTATAGCCTCCTCCAGAGACACTCCCTCAGACAAACGGATTTCCCGCGTCCTCTCTCCAAGACATACCAGCACCACTTTGGAACTTTCAGCCTCGACCTCTGTCGACATGATATCGCAGACAAGAGCTACCAGGTATGCGAAAAAAGCACGCGTAGAAAATGCAAGAAGTGCACATGCAGGCGATGCGATTGCGCAAACAGTCAAAAGCTCCACCCACTTCCCCACCTGGGGTGGTGGGGCATTTACATTGATACCCGCATAACGTGATAGCATGATGCACAAACGCCCCACCCCTCGGGCACGTGCTCGCGCTCAATTCCCCACCATATCCCCACATTTGCCCCACCTGGGGGAAGTGGGGCATAACATTGATAGGCGCATAACTCCCTTTCTCAGACCTGGAGAGAGGCGTGGTAATCGGTCGTCGGAGAATCGCCGATATTTTGGTTGGAGTCAAAGTGACTGGAGTTGCAGAGTCAAGGGTCAAAGAGCGAGGAGGAGTGCCCGGAACTGGTGGTAACAAGGGGGTCTCAACTTGCAGTATTGTTGCAGGCTCTAGCTCAGTGGCTGGTGGGAGTGCCACTCCTGCCTCAGGGGACTGGACTCTTGTATAAGGTTGGTGACATTTACTCACATGCTCACGTAGTTGTCCCAGTGTAGGAACAGCTCTACATCCGTGTTGAGCATTGTCGCAGTGCACTTGCAGCTCCATGAGTGTTTTCTGCACTATAGGTGATGGTGTGCATATGCTGGAGGTGTTTTCCAACTGGTTGGAGCACACAGGGCATACAGGCGCGCTTCTCGTCATGTCCAACCATCTGCAGAGACATTCAGCGCACAACAAATGACTGCAACATGTTTCTACGGGCTGGTCAACGGCACAGTTGCACATGGGACACACGAGATTCTTCAAATTGACAAGACTCACGAACCTCGCTGGGCTAAGTGGCATGTTGCCCTTGTACTGTGGCCCAGCGAGGGATCTGATTTCATTTCTCAGTTCAGCCCTCGTGACCTTTGCTGTGTGTGTTGGTGATCTCCCACGATTTTTCGTCTGCTTCCTAGGCCTGCCTCCCTTTTTGCTGTTTGTGAATATGTTGCATGTGTTGCAGTCTGTTGTGTGTTGACTCCATTGTTGCACTTGTATTGCGTAGTTGTAGTCTTTCCCCTCACGTTCCAGGTTTGAGTGTTGCTTGCATGCTCTGTAACAATTATTACAGAAGCGTGCTGGGTGCACTTCTGCTTTGTCTTTGCTGACATCAACCAGGAAAGCACGCGTCAAACCACTGGTGTGCTCGGCGCACTGGTATGTCACCCTTTCCTTGCTCAACCTGCTCCCACAGAGCCCTTCAAGAGCGGCTGAGTGCAGCTCCACCCCTTCCATCGTGCTCATGAATATTTAGACCTCGGCGGCTGTTTGCGTAAATCGCGTACGTATGGATGCTCGATCGATTGCGGTCAGAACTCGGAGTAGAAAAATAACCAGCACACAGAGTAAAAAACTGCTGAAGAGTACTATGAATGACGGAGATGGCAGACTCTACAAACAAGCGCCAAAAACTTCCCTCGGGTGTTAATAAGTGTTTATATGCAGTGACTGACCTTGTTGCTAGGGACGTCTAGCATGAAGATTTGTGTACAAAACTTCAACGGAAGCAGCTGAAGGCATTTATCTTTCATGCCTCCAGCTAATTTAACTGTTGACTTGTATCTATTGCCCGAGATGATGGCTAGACTGCAAGGCGTCCCTGACTTTCATGCTAACATTCCATAATCGTGCATGTGTGACATCACATGACGTGAAACGAAATTATTGAAGCGAAACACCCGTGGGGAGGAACGGGCGCCACGAATGCACTGGATGGCGGATCGGAGCAGGGCAAATGATGTTGTGCACCTCAGCCAGTTCATCGTTAGACTGTAGGGCTGGTCCCACTTGTCGGCCAGAAGGGATACCAATCTCTTGTAGAAATTTGTCACTTCTTTGTGAACATAAGTGTAACTACGTTACACAAGTGTACATAAGTGTAAATACGTTCTTCTATACGTTCTTCTAACTTTCACGTGAAAGTAAATACGTTTGCAAGAATGTAAATACATTCGCTAGAACATTCACTTGATTGTAAATACGTTCTCATAAACGTTCACATGAACGTAAATATGTTCGCGAGAACGTTCACTTGATCATAAATACTTTCTCGCGAGAACGTAAATACGTTCGCGAGAACGTAAATACGTTCACGTACGCGCACTTTGACGTCATGCTAGGTGGAAATGCCTCTCCATTGACTACATTTTTGTTGCATATGGCGTTCCATGGTGGTTGTTGAGCTGTCATTTCTCGTACTAACCCTCAAATTCATTCAAACGTACGTAACTTCGCCACAGTTTCACCGATCAGTGACTTCCAAACTTCTGCTAGCCCCTCACACCCTCCATCTTTCCATTTGAGACAATGTGGACGGTTTACGGGGCCAAGACAGACAGGTAGAACTGTTTTTTATACCCCCCGCCCCCCTCTCACAACAGTCACACGACTTCCAGAATTACAGGAAGACAATCTCGGACAGTGGCAATGCGGATTTCATTCGTATTTCCGATATAAAGGGTTAACAGACCAAATAAGCGACGAAATGTTTGTAGTTTATCCTTCCAGCAAATTTCGCAATTTAACAGAATGTTGAACTGTTTTGTGATAGGCTATATCATCCCTACCTAATTTGTTTCCCACTATCTCGTTATATTTTGATTCTTATTTCCTGGAATTACATTCACTTTAGGTACTCCAGTCGTCTTGCGTATGCCCACACTGCTGCTGTAATGTCCATGGTAGGATATATCCTTGGATTGGGAGACAGACATGGAGAGAACATTCTGTTTGACTCGACCAGTGGTGACTGTGTTCATGTGGACTTCAACTGTCTCTTCAACAGGGTGAACCAACTATTACTATGCATGACACTAACGTTTAGTCTGTTCAATACTTCATACCTTTCATTGTTGGTGTGTTATTTCTTGTCCGTTTAGTCAGTTACTTTGTGTTATGCATTGTATAAGCCTTGCATATACAGCAGCCGTTTTACCCTGTGCGCATGCATGCAGCAGAGGTTAAAGTGATCGGTTTGTGTCTGTCTGTCTGTCTGTCTGTCAGTCTGTAGAGCACACAAAAATCAGCAGTTTGAGCAGTGAAGGCCTTGTTGCAGGCATAGTTCAGGATAGAAGTGTCATAATGGAAAATACATAGCTCACAGACCAGAGATCCACTCGAGAGGCTGAGTGATTTTTCTAATTCATACAAATTGACCCCACCTTATGGTATCTCGTTCTGCATGCTGACAGCACTGTATTAAAATCTGTAGGTAGAACTTCAAGAGGCTGGCCACTGCTGAAGTGTGTGTATATTATATTCCGAGCGTGATCTATTTGGGATCTTATTAGAAGAACTGCTACGTACATACGTGTCTGGGATGAACGTGTTTGTCATTGTATTTTCGTTTCGTCATCCAGGGTGAAACGTTTGATGTACCTGAAGTTGTTCCTTTCCGAATGACTCATAATATGGTGCAAGCTCTGGTAAGTATTAGTAAATTGTTTGAAATTTGAATGACTTGGTAGTTATGGTGTCTTGATTGAAGTTGTTGTGTAGTGTTGTGCCATCAGGTTCATATACATCGGTGTTTCTACTATTCTACAAATTGTAGGGAGTTACTGGAGTAGAGGGTGTGCTCAGGAAGTCTTGTGAAGCCACTCTGAAGGTTCTGAGAGAGGAGCGTGATGCTCTCATGTGGTATGCAATATCTTTTGTATACTTTGTGTTCAAATTCTCATAATCTGTATTCTGATGAGGCCGTACAAAAGATTCCTTACCTGGAGTGTAACGTCTGGAGTAAGCTGTAAAGCAACCTTGCCTTGCACACACTTGTAGCTACTTGATGTTGCTGTTTGTGATGCTGGTGTCCTTATAAGTAGTCAGCTGCAGTATTGGGGTATCCACACTGTTGCTGCATAAGCCATTGTGCTGTGCATAGTGTGGCTGTAGTGTTATTTGCTTTGTACTGTGTGTAGTGTGGCGGTGATGTTATTCACAATTGCAGCTTTGATAGATCAATAGCCACAATCATGTTTCCCACCACCAATTTGAGGGTTGAACCCTACCAAGCATTATTTGTGAATCTCAGTAGGGCCCATTCCACACCCTAGTTGGAACTGTCTGTGCAGGTTGGTAAGTTGTGTGAACTCTATGGCAGGTTTGGTGAGAATAGTATCAGAGTCACAAGTTTCAAACACGTGGAGGTACACTCAACATTATGAGCATTTTCCCTTCCTGCTTCTCCAGTGTTCTGAAGACCTTCATCCATGATCCCCTGGTAGAGTGGGAAAAGATTAAGGGACGAGGTTCATCGGCAGAGACCAGTAATGAAAAGGTACAAATGTGTGTTATACAAATCGTTGCTATACTTGTGGAATATTTTGTTGTCAAGTAGGGCTAACAAAGACGTGGCATTTGCCTCTTGGGCTATTGGTGGAGAACTTGATGTTAATTCATGATCGTGCATATACATGTATAGCACCGGCAATACACATATTTTACTGATAGCAGAAATGCAGCTTTTTAAATCTACCAAGTGCAGAACAAATTAAGAGTGGCTTTGAACATGCGCAACCCCTCCATGCGGTGCCTATGGCAGTACACCTGTGGGCCTATGAAACCCCCTCTTCAGAATCCTGGATCCGCCACTGGGTGGTAACATGATAACAATGTCACCGTAGTGGGAACTTTTCCACTGACAGCCAATTTCCTAACTAGTTCTGGTTCTCGGTTTTGTGGCCATTATCATTGTCAGAATGTGTCTCTGACAGCAGCTGGTATGGTTTAATTAGCGATGCTGCTGGCATATATCCCCCCCCCCCCCCCCCCCCCCCCCCCCCCACTTCTCCTGTTTCATCAGCTGTGTGTGTACTATTGCAATGTTCAGCCTTTGAAGATTGTGAGAGAAAGACTGCTTTTCTCTGCAATGTTCAGGCTCTGAAGATTGTGAGAGACATTGAAGAAAGACTGCAGGGGAAGTCCCCAAAATCAAGAGGACTTCCACTCTCAATTGAAGGACAAGTACACTCTCTCATCAAGGTAACCATGAAGCTAGGAATGGGGCTAAATCTGTAGCCTATATTGTATCAGGAGCCCATAGTGAAAAGGAGCGTCCAACTAGTGTAACCATCAGGTATAGGGTAGCACCCCACAGAACTCCTTATACAGATTTGAATTGCTCATGTTTGTTGCCGGCGTGTATAAGGCTGTGCATGATGTCACAGGTGCTCAGTAATTAAAGCGCTAGCAAGTTCTGAGGTGGATGCACATGGCAAAATTCATTCTACAACTTGAAGAACATCCCCCACAAGCCAAAAGTGTCGCTAAAGTGTTCTTTTGAAGAAGGCAGCACCACAGACGGCGGCATAGTATCTGGAAAGAAAAACTGTGTACTGATAGCACTCCACAGTGCACTTCCTTCAGAACAAATGTTTCTACATTGTCTTTCATATCTACATCATCCTTGTAAGTGGCATGAAATGACCGTAACTTCTCTCTTCAGCAGACCCCTGTTGTAGTCACCGTATTCAGACGTATGTAGTTTTGGTTAGTTCATGTGCTGCTTGGATGCTAGGCACAGTCACAACTCGTGATTGTTTCCTTTAGCGTTTCTGCCGGTTTCCTGCCAAGACCGCGTTTGGGTGACGAGAGGTGCTAGTTGCTCCATGAGAGGGCCCAAATGTTGTTGAAGTGACCCTTGGACGATGGAGTCGATCCTCGCTTCGTCACTCAGTTTGAATATACGCCGGTAAGAATGCTCACTGTCTTGGTGTCACCTGTAAAACTGCTCAACTGACTGCCACGTGGTGCGCCCACGCAGCTCACTGCGCATGCTCCGACCACGCCTCAAGGTTCAGCCCAAACCTTGACATTGACCTCCTGTCTCATATTAACCTCGTTTGATTCTTCAATCAACCTGCATACCAAAACTCTGGCATGCAGCTGTAGCTAGAGAACATATGGAAGCAAATGGGGCTCATCTACATAAAAAGGAGCAGTTGAGTTTATTATTAGACTCGTACCGTGGAGCCTGCTTCTCTTCACATTTGTATATAGATCAAGGACTTTTACATGAACCTTGTGGTTGTGCACTGTAACATGAGCTTGATCTTCGGAGAGCCTTGAAAGCAGCTGGGCTTCTGGTGAAAACAGCAAGAGCTATAAGAGTGAAATACAATCATCATGTATACAGGTACATCACATTTCAGTTACAAATGTTCCATTCTACAGTAATGGCACTCAAATGGTTCGCTCGGCTGGAAGATACTTAGATTATACGTCTGAATTAACAATCTTGTAAACCCACCTGATTTGAGTTGGTCCTTCTCATACTGTAGTCACTTGTCCTGCTGGCACACTTCCCTCAGTGGATTGCATTCCTGCCCAAGCACTTGATGCCCTCTGGCACATAGTTCCTCGACAGCTTTGCTTCAATTCTTGTTCACTGGGTGAACTATCTTCAACAGCTCAGCATGCTGCTGGTCACTGACGTCAAAGCCAAAATGGGCCACAGACGACAACTTAGGTTGCTCTTTGGTGAGGGGGTAGTTCGACTGTACGGAAGACCTAACTAGCTTTTGCCCGTCGGATGTGGTGCAGCTTGTGTCTGTTTTTCAGATCTTTCTGGAGACCCTTTTTCCCCTTGGTGGCGGTGTTGATAGTGCATTTATAATCTTCCATCCACATTTTAGACATGCTATAGCCTCTAATGGTCAGCCACAACTCAATAACACGCCTCAAAATTTCCAAGCTGTCTTTATCATCATGAATGTCAACATATCATTATCGATCTGCTCTTTGGTGAGGGGGTAGTTCAACTGTACAGAGGACCCTGCTAGCTTTTTCCCCTCGGACGAAGCATGCGCTCCCGGAACCAGTTGGTGGATGTCATGGCTGAGGCACCGGCATGGTTGGCGTGTATCCCTAAGCTGGTCCCCAGCTGGATGACAAACATTGTTTGGGATGTGCCATAGAGTACACAACTGTGCATCAATGCATCTCAATGGTAGACCCCACTGTGATGACTTAACTTCTGGTAGCAATGTGTACATATCGTGAGGTGATGGCACTATTTATAGTGAGTACATAGTCTGTTTGGCTGCAGCGATACAGGTTAAACAGGTAAGTAATACAGGCCAAAACAGGATCATATCATGTGCAATAACAGTGAGACAACACGTACGTATGTATTGTTTCAGAGTTCAGATATTCTGACACCCACTCTTGATGATTCTTTGTTTGAAAGCGAATCTCTTCTGGGTACTCCCTAATGCCAGGGCAATGCTGGGGCATAAGCTGCTCTAGGTACAGCTGGACAGATCAAAGCTGTATTCACCACTGGCAACTGTCTTGAACAATATTTGCCGCAGCACACCACTATCAGCAAAGACGCAGCAGAGATGAGGGCAAGATCCATCAGGAGCATTGACCAACAATTGGCAGGTCATGAGGAGGGACTTTCCTGAGGAGCCAGGCTGAGTGTTACTTGTGATCAAAGGAGCCACTGCTAAAGTAGAGCTGTGGCGTTGTTCTCCCACTGGGGGAGCTTGCTCCTTGCTTGAATTGGGAGTCTTGGCTTCACTGTGAAGCAAAGTATGGTGAGGTGTCTGACATCTTCTACAACGGTTGTTGCTTCCACAACTCTTTGAGATGTGACCTGGCTTTAGACAGTTGAGGCATAGGTTATTGGAACGAATCACGGTCAGCATTTTGTCGTGTGGAAGCGACTTGAACTGTGGGCAGACATACAGTGGATGGACTTGAGTTTTGCAGAGAGTGCAATTTGGGATTCCATCTCCAGTACTTGCAGTGAAGGAGGTGACTCCCCTTTGGTTAGGCTTCTTCAGGTCACGAGGGATCTTCTTCGTATCGCCTGAGCATGTTTCTGATGCTTGAGCACAGAGATTGAAAAACTCCAGAAGCTTGGCGTAATGGGGCACATCGGCGGAGTCTTGACTGGCCTTTTGCCATTCGAACATTGTGTTCGTGTCCAACTTCAACTCAAGCAACGATGTAATGAATGAGCCAGAGGGCTCATGGCCCATTGCCTTGAGTGCTCGTAGGTGCTGCTGCACAGTGTCATGGAGCTGTCTCAGCTCCTTTCCTGAGCCTTCCTTCAGGTTAGCCAGTTCATAGATCTTTCTGACATGCGCCTGGTGGATGAGGTGAGGGCGAGCGTAGCGAGCCTTGAGAGAGGCAATCGCTTCCTTGTACTGGTCACCAGTGTGAGACAATCCCTTGATCATCGTCTTGCCTGAGCCATCTTTGAGTGAGTGGCGCAGGTACACCAATTTCTCGGTAGTGGAGAGATCTGAACGGCCATCCACTGCAATGCTGAATTGTTCCCAAAAGGTTTGCCAATGCAATAGGTTGCCATTGAACATTGGGACATCAATCTTAGGCAGTTTGACGCCATGAGGTTCTGGTGTGAGCGTTCCACTGGAGTCAGAAGCAGGACCTGGGTTGTAGAAAAGCTTCTTCACTTTCACTGACATGTCAAAGATCTCTCTGTCCTGCATCTGGATGGTGCCGCAGAGTGGGTCTGAGGTGTCTGCTGCGATCCCCAGTACTTCACTTCTGAGTTCTGAGAGTTCCCTCTTGAAGTCAGACAGCTGCTCTTGGTAGAGATATACCAGATGGACATCGCTGGGACTGCCTACTAGTCCAGAGATGTCTTCCTTCGCAGCCGCGAGCCTCGTTTGTAGCTGTGCCAAGTGACGCTCAACAACGGTACGGTCTGAGAGAGGGGGAGTCTCAGGGGGAGTGGGTGTTGGTCGTGCTGGAGCTGACATAGCTTGCAATCTCATAGAGAGATTCATAATGTCGTCGTCATGCTGGTCGAGCACTTCTTGCTCTGCCTCAAGTTGGCCTTCTTCATCGACGGCATCCATGATGGCGAGGTGGTGAGTCTTAAAGTTGGCGTCGAGTGTTTCCAACCGCTTAAGGTACTGCTGGGCACGACTGGCAACAGATGGATCAGGATCTGCATCCTCCAATTCAGTCACCTTAGTGGCTAACTTGGTGAGGCTGGCCTTTGCCGTGCCTCGTCGACGTTTATTTGACCACTGGAGTGTGTGGTTCGCACCTTTGTGCAAGTGAGACGAGTACCTTTGTGCGATGAGCTTGCACCTTTGTGCAGCAGAGATGATGAGTGTGCACCCTTGTGCAACAGAGCAACAATTTGTGCACCCTTGTGCAACAGAGCAACAATTTGTGCACCCTTGTGCAACAGAGCAACAATTTGTGCACCTTTGTGCGGTAGAGACGTCGACAACACTTGTGCACAGACTAGTCCAATGACTGCATGTTGCAGAGACAAGAAAGAACCAGTTGTCCAACAAATTGAGTAGAGTGCGTCGTATCCGGCTCGAAGGACGTTGAGCTCTTTCTTGTAGAACTAGACAGGCTAGAACGAGATGCTTAGCTAATCAAGAGACAGGCTCTTGTACAAATCACTTGGACTTAGTTTACTAAGAAATTCAGCTGACTTCACCCTCCAACAAATCTCTTAGAGCAAATAGCAACAACATGTACATAGCACATAGCTAAGCAATGAAAAATGAGAAGTGAAGTGAAGTTACAAAATGGTGTGGAGGCATTTATATGGATCAGGGCCCCGGGAGGCTTGCGCAAACAAAGGGTGGAAGTGAATAGACAATGATGAGGCCAAGTTGAACAAAGAAATTCAACAAAGAGATGTGGAGAATGTAATTAAGATTAAATATTATGCCATACAACAGGAAGTAATTAAATGCATGCACTAACAGATTTAGTTTGTGCTTTCATGTAACAATGGCTGTGTACAGTAACTTTTGTCTAACAATTGCAAGGGGTAGGCTTATTTGTTATTGAGGGTGGGCATATTATTGGGAGATTATGGTATATATGTGCAGTATCTGTCTTGTTCTCTTCCTCAGGATGCTACTGACGTGAACAATCTGAGTCGTATGTACATCGGATGGGCAGCATTTCTTTGAAGTATGTACTCATGAACTGAGCAACTTCGAAGTAAACTTTATGTTGTGATTTGATAGAGTGTAATACTCAGTAAGTTTTGTGCATGCCTGTAGCCACGTACGTATACTTCAGACCACTCAAAAATTCCTCAGTTCACCAGACTTGCCCCTTGGACTATTGAATCACCAATAATTGTCAGTCAAGATGGTTTCAACATCTTGATAGCCGGGAAACTTTCTTGAAAATAGAATTTACAGTGAAGAAAACGTTCACAAATTGTATAATCACAAGGAGCTTCACAACTGTGAAATATATTTTGACAGTGAGTAACTTTAGTACTAGCAGTGTGAGGATAACTACAACAGTACTAAGAAAAGGAAACTTGGGCCTATGCCACAACACACAACAGACTTTTGTCACTTGTGCAACCCAATGTGTGGGTGAGAAACGTGCCAAGGATGATTATATTTCCTGCTGTGAACCACCATTGAGGCTGCAAGTGTCTGCTGTTGCTCCAGTAGTGGATCCAGGGTGTAGTTAGCCTCGTTCCCAGGCCTTCCACGCGGCCTGGGAACGAGGCTAGGGTGTACATGTAGTCAGTCAAGGACCTTAGAAAGGGCTGCACAAGTGATCCAACGTTATCTACTGCCAACATTTGAAATATAGCTCCACATCCTCAAATCCATTTCGGAGCTGGATTGTTGGAATGGGCCTGGGTATGAGGCTAAACACAGATCAGTCATAGTTTCAGGTTTCTCAAATCACACTTGCGCTTGTTTGTTAGAGAAGTCAGTGATGGCTGCTGTGCATTCTGATCGAAGCCATCATCTCAAGTTTATAAGCAGGATCGATATCAGGGAAGCGATTTCTGGGCATGCAAGAGAGAACACTGTACGTGCTGCTACTGGAATCAGTCAATGGAATCTATTCCTATCTCTTCAGACGCTATAGGCCTACTCGGTACCAAGTAAGCATGCACTTCTTGCTTGCTGTGAATTACTTCTGTTCCCATCGGAACCCATCAGTAGCATTATAATATTGGCTAGCGCTTGTACCTGATGTTGTGCTTGCAATAGACATATCCTACTTGCCACCACGAGATATTTGTGCCTGAAAATCTTCACCTCTCTTCTCCCCTCGAGCACCAGGTCTCCAGGTATCACGGAGAGAGAGGAAGTGAGGTTATACACTGTAGGTCATGATTGATTGAAAGTCCAAGAGCAGTCGTTTTCCCTCTTCTTCACCGCGCATTGCTATCTATCCTTGCTGTAATGTTCTCCAGTGACGTGTACGTCTCGTTACGTTCTGACGCAGGTGTACCGTGTGTGGTAGCACACACACCATTTGGGGAAGGAAGCAGCCAAAGCCACTGGGCAGCAGAAACTGAGGAGGAGGGGCTAGCTTTTGATAAAAGGGAGGGGCAACTCCGCCCACTGCAATTAGGTAGGTGGGGCTGGGATATTGTATCGTAGCAACGCATTCAATTGCTTCACCAAACATTCACAAAGAAGGGGCGGGTACTTTGTTTTCCAAGCTATCCAGTATCTGGAGGCCGCCAAATATGGTTTAGGGGCATTTGCGAACAACTATTAGTGCACACGGTTCAGCCACTGCTAGAACGTGAACTGATCAGGCGGGAGTGGTGTATTTCAACAAGGACTGAGTACAGTGCAAGTTCGGCCTGCGCGCGCTATCAATCGAGGGGGCGAGTTCATTCAGAGATCCTCAACTCAAACCTGGATAGCAGTAACGTAAGTGTGCATACAGTATACATTCCCTTTGCCGTGCTTCGCTAGCGCTGACCTCAATTGTATTTTAGAAAGGGGGTGGGGCTCGTTGGGTTAAACAGAGGAGGGGCTACTCTAAACTTATCACGCATCACTACTGTATTATATGTTCGTGTGTACAGGAAGAGAGATGAAGCAGTTGCATAGAACGAATGCATTTGCACTTGTGCTGTTGATTTTGGGCAACACTGGTCTACCAAGCCAGTCTCAGGAAGCTGCCAACTGCTACGATGCAAATGGACAGCCAACTCGCTGTGAACCTCTCGAACAATCCTTCTCCCTTGGACAGCTACCTAGAGTAAACAGCACCTGTGGAACCCCACCAAACAGCTTTTGCTTCAGAACAGTGAACCTTGCCACCGTATCCAGTAATTGCACTGGAGTGTGTGATGCCAGTGATCCCAGTAATGCTCATCCACCCAATCTCATGACAGATAATGACGAAAGCTGGTGGCAATCTCAGAACAGTCTAGACCCCCAGACCAGTGTGATGATCGAACTCTCGCTTGGCACTACTGTTGAGATCAGTTCCATTGCACTCGTATTTGTGTCATTACAGCCAAGTGCATTCTACATAGAAAAATCCACTGACGAAGGCATCACCTACCAGCCATTTCACTATTTTGGCACATCTTGCAGTGAACAGTACATGATTGACGCAGATGCGATCTTGGTTTTTGATAACGAGACAGCTGCCCTTTGTCAACCAATCAGTACACCCCCTGAACCCGGTCTGATTCGCTTTGCTCCAACAGCTAGGAGGCCTTCAGCTAATGACTCTATCCCGGGTTTTAGTGAGAATCTGTACAGCTTCCTCACTGCTTCGGACATCCGTATCATCCTTGATGAGCATTTTGTGATTGGCAACCTGGACGCAGATGACCCTGGATACTACTATGCAATTGAAGACCTGAATGTGATAGGCAGCTGTCAGTGCCATGGGCATGCCTCAACCTGTGCTATTGACAGTCAGACTGGACAGTATCAATGTGCATGCCAGCACAACACAACTGGAACTTTCTGTGAGCGGTGCCGAGACTTCTACCAAGATGTACCCTGGCAGAGGGCAGATGGGAATGAGCCGTTTGAGTGCAAATGTAAGACAAACATGTTGTGTGTATATATATTCCACCCCCTTTAAAGCAGCTCCTCCCCTTATGCAAATTCATCACAACATATTCAATGTGTTATGAATACGTACTAGGGATGTGGGCCATATGTACGTAATTGGCATACCACGAATTTCATGAATGGCCATTCCCTACCAGTGTGTAAGACAGAACTGTGTGTACTCCTGTGTTGAGCCTGGGTACTTACTGTTCCGAGGCCTTATATTGTATCTGATATATTTCTGCAGCCTGCAACTGCAATGGACACTCTACGCAGTGTGTGTTCAGTGCAACTGTGTACGAGCAAACTGGCAGGACGAGTGGAGGAGTGTGTCTGAACTGCACGGACAACACGGCTGGGAGGCAGTGTGAGACCTGCACAGAGTTCTTCTACCCCAGGGGCGGTGTTCCCCAAACTGATCCTAATGTGTGCACAGGTTAGTGTAACAGTAGTACGATGTGGCCTCTATAAGATGTGGATGTTGCGTGAATGCATACATGGCTGTGCTGCTATAAGATAATCTAACTTCCTGTGGCAGAGAATATGTCCTGTATGATTTATATTTTGTTCAAGACACACTTGTCAGTACAGGATTGATCCTATGCGTCTTGAACTATTCACCGTATTGTAGCTCCATGACACACTCAAAATCTACAGTTGAAGAAGTGTGCACACAGTGATAGGCACAGTGATAATTATTATGATGACTACATAAAGGGGAAGATATCGATGTATTTGGTAGAAACTGCTTCGAAGGATCTTAAGTTACGGCTAAACTGTGAATGTAAAAGCTAATGGTTCTCCTATCAAATATCAAGGTTCTCCTTCTCTACAGATAATACTTGTGCAGTTATTTCCTTGTAGAATTTGTAGCACGAAGATGTACATATAGTTACGACTGTATTCTTACTATGCCAGACAGCCCATAGTCCTAGGTGTGTAATGTGCTTTATGCTACTGTACCATACTTGATGTGGTATATGTGTGTAGTTGAATATCATTAAATTTGTGCCCACACAAGCGATGTTCAATGGTTCATTAGTCTATTCATAGATCAATTTGGTCTTGAGAGTGAATATCTATACCACCCATGCTCTGGATTGGGGCACTGAATAGCACCGTGTATATAATGTACAAAAGGAATTTCAGCCCTGGGCATTGTGGTACCATCATAATCATCCTGACAAAACTGCCAAAGCCATTACTGTCGCAAATGTTTTTGCCAGTCACACGTCGCTCGGAAACGCCAAACGTTCTTATTCTATTATACTAGGAGTTCTCACATGCCAAGATGCAGACACCAAACTTTCCGGCTGGATGGCAATCTCTTAACCCCCCCCCCCCCCCCCCCCCCCCCCCCACACACACACACACACACACACACACACACATACTTTTATTTTCAACTCTTTGCCATCACTTGCAGCCTGTGGCTGTGACCTTCGTGGAGTGATTGATGACGGAGACTGTGCCAGAACAGCTAGCAACACCTCGCAGCCTGGAGACTGTAACTGTAAAGCTAACGTAGTGGGTCGCGACTGCAGTGAGTGCAGGCCAGGGTACTTCAGTCTGAGTGCTGCCAACCAAGATGGCTGTCTAGGTGAGAACTGGGCTTGGTGCCTTGGGCCGAAAAAATGTGTTCTGATTCAGGGACAAAACAATACATTATTCAAGGAAGCCTATGTAGTATTCACACCCATGTAAACTACGAGCTTATGGGAGACCTTGACAGCAAGACTGTACTTTTAGACACAGTGTGTCTTCATTCAAATGCTAATGCAAGCAAGTGATGATTACAAACCAATGTACATAACTAGTAGAGCTTTTGGCTGTCTGTAGTAGAGAGATTCCATTGCTACAGTTGTTTAACTGTTTCTTTTCATTGTATGCAGCGTGTGGATGCAACGTCACGGGGAGTACTGGCTCAACCTGTGACCAACTGTCCGGTGTCTGCACGTGTAAACCGAACGTTGTTGGTGATAAATGCGATACATGCATGCCTGGGTACTACCATGAGGACCCCACGAGCTCCGCTGGATGCCAGCCGTGCAACTGCAACATCGGAGGTGCGCTAAGCACTGAATGCGACATGTTTAGTGGGCAGTGCTACTGTAGGGCTGGTGTCACGGGACGAGCATGTTCTGAGACAACTTCTGGGTACTTCTTCCCAGCGATTGACCACATAAGACGGGAAGGTGAAAATGCCGGAGGCATATCGAGCCCATTTATTCGAACAAGTGGGGAAAACACACTTTTCACCGGTACTGGCTATTACAGAGTTATTGACCTAGTCAGCATTGCCAATTTCAGACCAGTGATCCCCCCAGCAAGTGGTACATATGAAGCTACCTTTCGATACAATCTACAAGGTGCAATGGCTTGGAATTCCGCCACTCTCTCCATTGTTACAGCAGCTCGTGCTCAAGAAGGTACTGGACCTTCAGATTGCGATGAACTCCCCATCGGAACATCAACAATTCAATACGGACCATGGACATTGGGAATTGGAACGATTTCACGGAGTATCTGTCTGAGGGGTGGTCGGTCGTACACATTCACACTGCAGAACTTCAACTCTGGACAGACCGTAGCACCACCCACTTTGGACATTGACTCTCTTGTTGTGATCCTCACTACGAGCTCAAGCCTACAGGTGTTTTCCGATACGACATTGGCAGCTCAGTATTCCAGCTGTGTTATTAGCTGGAGAAGTCTGATAACCCAATCTACGGCTGATCCCTCATGTGAGCAGGTTACTTTTGCAGTGTCAACAGAACTCTACAATGGAACACGGTGTAAGTTCAGCATGTGTCACATATTTAGAGTGTAATATCGCAGTGTAGGCCGGCTCTCGGATTGTGTGTACGTACCTGTGTGCAAACGGTCTATCACACCTCACTATATGGATTGAGGGCATTGCCAACGGGATATAACTAGGTAGCAACGAAGAACCATATGCAAATGATAGCCTCGTTCCCAGGCCCTGCCCAGCTTTTCGTCAATTTTTGCTCGCGCGTGGGAGAGCCTGGGAATGAGGCTATGTAAATGACAGCACCTACTCATTACAACTGTACAGCGCGATCATAACATTTGATAGAGAAAACCTCTTTGTATTAAGCAGGTGTTACAAGTATATGCGTCACTGTACGCACACAGCCTTCATTCTGCAAGGAAACAAAATTTGCGGGTGGAGGCCTGGGAATGAGGAGGCTATGTGTGCAAATATGGGCAATTTAGCAACACACATTCACATTCAAAAAGATTTGGCAGATGACATTTTAGAACCTGCAGTTGAATGCATGTTGCAGCATGTCTTGTTGCCTTTGAAGTACAAACTGGAGATCTTGGTGTACTATTCATGATCTGGTAATCCCTTCCTGCTAGTGTGTGACTGTGACTCTACTGGGTCAGCACCCGCGACGACATGTCAAAGTTTCGGTGGGCAGTGCATGTGTCTCCCTGGGGTTAGAGGTCGGCAGTGTGTTGAATGCAGCCCAAGTTATCACAGCTTCTCCACAACTGGATGCAGTGGTGAGTGGCATCTATAGTCCATGCTGTACAAGGATCAATGGAATTATACAACTATGGAGATCAAAACTGTAGATTTCCAGCAGCAAAGATTGCCGTCTACTTTGAGAAACAAGCCCAGCCATTTATTATAGCTACAGTACATGTGGTCAGTCGTTGATTTCTCTGCTGATTTTGCGGATGCTAGCTCATTGCTTTAGTATGCCATAGGCAGGTTGTCATGCACCACAGTGATAGCCTCGTTGTCCTGCTGGCCTGTGCCATTTTAAAACAGCGCAAGCCTAGGAACGAGGCTGCTCATGTTTGCAGAGCCTAGGGTTGACCTGTCATTTGTGTTCCCAGAGCGTGGAATTGATTTGTCGCTCATGACCACAGAGCCTCTGGTTGGCCTTTGTCCTGTCTCTTGTTTTCATAGAGGACATTTGACCATAGTCTCGTGTTCACATAGCCTCTGGTCGATCTGTATACACAACGTTTACGTCCAATTAGCATTTGCGTAAAATAACAATATCAATGCTTCAGTGTACATGTCTTCTCCTCTGCACCCACCTGTATGTACACAGAGTGCAACTGCCATGCAAACGGTTCTACTAGTGATATCTGCCAGGCAGTGGGCGGTGCCTGCACCTGTATGCCCAACGTGGAGGGGCGGGACTGCTCATCCTGCATCACCAACTACTGGGGACTGACCTTGGAGTCTGGCTGTGTGCAGTGCTCTTGCAATGACACTGGTTCGTGAAATTCAAGCAAAAATGTGTGCAGAATCCAACATGGATCTGCATTTAAAATTGAATGCTTTGGCTTCTTTGAGCTGTTCATAGAAGTAGAAACACTTCATTCTAAAATACATTAGTGGAGAGAACAGAGCAGAGTAAAGGCTCATATTGCTTGATAACAAATATAACAAAAATACGTACACCACAGTCGAGTGTCTGCATCTTGCAAGTTGTGTTATGTTCATGTGCCACGTCCCCACAGGCTCTGAATCTCTTCAGTGTGACCAAACTACTGGGTTGTGTACCTGCAAGGTTGGAGTAGGGGGAGACTCCTGTGACCGGTGCCAGGACCTCTATTATGGGTTCTCTGACAGTGGATGCAGGTTAGTGTAGTGTGAGCTTGTGTGTCTGTAGTCTCGGCCCCAGACCCAAACCAACCCCAGCTCGGATCTCTTCTAGTTCCCCACGCGTGACACTGGAAGTGATCTGAGCTGGGGGTCGGTTTGGATCTGGAGCCGAGACTAGTGTATCCGTACGTGCATCATCATCATCAGTAATGAATTCAACCCTTGTATTTAGGCTACACAAAATGCTCACAAATTTCATTATAGCAGCTATCCCTTGATAAAGTACTGCATGTTCCTTAGCATATTTATCTCAGCTTGTATAAATGGTTACAATAGTCAAGGAGATGTAGACAGCCACCCCTATATTTCATCTGTGTTTACAAATAGAATTAAGGCAATGTCACATTTAGTGGGTTGTAAGTACGATGGACGTTGCCCTATTGCTTGATCGTATGAACCATAATTGGATTACACATCTGATGCAAGTGCTGATTATGAAAACAATAATATAATATACATCCATGCATTCTTCCCTCTGTTACACACATCTACACACAGTGCTTGTTCCTGCAGTGATGCAGGTTCCACAAATGGAAACTGCAATGTTTTGTCAGGCCAGTGCACATGCCGTGCAAACACAAATGGGAGGGACTGCTCGCAGTGTGTGGATGGCACCTTCAACCTCAACACTTCTAATCCGGATGGCTGCCAGCCATGCGTCTGTTCTGGACAGAGTAATGATTGCATGAGCGCACTAGGATTTGGTTCCTCGTCTGCTGTCGAACAGTGCGTGTGTCCCGCTAACTATACAGGCTTGTCGTGTGAGCAGTGTGCACCTGAATACACTCGATCTCCCACTGGAACCTGCGAACTATGCCAGTGTAATGGCCTCTCAACTACTTGTGACCCTGAAACCGGTGATTGCACAAACTGCTCTGGGTTTGCAAATGGTAGTTCATGTGAACAGTGCATTGCTGGAACATATGGCGATTCTTCCCGGGACATAGCATGTCAACAATGCCCATGCCCATTTACAACTGGAGTAGGTCGGTTTGCAGATCAATGTGTCTTACTTCCTGCTGGTGTTCCGATGTGCATTGACTGTCCGCGAGGCCACAGCGGTTTACGGTGTGAAGCTTGTTCTGAGGGATTCTTTGGGGACCCAATGGGTGTCAACGGAGCCCCAACAACGTGCTCAGACTGTCTCTGCAATGGCAACATCAATCCAAGCGTCCCAGGAAGCTGTGACACCACGACTGGATTGTGTCTGATGTGCCTCAACAACACAGCCGGTGACCAGTGTGAGAGATGCATAGATGGTTTCTATGGGGATGCAATAGTGACAAAAAACTGTACAGGTGAGTAGTGTACTACAGAATATAGGGTTTTGGGTGGTAGCTGACAGTTCCGTATATGTACACACATGAGGATTCTTTCTTAGTTTGTCCTGCATGATAATACATGGACAAGCAAGTCCACAAGAAGCAGGGACTTGGGCCAGCTAGCTAGATAAATTGCTTCAACCAATGTAGTCTCGGTCCCAGACCCAAACCAACCCCGCACTGGAATCGATCCACGCTGGGGCTGATTTGGGTCTGGGGTTGAGACTACAATCAACGCTGGCCTCTGGGCACAAACTGGCTGTTCCAAGTCTCAGACAGTACTGCGAGGTTCTCCCTTAAGAATGGACAGTACCCCCATAGGATGATGTTCTGATACCTATTCCTTCCACTGTAGCGTGTGACTGTAACCCTGATGGCTCCAATGGCACAACCTGTGTTCAAACGACCGGCCAGTGCCAATGTCTTCCTAATGTGGTTGACGTAAAGTGTGACCGGTGTGCCCCTGACCATTATGGCCACAGCAGCGGCTCTGGCTGCACCCCCTGTGACTGCCATATTGAGGGTGCTATGAGCAGCCAGTGTGATGCGGTGAACGGACAGTGTACATGTAAACCGGGCGTGACTGGAAGAACCTGCAATCAGTGCCTACCTGGCTTCTTTGCATTCTCCAGCAATGGGTGCCAAGGTATAGTTGCACGACGTCTAGCTGTCGGTATTTGCGAGTGAGCTAGTGCCCGCCTGCAATAGACATGTAAAGTTAAAACCCAACCCCCATGCACTTCTGGCTCAGTTTCCTGTATAGGGTCAAAGTTTATTGTAATGATTCCCATCAGTCTCAGGTGAGATGGCATCGGATGTTCAAAGCACTCAGCGCATTGAAATGGTGGAAAAGTTTTGCATCTAAAAAATAATTATTGGAGATCTGGCTCAAGTGTAACTAGACACTAATCAACAAACATGGGCATTCTTTCATAGATGAATTCACTCTTTGGTGAATATGCAAGGTTCACTCCTCATGGGCACTCATTTGCAAGAATACGATATTGTGCGCTATGTACATGCAGCACGTGTGTACTGTGTACCACAGTTGACAGGTGATTACGGGTTCACCAGGTCTTTAATTCAGTAGCTGACTTCATTAAAATTCTCCCTTACAGAGTGTGTGTGTTCACCGGTGAACTCTGTGTCAAACGCATGTGCGGCTGATGGAGATTGTGTTTGTAGGCTTGGTGCCACTGGTGTAGGCTGTCAGCAGTGTGTGGAGAACTACTTCCAGACACTGCAAGGATGTGCAGGTAAAACTACATACGTAGGTTCTGCAATGCTCACCCTGAATGATGATCAAAAGGGCCGAGTACCAGAGTGGCAAATGATTGAATTTGTCCCCCCCCCGTAATTTGACAATGTTCATAGTGCAATTCATGCGATTTCTAGCATTTTATTTGTGGGTTAGACCACTCAGGTTCTTGAGTTATTATGTCACTATACATGCAATGAAATTTAGTCTTTTAGTCTAGGTACTTAATGGCTTTGAAAAATTATAGTATGAGGAAGGAACCATCGGGTATACCACTACCACCTGATGAACTGGATTAGACAGGGTGGAGGGTTGGTTGACAGGTGGATGGGAGCTGTAGGTCGGAGGAGGGGGGTTGTAGACTGGGCTGGACGTTTCTGTTTCTGCACCTACGTATGAGGCGGGTCCTGCCAGTATATTATATTTCCTGCTATTACCTTCCTCAGAGTGCCCTGAGTGCTACCAAGAACTGCAAGCAGCTGTGAATATAACCAGGAGTGACCTAGAAACCACGGAGGGCCGAATCAATGTTTTTGTAGCGATGATGACTTCGTTCAGCCCTTTTAGAACCCGATTCCTTGCACAGCAGCAGGTGATACAGAACCAAGATCGTGATATACAAGCATTAGAGCAACGTCACAACTTGCTCGTTAATCGGTTTGAAGAGAATTTAGCATTGATATCCCAAACGTTTCTGGCACAGATTCTTCAAATCAACTCTTCTCTTGAGATGCTAAGAGATCTCTCGACTACAGTATCTGGATTGGCTTCAACTGCCGAAGAGCTAATGAACCGAACCACCGAAGAGCTATCTACAGCAATCCGAATCCTTGACGACATCATGTCAGAGTCCTTACCACTTGCTCAAACATATGCTGGTTATATTGAAAGAAATGCCAGTGCTGGAAATCTTACTGCAATAGATTTCACGTCTAATGTTGCGCTACTGTCCAGCCAGGTAGAGAACCTGATGAACTTAACTAGCAGCATCACAGCTCTATCAAGCTCAGCACTTAGTGATGCACAGGAGATGCAAACACTGCACACGGATACGATTCAAATGGCAGCTGAACTTCAACAAAATTTGACAATGGTGGAAATGATGGTCTCTGCCTTGGGCCCCGAGCTTACGCGACTCACTTCAAATATTGCTGCAACAGCTGATCGCATACGCCAGGAGTTTGACAATCTTGCGTCAGTGCCATCCGAATCTCAGCTGTATGAACTTATATCAAACGCCTCCATTTCAGAGGGGTTTGCCAGGAGTGTGGAGAACGAGACATTAACTCAGCAAGCTAGACTGTCGGAGCTAAATGGGACCCTGAATGCCAATCGCCAAGAACTTGGCAGTCTCCAGCAGCAGATCTCCATTCTAATGGAAAACACAAGCAACCTTGCTAGCAGAAGTGAAAGGGCACACGATATATCCACTGCTGCATCCAGTGACACTAATAGTACTGTGAGCGAGGCTGAAACTGTCCTGACAAACCTGCAAACCTTTAACAACAACTCGTTTGAGGTTGCAGCATCGGCTACGGAAGCATTGCAAAACGTGCGGGTGATCAACAGCAGCGCAGCGTTTGCTCTCGCCACTGCCATGCAAATCCAGGGTAACGTTACTGTAGCTGGGCAGGATATTAGTTCAGCAAAACAAGTTGCCCTTCAGGCTGAAAACATTACACAGCAGGCTGAACAGGTTGGTCACTCCTGATCTATGAATCACGGTTGAATTATCATAATGATAGCTAGCATGCCTAGAAGACAAAGTGTTTATACAGGCCTCCCTAGAAGTTGATTGCAACGAAGGTTGTTTGTTTGGAGATATCAAACGCTTAGGGTAAATAGCCTCATTATCCTTTAAAAATCTACAACACTAGAGTTATGTGTGAGCCTTTGTCGCTTGCATACTGCAAATCATTAAAGTTTGGTCTCTGGATGAGACTATAGGTCTTTGTATACATTCTCAGTGCATACATGTATGATGTAATGGCCTGACAGAGATTAATGATTTTGCTAAGGGGGAGTCGACCTTGTCTACCCATATACCTATATAAATCAGAGTTTTGTTTACAAGTTCTTGAAGTATGGTTCCTGTGCTTCACTATTTCAGGATGCAACTGTAGGCACAGCAACCTTGGTATCCAGTGCATCTGCAAGCCTCAACTCCACTTCAGAAAGCCTGAACAACATCATCTCGAACTCAGCAGTTGTCTCTGACATCCTCACAAACCTTGAGAATCAGCGAGTCTTGATAAACAACACAGCTCAGTTAGTAGATGCAGGCATAGCTGTTGCCAATCAATCGGAGGGCTTCCGGAACCAGGCAAGTACTGCAGTGGATATGCTGCAACAAGACTTAATGAATATCAATGGTGTCGATTCAGCCAAGCTAGCTTCTGTCCGGATGTTTATCTCTGAACTGGCCCAGGAAATTGCAACTCAAAACGTCTCCGCTACATTTCAGATACTTAGAGATAGGCTTCAAGAACAGCAACGCACAAGACAACTTCTACACACGCAACTGTCTAGTTTGCAAGAGCAAATAATACGCATAAGAAACATAAACTCCGCCTTACCACAAGATTGTGACAGCAACTTGTAAGTCCTGCATTTTTATAATTAGCACACTGACATGCATCATATATACTATACAAACTCTTCACAGCAGAGAAAACTAATATTATCTTTCCCGCTCAAAACTAACATGGTTCTTTTGTAATGCTTTCTCAGAACTGTGGTGGATTTTTCTTGTGGTTAGTGTACATATTTTTGTAAGTAGCTAGCTATCTACATGTAATACTGCATCTATTTTTGCAGTGTTCTTTGTATCGTAATAACAAATTTGACGAACGGATTTCTTGGATGAAGGCTAAGAGGTTGAATATATAACATTCAGGTACTGTTAACCATATTAGCACAAAATATGATTGGTCTAACCAGCCATATTTACGGAGGGGGGGAAGTGTGGCTGGTCCCAAGACTAGGTCTGAACTTACTTGCTACATGAGTACAAATTTTCTGGAAGGGTACGATATTTTCCTAGAGTTACTATTCATAGTAAGAGCATCATCTGCTCGTGATTGCCATGCATACGAAGGAGGCAGGGTGCAGGGCTGGTTGACAGCTAGGAGGGGGTTGGATATCTCTGTCACTAACTACCGGTACCACCCATAGGACTGGGTCCTGCTAGTAAATTACGCATAATTATACTAAAGTGTATACATGTAGCTAAATGCTTATAGCTATATGCATGCGTGCAGTTTCAATATTGGCAGGGATGTTGTAACTATCATCAGATGGTCTATAGCTACCGCTTTTCTGACAGGGGTTCAAAGGTCACGTACGCGGCTAAAAACGGATTGGGAGACGGCCTGGGAATGAGGCTACAGATGGTCCAGGTCACCATAATGGTGCAATGCATGATTATATAAACTGGATAAGAAACATTGTATTCAATACTGCAGTCGTTATGCTGACACATATAAAGATGTATAACGCAGAGGCATGTTACCATCATAGAAATCAGCCACAAACTTGTTAAGACAATCAGAGCGAAGTTTGTAGTGGTCAGATCGTACTGAAAGACCTCTGAATCCACCTATACGAACAAGATGTGAATACCATGCACACTGCTTAATCACAAACGGTTGATATACCTGGTTAATGAATTCTTAAGTAGTTAATCTCCTAGTAAAGACACTTTACTTGCAACAATTTCAGCTTCACAACTGTGGCCAACACTTGTAATTGAAGAGGTGTATCCGATGTTTGTATGCTACACAGGTCGCACTACATGTATACACATCTTGGTTTGGTAGTGCAATTGGACAACCAACTCTGTACAGTTGAACACCAACTCTGGCATGTTGTGCAACACCTCCATGCATGCATGCACAGTAACCAAACCATCGCTAGATATAAAATATTCAGAGTAAAGCTAGAGCATTATTTTACATAAATACACCTTGTAAACACTTGAAACTGATTTTGAGTGACAATACCACTGTGACAGTGCATCAATAACAACAAAATATCAGGCTACGTGTTTTACTAGTCAGTATACTTCTGAGTAGTTCTATCTAATACGTAACTATAGCCTACGTAGCTAGCAAGTATGTAGCTAGCCTAGTATAATTATAGTGCCTAGTGCACAGCCTGGTAGTGCACTGCCTAGTGCACAGCTAGTATAGTGCACTGCCTAGTGCACAGCCTGGTATAGTGCACTGCATACTGCACAGCCTGGTATAGTGCACTGCCTAATGCACAGCTGGTATAGTGCACTAGTGGCCTAGTGCTCGGCATGGTAGTGCACTGCATAGTGCACAGCCTGGTATAGTGCAAAAGTGGCCTTGTGCACAGCATGGTAGTGCACTGCATAGTGCACAGCCTGGTAGTTCACTACCTAGTGCAGAGCCTGGTATAGTGCACTGCCAAGTGCACAGCATGGTAGTGCACTGCCTAGTGCACATCCTGGTATAGTGCACTGCCTAGTGCACAGCATGGTAGTGCACTGCCTAGTGCACAGCCTGGTAGATAAATGTCTAGTGCACAGCCTGGGATAGTTCACTGCCTAGTGCACAGCCTGGTAGTGCACTGCTTAGTGCAGAGCCTGGTATAGTGCACAGCCTACTGCACAGCCTGGTATAGTGCACTGCCTAGTGCACAGCCTGGTATAGTGCACTGCCTAGTGCACAGCATGGTAGTGCACTGCTTAGTGCAGAGCCTGGTATAGTGCACAGCCTACTGCACAGCATGGTAGTGCACTGCCTAGTGCACATCCTGGTATAGTGCACTGCCTAGTGCACAGCATGGTAGTGCACTGCCTAGTGCACAGCCTGGTATAGTGCACAGCCTACTGCACAGCATGGTAGTGCACTGCTTAGTGCAGAGCCTGGTATAGTGCACAGCCTACTGCACAGCCTGGTAGTGTACTGCCTAGTGCACAACCTGGTATAGTGCACTGCTTAGTGCACAGCATGGTAGTGCACTGCCTAGTGCAAAGCCTGGTAGTGCGCTGCCTAGTGCACGGCATGGTAGTGCACTGCCTAGTGCACAGCCTGGTGGTGCACTGCCTAGTGCACAGCCTGGTTTCGTGCACTGCCTAGTGCACAGCCTGGTAGTGCACTGCCAAGTGCACAGCCTGGTAGTGCACTGCCTAGTGCACAGCCTGGTATAGTGCACTGCCTAGTGCACAGCCTGGTACAGCACTGCCTAGTGCTAGTCTGTCTAGTGCACCCTCGGACTAGCCTCGGACTGGCCTCGGACTGGCCTCGGACTGGCCTCGGACTGGCCTCGGACTGGCCTCGGACTGGCCTCGGACTGGCCTCGGACTGGCCTCGGACTGGCCTCGGACTGGCCTCGGACTAGCTAGCCTCGGACTAGCTAGCCTCGGACTAGCCTCGGACTAGCCTCGGACTGGCCTCGGACTAGCCTCGGACTAGCTAGCCTCGGACTAGCCTCGGACTAGCCTCGGACTAGCCTCGGACTAGCCTCGGACTAGCCTCGGACTAGCCTCGGACTAGCCTCGGACTAGCCTCGGACTAGCTAGCCTCGGACTAGCCTCGGACTAGCCTCGGACTAGCCTCGGACTAGCCTCGGACTAGCCTCGGACTAGCCTCGGACTAGCCTCAAAGGACCCCTCTTCCCTAGTAATCTGGGTCCAGGCACAGAGATTAATATTGTGTACTTGATGGCCAGTCTATATACCTTTGACATTCCATATTGGAAACAAAGAGCATTGCTACAGTTGAAATAAAAATGCACAATTTGTTATTTTCACAAAACAATGATCTTCGTATTATAGGCAATTTGTATCCCTCTTTCAAGTCCAGTAAACGTTAGTTATACACAGGAACTTAACAGAGGTCTGCCATCTAGTACTACTGCAACAAACAAGTAGTACTTCATTGTTGCCCACACAAATATTAACACACACACTGAATACTTCATGTCAGGAGCTTAACTATGAGTGAAGTGGCGGGAAGGAGCGTCAAACTACCACAACCATATGCTGTCAATTAGCATATGCACAAAACTCCCTGTATGGATTTGAAATGCAATTGTAGGGTTACCGTACAAGGAGCTCTGGTGGGGCTCCCAATTGAATTATTATTCCACACCACATCGAACCTAACAAGTATGCTATGGTGTCCGCTCTAATTAAGGTGCCCTTAAAAAAAAAAAAGTTACTGACTTCAAGGGGCGCCTTTATTGGAGCGGAAAAAAGTCCTTTGAGATCATAGGGGCACCTTATTTGGAGAGGTGCCTTCTAATTGGAGTGAAATTTTGATGTTCCTCTTCAGCTCTCTCTCTTGCTTGTTGCTCTCCTGCTCCGACATCAACTTTAGAATATTCCTGGGACCAACTGGGCACTTCGGACTTTCT
This sequence comes from Axinella damicornis, assembly GCA_963931865.1. Classification (NCBI taxonomy): domain Eukaryota; kingdom Metazoa; phylum Porifera; class Demospongiae; order Axinellida; family Axinellidae; genus Axinella; species Axinella damicornis. The sequence continues at coordinate 16,166,926 of OZ007508.1, forward strand.
ACAGAAACTAGTTTGCCATGAGGATATGGACAAGTCTTCTTGCAACCGGTCAGTCTTTTTGTTGCATTGAAACACACCTCCTCTCTACCCCCCCCCCCCCCCCCCCCCCAAATAATTACTGGTAGTCATATGTTCCTTCACACCACTTCAACGCCGCTCATAAGCTTCTGTTCATGTACATGCATGTAACAAAACTCACCCCTTGATCCTTCAAGATTAATAATCTTTCCTTTCATTTTTACTGTGAGTAGACATGGCTGTGGCATGTTAACGTCTGTAAGAAACTTAGCCACCATCATGTTCATTCCAATATCCTCACAGTTCATCCCCTTGTCTATGTACTGAAACATCTGTCCGGGTAGGATGTTAGGGTCATGGAACATCTTGAGGTAAGCTTTATGTATTAGCCACGTCCCAGGCAACATCATACAGTTGCCGGGGAAGGGAGTGGTTCCTTTGTATACGCCATAAAAGTAGGTTCCTTGTGGGGTCATTGTGTAGGTACGATCCTCAAAACCTACTATACGATGTCGAAATTCCTGCAGTGGAGTGAGACATTAAACAGTGATGTCAGTTAATTACTATAAAATTTCAATTTTATTTTCCTCCCGATAATTAGAGCAAAAACGTGGCATACAAGGCACATGCGTTTTGCGGGAGAATTTTATTGAGGCAAAAAACGGTCTAGAGATAAGTTGAGGCACTGAACTCAAATATTTGGGTAGCCTCATTCCCAGGCACTCCGTAATTACCGAGTGCCTGTGAACGAGGCTAATATTTGGGTAGTTTCTGTGTAGGATGTACATGTCCTGTAGCTTACAGTACATGTACTGTGTGGAGAATTCATTGTTATAAAAAAGCCTATTATTATATCAAGGTAAAAATTATGCATACTAGGATATCTATATTTCATAAATGCTCATATCAAGCTCTATCCATTGGTGCTGTTACAACAAATTGAAAAATGACCCTGACGTATAGCTACATTAAGCATTGGCACTAATTCGGCAGTGTACTGTACATGAATTATGAGTCAAGAGAATTTCGACTAGCAGAGGTACATATGCAGATATTGATTACCAAACATCACTGCTCTTGTTACTGCTTACACATATATAGCATGTACAGCTGGTAGCATCAGGGGCAGATCCAGCAAAAAATATAAGGGGGGGTCGAAGCCAGTGATTGTCATGCTGGAGGTGCTTTCGAAAGTGGCATGAAGCGCGGAAAATGTTTTCACCGTCATCATTACAGTTGCCAGGAAGGGTTCTTATGGAAACTTGGTGCTTTCCACTACCCTGCTACTGCTTTCTTCTTCCGAGTCGGCATCTTCTCAGCATCGTGCACTGTGTGATGATCGCACAGTCAGCATGTATTATAGTAAACTAGGGGCATGCCCATAGGTGTATCCGGTATCAGTCAGTAAGGGGGGTTCAGCCCCCCTGGATCTGCCCCTGGGCACTGTGAACATGCATTTCAGTTCCCACAAGGCGTCAGGTGGGACCTATACACTATTTGTAACTGTATGTATACCTGCCAGGCAAGGAATGCCACTTCAAGGTCGTGAAGATCCTCTATTTTTCGATCATCATCAATGGCAAGCACGCCTATAGTAAAAAAAGAAAAAGATGATAATTGTATTGGTAGCCTTATAGGCCATTGAGAAATCATTACGAGGTCAAAGTACAGAAGTGGCAATATTGCATAGCAGTAAGTACATACAGTATAAACTATTTTTCCTAGAATCCATGTTAATGCTTATAGGCGATCTACTTGTTTTGTGACACGTAAGCTCTACATGCATGAGTGTATTTTATTCGTACTGTAAGCCATGCATAATAGGCAATTGCCATAGCTCATATATATGGCATCCATGCAGCATTAATTTCAACCTAGGAACCACGTACCTTCGATCAAAAGGCAATTATTCCAGACCAAGGCCAAGGCACTGTTGTAAATTGAATATGGCCACCTGCTACAGCGGAAATATTAGTGATAGTGAACTACAGCTACGAACCTGAAGTCAGTTAACTCTTTACCAACCATAGACTTTGGAGGTCAGTTTATAGCTTGTAATTTAAACATAACCAAGTTCCCATCGGTTTTCATGCCCAAAACTTCACACAGAACTGCATACAGCCATGCTTTCCACATTCGCGACTCTGACCACACCCACTTGTTAACAAGTATGCAATCAAGATGCTCAGGCAATGATAACTTGCTCTAGCAGAAAAAAACAGCCTTGAACACTGGAATTTCGAGGCTCTACAAAGTGAGAGTAGTGTTCTTAAGGGCTATTCACGGCTAAGCCCTTCGGGAAGCTGAAAGTCTTATGACGGCATTTGCAGTCATTGGTTGGTAAAGCACCTGGACCTAGCTACATATACATTTAGCCATCTAAGCAAACTGGATATCTGAAAGGTGCCAATGGACAGTATACTTTCAGCAAGCTGTACTATCATGCTTGCTAAAAGCACTGGAATATGCTCCTATGCTGCATGCACATGATGCATAATTTGCCAAGGCCTAATTTGGGAGGTTCATTTTGTGACAATATAGCTACCCTGGGTGCAAATTCGGCAACTTGACGACGGCTAATTTCACATGCTGAACATATAAGCTATACATAGAAGTAATTGTCTTAACACTTACACTCTGTTTCAATCTCAGGTCTTGGTTTAAATCTATTGCTGAGACGATTCTCTTTCTCTCTGATGAACTGTAGCTTTGTCTCGCATGATTTTGACAGGTCAAGTAAATTCTGTGGAACAGGAGTACCAACATCGTTCCAAATCACCAGGATGTTCTCTAGATACTGTACTTTACAGTAATGTGTGAGTAGCTCAGGTAAAGTACCAATGCGCTTGTACGTCAGCATGACCAGTGTACATCTTTCATTCTCATAGTCAATTTCAACATGTCGGAATAGCTCGGAATAGTATTTCTGGAGTACAAAAGGTGTTTGCTTGTCTACAACTGTTTGTTGCACCACCTCAGATTCAACTTCAGGGGATTCATGTTCCTCTGCTTTGGCAGTACTGGCTACTGGCATGGCACTCCTTTCATTCGACCTCGCTAGAGCTACCTCTGTAGCAGAAGCTAAGGGTTCTGGCGTTGGACAGTGACACTGCAGGCCTTGCTGTAGCCTACTGACCAGGAATAGCAGCCATACAGTGGCTACGCCGGCCCAGACGAACAGTCCACTCACAAGCCACCCCCTCATAGTGGGCCAGACTCTCTCTCGCGCGCGCGGAGATCGTCAACCACTGGATCATGGACCGTACTATAATTATCCATGCGCATGGACTGGATGCAATCTCGGAATGGAAAGGGTTAATTAACTTAATGCTGGGGTAGCGTCACGGTGTTTTACGGATTTCCGTATCTGAGTGTTTTGACCAGTGATGCTGCTAAACTGGGCAATGCTGTGTGCACACCAAAGCCCATAGCTACACAGATCTAGACATTTCTCCACCCAGAAAACAAACACATTTCTGGGGACTGAACCAGTCAAGCCCACTGCGCCACTGCACCAATCCACCATTTCCGTATAAACTGCGCCCCAAAAACCAAACAATAACGGAAACGCGAAAGGGAGACTGTGTAAATGGCTTCAGCAGAAGACACCTAATCTTCAACGCTAGCTACAGGCGAATTTTTGGGTGGGATGTACTTTAGTCTAGTCTCTACAACTACGGATGCGCATTTAGCACTACACCCCTAAGATGCAGTGATCAGTGTCATAGCTGGATAGCTAGCTACTTATTCCGTTTGAGTGGGTGATCGGGTCACCCTTCCATTTGGGGACTTCATTTGGGTGACTTTTCATGATGGTGAGTCCACATGTAGCGATCCTCGCTGGGATTTTTGGGATCTGGGAACAAGACTACATACGTAGTCACTACGAGGAACGAGGCACTTCATTTTCTTTCTTGCCCAATCCCAACTTACTCAATCACTAGCTATAGCTACTGGATTGCCAAGTGGATGAAGCTAGTATTCTATTCTTTTCAGTGCCATCTATAGCTAGCATTGAATTCGAAGCTAAGTTATTGTCATGGGAGTGTATAGATACATTTCCCTTTATCCAACCATTCTTGTGTGCACTTGGATCATGAGACTACATTAGGGTGCATGAAAATGCACTTGCAACATAAGAGTATAGATGCAGAAACTCACTATAATTTAATGAGGTAGATTTCATATAATTTATGTTGGATAAGATAACTAAATGATGTATACAATCAACATTGCATAAATGATAGGCCTTCATAAGTATAATACCATCAAGAGTGCCAGGTTAACTGTGGCTATCGTTACGTGTGCTTCTGGATGTGGGCTTTAAGCTTAGGCATGTTAGGAAGTTCAACATGACAAACATGACATTCGAGAGGAAGTTTCAACAATGCTTCATACTTTCCCTTATCCAGAGCTATCTTTCCACTGGTCTCCAGAATCCTAATGATATCCTTTGCATCTGTAAAGAAATCTGACGTAAAGGAATTCCAGTGCTTTTTTGTTTTGAGACAGATTGAGTCAAAGTCCTGACTGATGACATGCATGTGCAACCTTGCCATGCTTGGAACTGCATGATAGCCATGGCGAAAACGGATGGATGGATTTTTTGATTTGAGTTCTTCTTCCAGCTCCTCTCCACACCTCAGCATATGCCTCAGGAGTTTAACATGTGACCTGTCTAGTGATCTGAGATTTGCAATATTTTCCTTTGGGAGCACCAAGTAGTGATGCCGTGCTTTAGGATATGCATCCTTGATGGTGACTGTCATTTCATCTGATTGGACAACCATCCCAGGGTCTTGCATGGAGGCAAGGAGTTGTGCACTCCAATGGCCAGAGCCAGCTGCTGGTTTGCGTTTGGCAGCTGGTGTCTGATCTGTGTCATTAGCTCCACTAAAAGCACGTTTCATTGTGACTGTGACCTCAGCAAATAGTTGAATGATGACACCTTAGCATTAATTCGTGTCCAATACTGGTTCTTGTCTTCACATACTGTAAGGAGGTACATAGTCGCAGTCAGTAACAAGCGGCAACCAATGTCTAAACATTACGCATGCATGTACTCCGTCAGCATTTAAGTTCTAATTGTTTGTATCGCAATAGTTAACTATCTTTTCGTTGGGTATACCTGTTGCTACTGTATGTCCTTTGCAATGTCTATATATTGCATAACTTTTCATAAAATAAAATATAAAAAAATAATAAAATGCAAGGGGGTGACACTCCCATACACGCTGTAGTCAGAGCTGCGACCGGGCTTATCAGCGAATCTTGACCCCGTATACTAAGGAAAGGCTGCAGTCGCTACGCATTCTTCCATATACTATCGGCGGTCAAGCGGTCAATGGTTGAAATACAGCGTAGTCAAACGGTCAAGTCATTTTGGCGATGTGGTCAAGCGGTCAAGCAGCAAAAATGACGGTCAAGATTTCTTGACCCCGGTCGCAGCTCTGACTACGGCATCAATGGGAGTGTCACCCCCTTGAAATGTCCATTGCAGTAAAGCATGCAGCTGTCCTCTTGTGGGAGGGAGGGAGGGAAGGAGGGAGGGTGGGTGGAAAGGGGAGGAAGAAGGAATGGAGGGAGGGGGAGAGGGAAGGGAGTAGGGAATTCACAGCTCACTAAGTTCTTGGTTACATCACAATATACTAGCTAGCTGTCCGGAAATCCCCTCCGTTACCTTGCAGTTACTGACTGACCTCTCCCTGCACTACACATCGCACATGCCAGTTTCGTTTGAACCAAGCAAACATGCCAACGTGTTCCCAAAATGTACACAGTAACACAAACACTGTCACTAACCGGTAAACCTCGAGCACAACCAACTGTGTATCAAAGTTCAAAGTCCATGGTCATCAATAATGACGTCATGATGTAAACATGTCAGATGATTTGAGGTCAAGTAACTACTACTAGTGTTCTGTGCACGCACATGGATACATAAACTCGCTACCCACAGTGGCCAGACGTTTCATTCCCTGCAGGAAGAACTCAAGGTTAAGATGATTCGGAGGCCAAGGGATAGAACTGAACCAGGTATAGCTATCCTCTGTATCACATGAGCCCAAACGTTGTAAGTCAGTTTACAGATGTGGAGGTGCCAGCCTCGTACCCAGGCTTGGCCTGTCTTGCTATAAGTGGTCCCCCGGACTTTCCCTAACGGAAAAATCGGTCCCTCTGGACCAAATACCGCATTGTGTCGACCAATGATGTGCCTGCATGGGTGTAGCTCCCGTATACTATACCAGGAAGTGTATGATTTCTGCATACTCGCTGCCATTTTGTAGGGCACTAGAATAGCAGTTATGTACACGTGGACCTCTTACAGACAGTACTGACAGCCGGATCACTTAGTGGCTCGCATATGGTGTAAAGCTAGTAGAATGCATGTCATACAGTAGTGACTTTAGATGTGGCCCATGGTAGCGTTCAACAGCCAGCTCCACAATCCTGTCATACAAACTTGCTGTTCACTGAGCCATTTTTTGCCCTACATGATGACATCAGAATGTTGACGCCACAAGTTATGACATCACTTCCACTTGTAACCACGCCCATTTAGGCACACGGTCTATATGGTCCCCCCTGGACCACCCATACTGCTGATAAGTAATGCCCCTTTACCATAAGTCAGCTGGGTAGTGGATGTATACTTGCTTGCTGCAGCTGGATAGTGGATGTGCTTGCTTGCTGCAGCTGGATAGTGGATGTGCTAGCCAGTTGCTGCAGCTGGGTAGTGGATGTGCTAGCTTGCTGCAGCTGGGTAGTGGATGTGCTAGCTTGCTGCAGCTGGGTAGTGGATGTACTTGCTTGCTGCAGCTGGGTAGTGGATGTGCTTGCTTGCTGCAGCTGGATAGTGGATGTGCTAGCTTGCTGCAGCTGGGTAGTGGATGTGCTAGCTTGCTGCAGCTGGGTAGTGGATGTGCTAGCTTGCTGCAGCTGGGTAGTGGATGTACTTGCTTGCTGCAGCTGGATAGTGGATGTGCTTGCTTGCTGCAGCTGGATAGTGGATGTGCTAGCTTGCTGCAGCTGGGTAGTGGATGTGCTAGCTTGCTGCAGCTGGGTAGTGGATACACTTGCTTACTGCAGCTGGTAGTGGATGTACTTGCTTGCTGCAGCTGGTAGCGGATGTGCTTGCTTGCTGCAGCTGGGTAGTGGATGTGCTTGCTTGCTGCAGCTGGTTAGTAGAGGGTTCACTGGTTTGTGGTAAATGTTAACGAGGCTAATGTGTGGGTAACTGATGTTAGTGTGTACCAATGTCTGGACCCTGAAGTGTAAATGTGTACTTGTCATAACTTATGTGGCAAGCATTGGTGGCTGTACTAAACGTGCTACCTATCTATTGTGTACTACCAGCGTGGCTAGCTACATTAGTGGTTTTCCTAGCTGGAGCAGCAACCTTGCCTGGATAGTGTTAAGATGTCTGCAGTTACATATAATGTGCATGACTGTGTGATTTATTTCTGCAGAGAGCACAGTTCAACAGATGCAAAAGGTTGTCTTCAAGTTGGACACTCCATGCAGTTCTCTCTGCACTAATCGAGATGGGACACTTTTAGCTGCTGTTGGTAGAAAAGGTAAAGCAGTAGTTCTGTACATTTCTTGACAGCTTAGTGTTCACACCCTATTTACTAGCCAGTCAAGTAATGAATGCAATTTGTATACTTGAAACTCAGAGCTTCACCTGAAGAGGTGGAGATAACTCTCATGATATCGGAGGGAAGGGGACGGGCAAAGGGAGGGTGTAGGCCGGAGGAAAGAAAAGTAGAGGGAGGAAGGAGAAAGGGAAAGTGGTTGGGGAGGGTGGTATTGTTGAGTTGGCCATTAATGTTGCTGTTTGCATTGTCACTCGTAAATGTGGATGTTCGTGCCCTCACTATAGGTCTACTTCTTGCTCGGGCATATGCTAGGCACATAGTGTGCATGTTAGCACATGTCATCTTTTGTGTGTAGTGGGCCCCTCCCTCTGCCTAGGATTGCATGAGCAATTGTTGTGCGTACCTGGCAGCGTATTTGTAGTCATCTTTGTCTGTTCACTACAGTGTTCAAGATCATCAAGCTTAGTCCAGACCAGTTTGAAGTGGTGCACAACCTCCGAGACTTGCCCCACAAGCAGATCAACCTCAACTACAGCAGTAATGACGTCCAGTGGAACCCCAGAGATGGTAAGAGGCTACGGAACTAGCCTCGATCCCAGGCCCCCACCCAGCATTTTGTAGCTTACAGTACAGAAAGTGGGAAGAGCCTGCATGGTATCTTTTCTTACTTGCTTTTTTCACTTGAGAAACAAATGGCATAAAGATAAAGCTATATAAGTTTCACGTATTATTCAACCAACTACACGTTCAACGCTAGCTACGTAGATACATGTGTGGTACCCGAGTTAGCTCTTCTTGCTGTTCTGAGCCCTAGTACGCCCACGTTCAATTAAGTCCTTTCTTAGACTACCATCTTAACGTTGCGCACCAGGCCCTTCACGTTCTTTGTGCAACCAAAAGTGGCATGGGCTGCTGGGAACATGGCTAACTATACTTTGCTGGATAGATATGATTTGGGGGAAGTGTGTCTGTGTGTGCATGTTTTGACAGGTGGGGAACAAAACTAATCCCAAGACTTGCATGTGTGCGATGTGTGTGTAGGAATTGGAGTTTCTGGCGGCGTGTGGGTTCATCTTGAATGAACTTACCAACATGAAATTATATTCCTGTTCCAGATGCCCAACTGGCAACCGCACCCACCAACGGCTCAGTCGTCCTTTGGGATATCAACAAGAGAACCAAGTCCAAGCTGGGTAAGCTACGTAGCATGGTGGTACAGGTAGATTTTTTATGTAGGTCATGTACGTCGGAAAAGGGCTGTGCACATTTGTGCGCAGCATTCTGCTATACTTGTGTGTAACAGCAGCTGGCAACCACACTCCTGATAGAGCAACTGGTATACACTCTCGAGTGATGTTTCATACCTTGCTTTACTTTCTGCTCGTGAAAACTTCAGTGGATCCGATTGCGTCAAGCAGCTTGTACTAACGGCTTTTGCTCCAGCTTGTACGATGGTTTGTTCCAATCAATGTGCACACGCTACCTAATTAAGCACGTGGGTATGTGAGTCAGCCAACGGTACTACAGCAAGTCTCGACCCATACTGTATAGTTGCATGTTATTATAAGTACAGCTCACTTATTAGCACATATTCCCTGTTAGGCGCAGGTTCAACGTCCCAAGCTACTCTTTATTAAGCGCTGAAGTCACTATTGTACATCTCCTCCTGCCCATCTTGGCCACCATACCACCACCCTCCCTTCTTCCTCTAAACAACAATCGCCAAGCGTACGACACTAGTGTTAATTGGCACTGCAAGGCAATCTTACCATGCGCACCAGAGAGAGGAAAACGGCATTAAATGATACGAAACAATGTCAGCAAATGCGGGAAGATGAGAGCGGGCCACAAAAGAAAATGCAAGTACATATACAGAATAACATGATCAGGCCAGGCATGTGGCAGCTACGGTTACGGTGGCGTTGAAAAAAACATCTGTTGCGAGTAAGTCTTCTTTGTCTATCTCTGCACTGGAAGATTGGACAGTTGCATTTTTGGGGGAACGGGTAATGCTTTTGGCAATGAACGTGGTCCACTCTGGGAAGCAAGATGAGGTTGAGTGACAGGCAGAGTCCAGCGTGGTTGAGTGCAGACCCACATCAGTGTGACCGAGATGCAGTTCTATCTTGGACCTGCCCTCTCAGGTGCACCTCTGAGAGGTGTTTTTTGATTCCCCCATGTGATGCCATCTACTCCCGGCAGCATGTATGGGACTGGTGGAAAGGGAGGGTCCACCAGGTCAAGGGGCTTGCTATCTTCACATCTTGTGGCCAATCCAGTTCTCTTTGCATTGCACAATGGTGAAGTTTACACCACGTAGATTTCACATGGCGTCGAATTTTAGGGGCGCATACGTAGTTTTTGCGGATAGGTCTTAGATTATGAAAGTTGCAGCCAACGAAAATCTAATGGATTATGACATCACGTGGCCCTGGTGCACATACATGTTCACACTTCGTAGTTGTTACTGCTCGTTCTTTTATACGACGACTGTCATTCTATTCAGCATGCCTCAGTAGCGGAAGGTGACTGTTGAAGAGTATACTGCCATGGAGATCCATGAGAAATATCTCTCAATGTACAACAGAGAGAGATAGATAGATAGATGGATAGATAGATAGATAGATAGATCGATAGATGAATTTTAATTTGAGCAGGAACACTTTATCTACACAAAGTGCTAAGTGCCATAGCTAGGGTTTTTGCAACGTTTTCATCTTGAGACCATTTGATTCTATCCAAGCGTTGAGATCGGCATTTAGCTTATTGGTGACTATTGAGGGATCGTGGTCTGCCTCGTGTATGGTGGTGTCATCAGTGTGCAGGTTTTGCTGTACAGTGGTTGATACAATCTACCAGGTCATTCATGAAGATGATGAAAAGCACTGAGGCACCTTGAACTAATGAAAGCAAGCTTCACTTGTTTTCTGTAGCTGTGATTATTTTTCGCTTCCAGTTCATCATCAGATAGCCTGACAGGAGAGTGGCAACGAGTACTGTTTTCAGCTCCTCTCCCTCGCCCTCTGTCGAACGAATATCTACAAGTCTCCTCTCAATTTCCTTTGACAAAAGCTTTGTGGAGCTCATGCATCCTCCTCCTCAAGTTCTTTCTCCGTTTTCCTTTTGATGTGCTCAGCGATCAGGCTTGGCATTAATTGACTCGTGACCAGTTGTGTACGCATAGTTTACAGGTTTGATGCTTGAGGTAAGCTTGGAGGTCTGCTTGGATGTCTTGACGGAATTAGTTATCTATCACTCCCTCCTATTTGATGGATTGTGTAGCTCTAATTCAGCTGCTAGGATACACAACTCTTATGTACATGGATAAAGAGAAAACGTCTGGAGTCCAGTGTGTAGGATGTGACTGATATAATTATGATGTCATAGTAGTAGGCTGCACAGGAATAGTGTGTTGTGTGTTACTGATGCTGTCCTGTATGGAATCAAGGAGTATGTAGGATGTGTCCAAGGCCTACATTCTTATGTCAACTACACCTGTAGTGCTTCTGGTTCTGTTGTGCGAGTTTTTCTCTCACTAGCATTGACCTGCCATCGTCTCCACATGGTCGGTTGCACTCTGGAAAGTGTTTTGTGAACAAGTGTTTAGGATGATGACTGCTATTTATAACTCTCCCAGTAGTAAATTATTTGTTTCATGTAAATTTAATCAAACATCTGCCTTGGTGGTGCTACCCAGAGACCAACAGCTTTTGGTTCCCATGGGATTTTGGCTCTGAATACCAGGTTCCTGGGGGTGCCCATGATGGCAGGTGGCTTTCACTCCACTGGACAGTTGGCCTCATCTCTTCCACTCTACATTACTCCCAGCCCATCTTTTGTTGGTCCTACATTCAATGGTACGTATGAAGGCAACACAAGACCTCGGTTCATCTATTGCCGGGATGATGACGGATGCATTGGGTGCGTAAGAGTTGTACTGGCTTGCTGTCTCGATGCAGTACCGCTGCAAGTATTCGTATCACCCATTGCCAGCTTGGTCTTGGTTTTCCTTGTTCCAGTTAGTGCATCAAGGTATAGGAAGGTCCTAGCTGTTTATTAATACTATTAACTACTGTCGGTAATCACTAGCATGTGGTCCTTGCCCAAGGTGCTCAACCATCAACCATAGTACATTTTGCCTGTTTGTTCTTATCACTTGCAGTATAACGGCTGGGGATGAGGCAGGTTTTCATCAGATGTACAATCAAAACCAAACTCCATTCACCTGCTTTACTTTCTTCCATCTTCTTTTTCAGCTGAACTAAATAACACCTACAAGTGGCTAATGACGTATGCTAAGAGCTATGCATATAGTAATGAAAGAGAGAGGAGTTCGTGAGACTCTGGAATTAAAGCGCTATATGGTAGTTGTAGAAATGTATTGGTAGGGGTAAGACATCAGTTTGATTGAGCCTTCGTACACCAGTCCAGGTTGAGTGCTCCGTGTGAATCAGTTCTCTTGAGTTGTTAGAATTCAAGAGGAGGGCTAAGGCAATGTTGGCAGGCCACATGGAAAGTTATGCTTGTAGATGTGAAGCTGCTGTTCTTAGTACGTAGTTACCCATGGCTGTTCATCATAGGCTAGTGGTATGGGTTCTGCATGTTCATTGAGTGTCTATTCCAACTTCTCACTGCGGGCTGGTTTATAAGAGTGGTCACAGCTCTTTTTCTTGCTGGTATCTTTTCAAAATTGTCAGTCTCCACGGGCAGCTGTTTTCTAAGGTGGTTAGTCTTGAAAAACCATTTCTGGAGTGACTCCCTCTCTTGTGCCAGGTATGCAGAGTGATGCTATAGTGGTCAGAGGAAGAAATCTTGCATGGTGCCTCTGGTATATAGCTGCGTTAGTTTATCAGCCTTCTGCATCGCCACTGAAGCTTAACTCTCTGTGTTTCACAACTTTTCTTCGATTTTACCCTTGAGAGCATCTTATCAGAACAGAGAATGTTATATATTTAGGGATCGCAATGGACATTTCCATAGTGATGTATGATTTGTAGGCTTATAGCCAAAGAAGCTGCAAAATCCTTGTTGCATTCTTTGCTGAATGTATGCCCTGATGCCATTACCCATCCTCAGTCCCATCCCATCTAGTTCCCGGACGCGCGTACATACGTAGGCGATTCACCCTGGGGTTGGTTGGGCCTGGGATCAGACATCTCATTTTATGAACAGGGTATACAGTACGCATGTAGGACGGAGGATGGGTAATGGCATTTCCTGTCATTACCCTGCCATATGAGAGGTGGGGTATGGCAGGCCATCGCCAAACCTCTTTACTTGTGTATATGATAGTCACCAAAAGTAGGGTGAGTGATTATGGTCCAGCAATAAATAGGCTAAGCCAAATCCAGTCACTTATGTATATATGTAATATTTATATACCACTTTGCCGTGCATTACGGGTTTTAGTGCACGAGGGCAATCTAGTTAACGGTCGAGGGCGAGATAATGCACGAGCCGAAGGCGAGTGCATTATCCGCCCGAGACCGTTAACTAGATTGCCCGAGTGCACTAAAGCCCGTAATGCACGGCAAAGTGGTATCTAAACTACTTAGTGCAACTCACCGACCCGAGACAGCCTTTGATCTTTGAAAAGTGTGCATTATCTAGATAATGCACACTAAAGTGTGCAATAAGCGATTTAATGCTCCGTCATGTGATCGATTCTGAGGCGTCTGATTCGTTGAGGGTCACGTGAGTAGCACTAAATTATGGTAATGTCTATATATATATATGCCTATAATTTATATGGAGGGCCTATGTAGTACGTTGCCTGATGTACTTACATGTATTGTATTGAGTATTCTAAACATTGTACTGTGTTTTTTTCTACTCACTTTAGCCCATGCGTTTGAGGGTCACCACCAACGTGCAGTGAATAAGCTAAGCTTTCACCCTAGGGAACCCAATGTCTTGCTTAGCGGATCACAAGACAGCCACATGAATGTGTTTGTAAGTGTGGTTGATTGTTTTGTGTGCACGGTGATATTGAGCTACTGCCACCCAGGTAGGTAGTATCAAATCAACTAATGCTGCATATCACTTTTCAGGACACTAGGCAAAAGAATGTGGTGGCAACGTACAAGGGACCAGACTGTGTGAGAGATGTGAAGGTGCGATTTATGTCTTCAGCCTGTTTTATTCGTTGTAGTTGCAGTTACGAGAACCAACCGTATCTCGTCACATTGTGGTGGTGATGCACCTTGTTCCTGTTTCTTGTTCTTTGGTAATCATACACCGAAGCTGAAGACAGATATCATTCATCGCGTGAATGACATCAGGTCCCATAGTTGGTTCAGCAGACAGTTCATTGTCCAGTTGCGTGGCTAGGTTTGAGCACTCCACTGCTAGTCCAGACTCTATATTCTGTATGCAACCCACTTGGCCAGTGTTTATAAACGTATCTGCATAAACGTATCTGCCCCCCCCCCCCCCCCCCCCTCCCCTCCTAACATCCACCTGATGTCATTCGCAATACCTATTTTGCCACTCTTCCGCTTTCTTGCATTATTGCTAATACAAACCGACGAACAGAAGCGAGGTAGGACAAGGCACAAGGCTACTGGCTTTGTGTGTCATTCCTTTATTCAGTGTCTTGGCTTGAGTTTAATGACATGTTAACTGACAACAGATGCTTCTTCAGTATCCAGGTCTGCAAGTTAATGACAACTACTTTGCAGCCTGCTTTGATAATGGAATGTTGTATGTAAGTTGAAAGATTGAATTATGTTGCTGGGTTGCCATGGTAATGGCCGCTGATGTGCTCTGTATGCATTCATGTGTGGTGTGGTGTGGTGTGTGTGAGAGGGAGGAGGGAGGAAGTTGCAGAGGTTACAACACACCAGTGTGTGACATACGAGTTTGTTAATTCAACTGACTACACATGTGTCCTCTTAGCTGGTACATGTAGCCTTTGTATTGTAAGTCAGCATAAGCGTATGGCTTAGTGACTTCACATTTGATGTAAATGCTCCCCTCATGAACTGGGCTCAGTCGTGGTACAGTATGTTAGCGTACCTCATTCCAATTCCAGATCTGGGACCGTCGGCGGGCTGGAGATAACCCCATGAAGCAGATCTCAATCCATTCTGGCCCCGCCTATTGCTGTGCATGGCACTCTGAGCAGGAACACTGGATAATGTCAGCAGGAAGGGACAAGATGATCAAGGTTGGCAAACACTGACCGTCTAATCTTACAGGTATGACCATCTTGAGGTGGTATATTTGTAGTAGATAATCTTTGGACTGCTAAAGTTGTTTCATCTAGGGGAGCCTTGCCCCCACGTGGCATTACTGCAGCACATGACAGCATATCAATAGTGCATGGGCTTTCTTTGTATGAAAAGCATGAGGCTGATGGGATATTTTAACAAACCCACTCATTGGTCTAGAAATCGTTTTATGCCAGTGTTGGACATTATGGAAAAGCATATGATTTATGATTTGATTACTTAGTACTTCTGTCCCTATCCATAGGTTTATGACCTTCAGCAGGGCCGTCCGAAAGACATATACACTGTACACGCCCCGTTCTCAGTAGCAAGGGCGAAGTGGAGGCCGGGACATAAGTTCCATATTACTAGGTACATTTGGGCTTAACACACACAGAGTTTCACATCAAATATCCTTAGAGCTTTGTCTTGTTAGCAATACTCTCCTGGATATTGGTCAGATGAATTATCGTTGTTGTTTTTTCGTCATGTGTAGTTGTTCCCACTTTCTGGACAATGCGGTACAGGTCTGGGATGTGCGAAGACCTTACATCCCATTTGGTACCTTCGTGGAGCACACTGATGATGTCACTGGTAAGGGTGGAAGAGGCTTTGCATGCTATGAGTGGAAACAGTGGATATAAGGATACAAACTTTCTTGTGATAGTGTGGCAGCCACTTTTCCAAATTATATATTCAGCTGTGTTTTCCAGAATAGAATGGGAAGGCTTTTTTACCTCCTCGTAGCATTAGTAGTAGAATGCCATGCACTTTACTACATATGTGACCCTCTAAGCATAAACCACCCATTCACTGCTAATATTGAATTTACGTTACGTGGGTTCAAAGTTCAATGGCTCCTAAGCAAATATTGATCGCTTGCGCTACTTCTAACGCACATAACAACTGAACGCGTAAGACTTCCCATTTGATTATTGAATGCATACTTGCTCGCTATTGTTCGATGGTGTCGCAGACCGGAAGTCCTACGCGTTTGGAATTTATGCACGTTATAAGTACCGCGTACGATCGAAATGACCTTGCGTATCGAGAACGTTCAAGTGCCCATAACTTTGCTCGTGTAAGTACGATTAAAAAAATAAAACTACCGTTGTGATCAGCAATAAACGTGCTCTCTGATGGTATAAGAATCTCTGTTTTGACAAAATGCAGTGAATGGGTGGTTTATGCTCATATAATTATCCTGACATTATTTTCTAAGCCTTATCAATAGTATCATGTGTGTATCGATACCTCTTTCTTAGACATCCTTTGGCTGAATGAGCATGTGCTCCTTACCTGCTCCAAGGACGGCAAAGTGATTCAGCAGCTTTTCGCAGATGCACATAGACCATCTGATAGGGCGGTATGTGGACATGGGTAGTACATATATTGTCCCATGTAGAAGTTACTTTGATACACCTCAACCTCATGCAATAAGATTGTGTTCTTGAACACATGACGTTGTCCCACAATGCATGGTGCCATCGCTGTACTATACCAGGAGCTTATGAGCGGCGAAGCCGCGAAGGAGCGTGTAACTCCGGTTCGTCCAAATCCTAATTACTTACGTATTTCCGTTTTGGTGACGAAGAGGAAGGCGTCTTCAAACAGTGAGGGGTCCCGGGATCTTCAAATCTACGACGTTTTTGTGGCAAATCGCTTTCACTGTCACCCGTTCGCTTGGCCATTTCACTGCGGCTAGGTCAAAGGCGCTCCACTGAGCCAGTGTCAAACTTCTCACATCGCTACCACAGAACACGTGGGTTTTTATGTCATCATTATGACGCTAGATTGAAGAACAGGTTTCCATATTTGGAAGTTCGCTAGCTAATAATTTGGATTTCGACGGCACTCGGGCATATGCGGTAGTTGCATGCTCCTTCGCGGCTTCGCCGCTCATAAGCTCCTGACTATACACATGTGCATGAACTTTGAACTATGGCACTAATGTGGTTGAAGTTGGTGTCTGCACTGAATGTCCTAATCAGTTGTGCACTGTCTCCGGAATCCACCTCCCTTTGATTGGCTAGATTCTACTAGGCAAAGCTGTAGCTCTGTGAGCTGCTTTATGTTAGTATTAGAGAGGTGTGCTCATGAGGATGGTGTGGGTGCAGCTTTGTCGTGCATAACATATAGTTATTGTTATCCATTGTTGTAGTAACTACAATATAGGTATGCTATGATTCGGAGCATGATTTGTTATTGTACTTGTGGTAAGAGTAAAGTGCCCTCTACAATGACGTATTCCCAGTTCGGGTCCACTGGTGTTGAAAACTAGTGCATAAATTAATGGAGTGATCCGCGTTGAGCCAGGTGTTAACATAATTTCAGAGTACAACGTTTCAATATGAAGCCCCTGTATGATTTTTTCAGACTCCAGTGGGACTGTCATTCTGTCCCGATGGCTCTCTGGCTCATGCGTGCAGTGACTCCATTGGACATAAGAGCAAAACAACGCACAACAGGTATATAGTCATGCTGGTGTGATGAAATCACTTAGAGTAATGCCTCATACATCTTCATAGCTCTCAGTCCCGACATCCCATGAGCTTCAAGAAGGCCGAGCAGGACCCGTACCAGGAGGCCTTTCTGCTTCACACAAGCTCTTTGAAGGAACATACAGTGACTACAAGCAAAGGGGATAAGGTGAGTACTCATTCCTGATCGTATCAATATGAACCTCCACCTGCACTGCAAGACCAGCCAACTTGTATGTGCACACACAACGCTTGACTGTGGCCACTCACTAACATTCTCGTAATTTATGCAGAGACTAAGGTGCAATAATTGGGTTGAACTATACGTGTGATCTAGTGGATGCGATCAGAATCCACTAAAGTATTGTCAGTGTATTACATGTAACTATGTATGTGTGCAATGTCATTGTAGTATCTTTTCACTCACCATTTTCCAGTCCGAGATGGATCATTTCACCACCTGTGCAAAGTCATACAAGTTGCATGGTCTCCCTGTACACGAGCTGTGTGATCATAACTATAAGGTGAGATCAAGAGAGTGCCTCTAGTCACTACCCATGTAAAACACTATTGGATAACACCAAGGTTGAAGGCCCACATTCCTAGCCTCGTTCCCAGGCCCCATTCGAAAATCGGAAAGGGGCCTGGTAGCACTTCCGTACAATTTCTGTCGACTATGCCTCACAAATTCAAGAGGAGCCAATCAGATTTCAGAACGAAACCACACGCAAGCGCTAAGCGTGATCCCTTCACGTGAGACAAAGTGTTGACTAGTATTATAAAGCACAAAACGGACCATGCAGATCGTTATACGTAGAGCTTAATTACTTTGCCACTCCAGACTGCGGCGTCCTCATCTCTCTCCTTCGTGAAGAAGTGCTGTCGCGTTTGCGGGAGATGGCTGGACGATCGAAATCAGAGAGCGCTGTTTACATCGCGACAAACTTCCCAACCATCTATCAGCACTGGCTGGAGTCCTGATCGACCGATATACAGTGAAACAACGCTCTCTCGGGCTCCACGTTGGTCTTTGTGACGGTGATAGTCAGCTGATCTGATGTTTGAAATGAGGCGTGTCCTACCGTAGCACGCGTTTGATGACGTGTACAGCAGCGACAGATTTAACACGGAAGTGCTACCAGGCCCCTTTCCGATTTTCGGATGGGGCCTGGGAACGAGGCTACCACATCCCTGCATTGATCAATAATGAGGTCATGTGAACATAACAGCTAATGGCAGTGCTGTTGGGAAACTGCTCTGCACAGTTTTTGGGGGCATTGCACGTGTAATCCACAGTGGCGGATCTAGAAATTTTGAAAGGGGGGTTCAGCAGGTCGCTTGGCATATACACAGTGCACCGCCTTCGGCGGTGCGCAGAGTCGCGTGCGGAAATTGTTTTTTATGTGTTCTTTTTAGCAATCAGGAAGCGCCCTCATAGCATCTCTGTGCATTCTGGACACGTTCCCAGACGCAAAGAAGATTGACTAAGTAACCAGTAAGTATCGATGTGTGGGGCTGTTAGCTTCCTTCTTTTCATCGTCGACGGATTACAACCACGTACGTGGACAGTCGATTGAACACTGTGTTATTGCTTTATTTTCTATATACAGAAACAAAAATAATTGATGTAAAATTAAAATTGTGTAGCAAGCATAAACCTAGCTACGTACGTAGCTCAAGACTATGTCTGCCTTCAGGCTTTCAGCCCGCGAACGGTCAAGGTAGGTAAGTTGCTACTGAAAACGAAGGCAGTCCTTCAAAAGAGGGGTTCCATGGAACCCCCTCTAGATCCGCCACTGATCCACTAATTATACTAGTGTACAATGTAACATTGCCAAATTATCAAACTGACCTGGTACAAATAACGGTATTATACCTGCGTCCAACTATCGAGCTATATATGTCCCACGCAATTTAGGAATTTGCGCAATCTCGAGATTGCGCAGCGCATTCTCGGAATCCCGAAATTGCGTGCCAATCTCGAGATTGCGCAATACGTTAGCGCAATCTCGAGATTGCGCAAACATAATATTATTGCGCAATCTTCGAACTTTTGACCTTAGCCATGTGGTTGACAGCTAGTGCGCTCGTGGGACGGAAACCATTTATACAAGCGGTCTACTGCTCCAGACGTGACATTATGCGATCTACTACTGTGAGTGATGTCGTCTATTGATCAGCAGCGGGGAGGATTTTGAGAGATTTTGTTCGGAGCGATTCGGGTAGAATGGCTACCAAACCAACAAGACCATAGCACGTGAGAAGGGCCAGAAGATTATTCACAGACTACGGAACGACCCCATAGCAGATACTTGTGGTTCCTGATTCAAGTTTTTGGTGAAACAGCCGGGGTTTAGTCAGTATCTCGAGATTGCGCAATCTTGTCACCGCGCAATCTCGAGATTGCGCAGTGTTGCTGCGCAATCTCGAGATTGCGTAGCAATATTGCCCAATCTCGAGATTGGCGCACAATTTCGGGATTCCGAGAATGCGCAGCGCAATCTCGAGATTGCGCAAGTTCCTAAATTGAGTGGAACATATATATGTACATGTGACCCTTCCTGTTACGAATGAGGAAAGCCAATACAGACTCAATCTTTCCTGCGGAAGATTAAGCAGTTGATTTCTTATAATTATGAGTGTGGTTCATATTTCTTCCTGTCTTTCAGGTTGCTAATGAACTTGGCAAGCAGGACGTGGCACAGACGTGGCTGATCCTGAAGCTGCTCTACTGTGGCACTGACACAGAGTGTTCCAGGCTAGGACTTGTACAGATTAAAATGCCATCCCGGCATTTGGCTGGTAGCAGGCTTTCAACCACCCAGGTATGCTAAATTCCTTATGATTGCATATGCAGTCTTTAGCTGCCCTGCCTTTGAATCATATAATGTAGGCCTTCTTAATACTGCTGCTGTGTATGTGGATAGATGTGAGGGGGCATTCATAAAACAACAAAGGCAAAATAAACTGGAAGCTGCACCCTATTGTGATTCTAACTGCATGAAATACAAGCTATAGCTGCATGATCGCAGTATGTGACATCATGAAATGAGCAAGCTATATAATCTGGCATGCCCGCAAGCAGTATGTGAACGAGTCTGCTGTAGCAGGTGCACTACCTGGAGTGTGGTCACCACTTGTAAAAGGAAAATCAGATTTAGTTGAATGAATGGAATTGCAGTTCAGTTGGTGGACTTGTAAAGCTGACAATATGTCCCACTCACAGCCTTTGTTCTCGGTCCTTGACACGGCCAGTGAACATGCCACCAGTGCTCCTGGCAAAGAATCTGCCACTGACAGCAGGCTGCATGGGACAAGGGATGCTCTTTCAACTGGTACGTACATAGTACAAAGCATCTGTATGAATCTAAGCGTACTTCCACCGAAGAATCACAGGACTGGATTATGCATTCCTGCTAGTGTACAGTACAGAGAACTGACTTTAATGAGACTCGATTATCAAAGGACAATGTTTGGGGGGGGGGGGGGGGGGGGGGGGGGGGGGACATTTTACCAGAGGGGACCCAACACCGGCCCTTATTGTTAGTAATCCTTACGCCCACAAGTAGGGATTGTTGATCGTTGAAGACCCGTGCACTAATGTTGTCAATATGGTACTTATGGACATATGTTTTGTCATGACTTCTGAGTGTAATGGGTTAAAGCATTCCAATCACACACATGCACGTACACAACTTGCTAGATTCAGCCCAGGAAGATGAGGATGAAGGGGGAGATCCTTTGAATCCTGGTAAGTTGTTTAATATTGTTAAGTAGTTGCAAAAATACAACTGTGTGGCTATAATGTGGAATGTGAATACAAACAACATCTGCTGGACACTCGGCTCCATTTCAATCCTCTCACAACTTCTTTGGTGGCAAGAGATGTGTGTATGGCGAGGATATGCTAACATCACTATATACCACTGCATCATAATTTGACAATCTTCCAGCAATTATTGTGTGGCATTCGTAGAGTGTAAGGAATGTCATCAGTTGTAATGCCTGAAGGCAAACATGATGCAGTGGTATATAGTGATGTTAGCATATCCTCGCCATACACACATTTCCAACGTTGATCACCAACTTGGTTTATGCTTATGTGCACATGGGCTAGCCTCGTTCCCAGGCCTTCTCCCCCACCATTTGTTGCTTGCAGTACCGCGTTAGTACTGCTAGCGACAAACGCTGGGGTGAGAAGGCCTGGGAACGAGGCTACACGTGCAGTGTCGATCCTTATAGCATGATTGACGGGGAAGACAGTGATTATGCTTTAAACACCTGCCACCCAGCCCTAGTGTACGTTTTAGGATTTGGTTTTGCTTATAGAGCTGTCAATTGCTTCCACTTTCTTTGTAGTAATGGATTTCTTTGAGTATGACGACCAGGATTCGGACCTAGGCCCTTCTCAGAACCTTGTGCCACACCCACAGCAAGTGTGGGGAGAGGTGAGTGTCCCTGTGAAGCAAAGATTGTCATTCTATGTTACAAAGTCAGATAATGCACACATTGTGGAATTGAATTGGTGAAGTAAATTTCCCAGTATAAGTTACTAGCTGCAATCAGCAAGACTAATACGTAGAGTGAACACTGATGCTGATTGGCCTCTTTTTACCTTCTAGTTGCCAGCTGAGCCTTTTCAACTGCGACACGACATTGTTCAGAGGTAAATAAGGTATAGACAGGGGTAGTATGAAAGTTTCTGTACATACAAGCAAGTGCTTGTGAAACTGTAATTGTGCATGACAATGCCGACCCTGCCACCTTTAAAGAATTCCATATCTGTAGCTTGACCGATTGAACGCGATAAGTGCATAAACCCCTAAATTCCTTGGCAGTGGTGCCAGGCCCCTCCACCTAATCACATAGCCATAAGCTTGGTGGTAAAATAGGTGGCCTAATGGAGGGTAGGGTGAACGGTTGCCTGTAACCTGCTCAATGTGAACTCAAAAGGTACGTGTAGTAGGGTCCTTTCTTATTTTCATCAGGATAGACACACTACACAAGTTCCAAAACTTTCTTCTCTGCAGGCCTCCTAGTCCAGAGCATGATGCCTCTTCAGCTGTGTCTACTAGTCACAGGTAATTTATTGTGCTGTGGCTGACGTAATCTGTTTACTTGCAGGATGCATGGACGTAGATACTTTGATACTTGTCATTGTGTTGTAACAGAAAAGAGCACCCACACGAAACAGAGTGCCCATGTGAAGTAGAGCACCTACACCCTATGCATGCATGCATAACTACCACACTTTGGGAACAACTTTTGGCTCAGTTTCCTGTGTAGGGTCAAAGTTTATTCCGATGAACACCCACCGGAGATAGCGTAGGGCACTCAAGCATGTATACGTGTTGGTTAGAGAGTACTTAAACAGTAGAGAACACAGCCTAGTTGTATAGTTCACCTCGCATTTCCTGAGAGCAGTAGAAACCAGAACTGCCGGGCATACTGAGTGCATGGTCTGTGGGCTTTCTTTCAACTTATATATAGCAGCTAACCACAGCTGTTGTGGTGAGTGGCGGCTGTTAACTGACGATGCACAAGTACAAAACACAACGTGGGTGCTCTTTTGGATGAGTATGGAAACACTCAAGCGAGTGCCCACCCCCCAGAGGTCTTTGGTAACCTTCTTTCACGAGACTACACAATGCATAGTGTGAGCACTTAATATGACCATATCAACTCTGGCATTTGGCAGTGCTGTGGAGTCTAGTTCTTCAGTGAAGCAGCACCCAATGGAAGGAATGGCCCTGTTCTACTCCAAGCAGAACTCTGTGGTATGTGACCAGACCTTGCACCTAAACTAGTTCCCCGACATTTCGTCGCTCGCAGTACTGTATATAAGTGACGGAAAGCTGGGCACGGGCGGGGCCTGGGAACGAGGCTACCTTGCACCCATAGCTTGCAGTATGAAATGCAGAAGAGTCTGGAAAGCATGCAAGATAGCTAGTGTACATATAAGCCACGAATTTGCCTACCCCCATGCACGTTTCCAATTAGGGGTGTCATGCAGTATTTGATTACGATAGCATATCTCCACATCACCAAAAATGGTACCCCTGAATGACTTAATTTGACTCGGCATGTTATGAGACAGCAGTACAGGTTGTGATGAGACAAAGAATGAAGGATTGGTGTTAGTGTG
Source organism: Axinella damicornis (assembly GCA_963931865.1). Taxonomy (NCBI): domain Eukaryota; kingdom Metazoa; phylum Porifera; class Demospongiae; order Axinellida; family Axinellidae; genus Axinella; species Axinella damicornis. Next base: position 16,190,378 of record OZ007508.1, read on the forward strand.
CAACCATGATTGTGCAACCATGATTGTGCAACCATAGTTGAGCACCTCTGTATATAGCTGTGGTGGTTGTATATTATGATTGTTACATCTCATTTCCCCAGGTGAAATCCCACTGGAATTTTACTCAAGTAGTTGGCAGTATGCTGAAGTTTTATGCAGAACAGGTAAATGGTGTGCATTCCTGGTGGTGGACGATAAGTAAAATTACAATGATGTGTAGATGTGATGGTCTATCCTTGAAAATCATAATACCAGATACAGTCATAAAATTTATTTGTAACATTTCAGTGCCTTCTGACAACGATGATGAGAATATGCGACCGTGTGATCTGCTGTTATGAGTGTGTTTTACCCTAATAATTATCCCTATTGATGTAGACCAAGTTTAGTGTTTTATGTCAACAAAGGGCGATGTCCAGATGAGTGTTTCCGCTCTGCTGGTTCTTGGGGACAGAGGAGCAGGACTTCTGGAAGACAAAACAATGGAACAATGGTTTTCATCATATATCGGTGAGTCATTTGAGACCACCTCTGTGTGTGTATGTGGATTGTGTGTAGCTGAGTGGGTGGTTTACTGGATGTGGGGCTGGTTTCTGCATAGCCACATTCCCAGGCTTTCACACCATTCAGCTCTTATCACTTGAGGTATGCAAAATCAGAGGCTATATTTTGTTATGTGAGTGATGTCTAACTCCTCTAGCTGCTCTATGTAAACAGCAATTATAGAGTCCTCTCTCATTGACTCCAGACCTATTGGTACGTCACCGGCTGTGGAGTGTGGCAGCTCTCATCATCAAGTTGAGCTCTCTATCAGCGATCAATGAAATGAGCCAGGTATATAGGTGTCCAAATATCACACTAGCTTACTAGGCATGCTGGGTGCATGTGAATTATCAAAACATTCGAATATAAGCCCACCCCCAGTTTTGAGAAGTTCTTGTCCATGGGCATAGAGATTAAGGTAACTGTATGATTATCAGATATTCTATGTTCATTATCTAGCAATCTACGCTGTACCATATTGGATGTGGTAACTGCAACAAGACCATGGATACCAAGAGTGGTTGGCAATGTTCCAGATGTGATAAAGTAGCCAGTCTCTGTTCAGTTTGGTACGTATGATTGTGAAGTGCGACTAGACCTGTGCAGTACTTTGTCAGGAACTTAATCATTGCATGGAATCCTCTAGCCTCGTTCCCAGGCCGTTCCCACCGCCAGTATTTCATCGCTTCCAGTATGAAATACAGCGGGGTGTTTCATGCTGGAAGTGATGGCGGTGGGAACGGCCTGGGAATGAGGCTAGGAATCTGCTGCCACATATCATGAGTTGTGTAATTATGTCATGTTTCTCTGCTCCTCTGTATATAGCCACAGCTCAGTGAAGGGACTGTTTGTTTGGTGCCATGTGTGCGGCCATGGTGGACACCTCCAGCACATGCAGGATTGGCTCAAGAAGAACAGACAGTGTCCTGCCGGCTGCGGTCATGACTGTAATGCGTGACATATGATTCTGGATTTGTATTGAAGAGAACACATTTGTGTGAATTGGCTTTTCATGTTTGTATTAGTGGGACGTGTCAGCCATACTACAGGTGATTAATTGTAATGAAACAAAATCGAAAAAAATGTGACATGCATGGTGTGTGGGTGGGGTGGAGTCCAGAACCAACACCTATAATTCCCATGCATATATACCTAGGCCTATATAGCTGTTACAGCTTGGTCCTGCTGTTTAGCTTTAGCTACATAATAAATTATTACTTAGCAGTTGCCATCGAATTAACGAGGTGGCAATCAGTTCTCTATAGAGCTTTTAGAGTGATATTGCAGCTATATAGCTACCTATGTATAATGTCTTTGTATAGCACTTCTGCATGGTAAAGATGACAAGTCCATGCAATCAAGGAAACTCTTAAGCCAATTGTAGCAAATGCAGCATGTATTGTTCACTGATAAACGGTATAAGTTCATGGTTACAAAATAGCAGGCCTAGGAAACAAACTGATCACTTCTTTCTTCAGTCTGACTCTGTGTCCGAGTCTCCTAAAAGAGCAAAGCGGTTATGGTGTGCAAATTTAGACTTGACCGTAATTGTTCTCCGTTCTTTCTCTTTCTTTCTTTTGATGGTCGCTACTGCTACTGGTGGTTCTTCCCTTACTTGCTTGTCTACGGACTTTGATGGCAACTCTAGAACATGGTGTCCCAGGTGAAACAGTACAACTCCAAGCAATGTTTCATATAGTGCGTGATCAATGGGCGCTGTGGAGGCTTTTTGATCTATATTTTGTGCACTTGCAAGATGGAACGCAATTTTGCCATCATAAAGGAAGGCTGGAGAAACGATTTTCAGTGGCTCCATCAAGAGTTGACAAAGGGACACAGACTCAAAGTACACACACTGCCACTGAGCAAAAGAATGCAGGACTCTCATCCATTTTGGGCTCCTTCGAAACTCACTAGGAATAACTGACTCCTTTCGCAGACTTGATAGCTCAGCTGTACATGTAGAACAAAACAAAATACACAAGATCAAAGCCTTAACAAGGTGTAGGGGGACATTAGCATTTCTAGCCCAGTACACAAGCGACGCAGTCACTAGTTGCCAGCTTTCATCGAGCTCCTCAACAACTCTGTCATTGCAACTGAGCGCTGTGAAAAATAAGTGCTTTCTATCTGGAAGATTCAATTTGGGAACATTCTCAGCTTCAGGAAGCTTCAAGTCATCGGTAGTATCCATAGCGTCTACCTTCTCTTGTCCGAGATCAAGCCCGCACCGGAAAGTCTCAGCAACAGGAGAAATTCTAAGAAGTCGATACATGTACTGGCGTAATGGCTTGCTGACTTTTAGGGAGCTCGGAAGTTGTGAGTTGTCAACAACAATACGTAAGGAGCATTTGCCCAGCACTACAGCTTCCATGATTGATAAAGGTAAGTTGGCCAGCCGATACCGTTGCAGTAACCAATCAGGAATGCTACTTCCAGTTACTTGCCTCAGTTCAGTTGAAAGCTTAAGATCATCTGGGTTTACAGTACTCTGCAAGACGTACATTCTTTGTGCCTTTTTGCAGTTGTTTTCGAGGCCTCTTTTATCGAGTTTCAGTGGAATAGAATCAATCTGATCTACCAAATTTTGCATAGACTCGAATTGGCTTGCATAATGAACAACAGCCATTGTCTTCTTGGTGCCAGCGACTAATTTTGCACATACGTAGTGCATGAAACTCGATGAATCGACTGCTGTAAGAAAATCGCTGGAATAATGAATCGCAGATTTTCATCCTTGAACTTGAACTGCACTGTGAATGACCTCACATTGAATACCTCTGCTGTCACAGGAGTAGCTAGATTTCCAGTGGAAACGATCCATAGGCATGTAGCCACCTTCCACATTAAACATGAAGAAGTCAGAGTCGGAAGACAGAACAGGGCAAGATAAATGGTTTGCTATCTGTACTATGGTCTCTTTGGACTTCTCCTGTTTGTAGTCAACGCCATGGCCATCAAACACGACTATGGGGTTTATGTCAGCACGTTGCAGGGCATGAAAGAACTGCAGTACCTCATTCTGGTACTCCGGATACTGCTCACCATGGATCCAGTCTGCCTGGTAAAGTCTGTGACAGAGGCTATTACCAGTCCTTTTTTTCTATAACAGTCAAGTTATGCAATGCAAGGGGATACATAATAGCTGTGAAGCTAATCTAGATGTACCCTATATACAAACAGGCTAAGTAAAGAGATGAAAATACATGTACTTAGTTACAAGAAAAAGGGTGCAATGTGTAATTTAAAATTTAATGTAGCTAGTAACATGAGGGAGACTTGGGGAAGATGCATGGTTCCAAACAGAGAGGGTACAAAGGATGAATGATTCGAAATGAATTGGTGCGGACAGGAGGTTGGTATATGGTCCACCTAGTACCTCTCTCTGGTGGATTGTGGAGATCTAGAACCCCCAAGGATATACATAAGATATAAGAGAGACTCCTGCAGGCTTTCAAACAACGAACAGGCAGACGAACAGGCTTTCAAACAACCTCACCAGTATCATATCTGGACGCCCACCGCGAAGGCGCGCGAAGGCTCCCCCCCATAAGTCCACGGTGACCGCCCTTAAGACCGCCAAGTCAACGGCGCCCAAGTCTACGCCCATTGGCCACCAAACGTAGAAAGAATACCCGCGAGAGAAGGCTGAAGAGGAGATGAGCTCTAGCTCTGGAAGCGGAGAGAGCGGAGAGAGCGAGCTCGAAGTGCCAGGAGCCGGTGACACCGCTGAGGCTAACCGCGAGGATGTTGGACCCCATTTCTGTGGGGGATGCGACTCACCAAAGAGGATGGTATCCTCTGCGAAGGGGTCTGTGCTCGGTGGTTCCATCCGAAGTGCGCGAAGCTCTCTGAGAGCGAATAGGAACGGCTAGCTGGGTCCAAGCCAGGACAGTGACCCAGGCCCGTAGCGGCGATCTAATCCGCGCAAAAAAATTTCACCTTCGCTTTTTCAGCTATCTGGATTGGCTCTCGTAGCACCTTCGTGCTTTGCACTACACTGCCACTTTCATTTCTGTGACCACCTCATTCTCAGCGGTTAGTACATCATCAGTCTATGTTTGTACGTGTAAGGGGAGCACTCGTATAGGTCAACCTTTTGTGTAACCCTGTCATTGTGTGACGAAATAAATTCAATTCAGATCAATATCAATACTCGTGAGTAAGGCGGCGCGCGTTAGCCATGTCTCCATTCCGTGTGTTGGTCTCGTCTCTAAGCCCCTGAATATCGAGTTTCGACTCGCGTGGACTGGTACATGGTGAAAGCAAGTCAGTACTGCACTTCGATGACTTTCTCTGCCATGCCGTAAAGCACTGATGGAAGCCAACAAGGAAGTTTTTCTTCTTGTTCGAGTGAAAAAGTGGTCCGGCCAAAACCGGACCGGCCGGACCACTTGCTACGGCCGGCCACGCAAGGACCGATGGCTCTGCGAAACTTGCAATTTATTTCTTGAACCAACTCGGCGCAGCTCATCTCAGAGCACACCTGGGAAAGAAAACAACGGAAGAGCAATGGATGACCGAAGCAGGCTCCCCGTTCTCGGTAAGGAAATTTACAAGATGCTAGATACACTAGATCCAGCCTTGAAGCTTGCACGGGGGAATGATATGGTGGCCTTAACATCTCTGGTACTAAAGCTGAGTGACAAGGTCTTAGACCAGGAGAAGGATATTGCCAAGCTGAAGCAAGATGTATATGATACAGAGGGCAGGTGTAAGAAAAGGGAAAAGGTGTTCCATCAACAACTTGTTGAAAAACAACAAGTGATAGACGAACAGGCAGCCAAAATAGCATCCTTGGCTGATAGATTGGAGACTGGAGCCCATGTACGTACACAAGTGGTAGGAAATACCCAGGGCAAGGGAGAACAAACCTTAAGCTATGCACAAGCGGCGGCCCAAGACCAATTGCGTCAGCTGCAGTCCAAGGTGGATACTCTTACCTCAAGGCAAGTTTGTTTAGAGAAAGAAAAGGAGAGAGAAAAAAGGAATAAGAACGTACTCTTCGGAAATGTCCGTGAGGGGGAAAGCCCAATTGAAACCAGAGAAAAGGTTGTAGAAGTTATCAGAGACGTGCTAAAGGCAGACTGCAAACCAATTGAAGCTCGTCCCGTAGGGAAGCAGGTACAGGGAAAGTCTCGGCTAATCTGGGTCAAGCTGAAGTCTGAGGAAGACAAGCTGCAGCTGTTGAGGCAGGCAAAGGTGTTCTTACTTTCTGTGACGCTGAGACTGCTACTACTGGTCAATCGGATGGTGATGGACAAGCTTGATCAACACAATGCCCAAGCACATCCTCTTGAAACAGCTGCAGCAATTGCAACAATGTCTGAAGAAGCACTACAACAGCACGTTCTTGACAATGACCCTTCGAATTCCACAGATGCCACTGTGACAATTAGTCCCCCTTTGGGCATCAGCCCTCCACTGAGTCCCACCGTTGGGACTCAGTGAGAGGGACTTTATCTCAGTGCAGTGAGAACTGCACATCTACGATGGAGGGTGAAAACTCTCAACAGACTAATTCACAGTTAGACTCTGTAACAATCCTATATTATAATGCTAGGAGTTTAATCCCAAAGATTGATGAGCTAAGTGTTTTATGTGCATCACAAAATCCGGGTATTGTCTGTGTTGTGGAGACCTGGCTTGGTCCAAATGTGGCAGACTCGGAACTCTCTATACAAATTTTAAACTATCAAGTCATTCGTCTTGATCGTAATCGCCATGATGGTGGTGTGTTGATTATGTGCATAACTGTCTGTCATACAAAGTAGTTTTAAAAGGTCCTGACATGCTGGAGTTTTTGGTCTTAACTGTTTCAAATTATTTTTGTAAATTATGTGTTGGTCTTTTCTATCGTCCACCCAGTTCCCCTGTCAGTGTCCTTGAAAATTTTTGTACAGTTTTAGAAAGATTAGATCCATCCTATTTTTCTAATTTTGTACTACTAGGAGATTTTAACATTGATTTCTATAACCCCAATAACCCCCAGCATTGCAAACTAACAGAAATTATGCACACCTTCTCCCTTATGCAGGCTGTTGGAGAGGCAACCCACACCACACCCACTGGTAAAGAGACTCTGATTGATTGGGCACTGGTATCTCAGGTGACACAACTGAAGCAATGTGAAGTGATACCACCTATAGCAAACTCAGACCACAATGGGCTTATGTTGCAGTGGGCTTGGAAGCAACTTGGAAACCGAAACAAGACTAAGCCACGACAAATATGGAGGTATACACATGGAGATTTTGAAAGAGCTAACAATATTCTGTCTAGTGTTGATTGGGACCAACTAATAGATCCTACCGACGTTAATCAATCTCTGTTAAACTGGGAACAATATTTCATGAATGTAATGGAATCCTGTATACCGAAGGGTGTGCTTCCCAGGAGGAAAAATGTTCCTTGGCTCTCAAAAAACATGCGTCGTGCAATGCAGAAGAGGAACAATATGTACAGACGAGCCAAGTTGTCTGGGTCCCCACAGCTGGGTCCCCACAGCTCTGCCTCGCACTATTCGTTCCTGGAATTTATTGCCCCCTTCTGTAACTAGTACTTATTGTATGAAGCCATAGAAGATGAAAGGGCCGAAGCGTGCTTTGTTTTCCGTAGTGCACACAGTGTGCTATATTTTCCACAGGTAAATATAGCATCGGAAATAGCGCTCCGTACGTGGTGCAATAAACCAGTTAAAGTACCGCTTACGCTCGTGCACTACGGAAAATATTGCACGCGGGCGTGGTCTCGAGGCAAATATAGCACTCGGCTTCGCCTCGTGCTATATTAGCCTCTCGACCACGCCCTTGTGCAATATTTCCCGTAGTGCACTCGCAGCGGTACTTTAACTAGTATCAATAGTCTTGCATCCTTTAAGTTTGGCCTCCGGGCACATTTGTATTAGCAACCTGCTATTTTGTGTCCATTGCTTACATGCAAAAACTTTTATAGAAAAAAAAAAAGAAAAAAAAAAGGCACTGAAAGGGACAGGGTTGTTCCTAGCTGAAGACCTCTCCCCGGAGGAAAGAAAGCACCGGCGTAGTCTGGTGGCTGAAATGAAAAAAGCAAGGTATGAGAGAAAACGAGCCTTCATTAGATATAGTGATGGCTAGTTGATCGTAAACAGCAAAGTGACTATCCCACCTGGGTGTCCCGATAACATCACAGAGGATACTGCTGATATATAGGGATACTGCCGACACCACAAGCGTAAATTGAAGTGTGCATTGTGGAATGTGTGTGGCTGGCCAACAAAATTGTCATCCGATAACCTCAAATTTCTTGCACTAATCAGAAAGCAATAATTATTGATATTGTATGCTTATGTGAAACGTGGTTGAGGAGAGGCCAAAAAGTGTCAATTCAGGGGTACACATGGTTTGGCCACAACAGGCTTAGGATATCACATAGGGCGAGTCGAGGATCTGGAGGAGTCGGTATCTTAGTGAACTCAAATATACTGGTTGATTATGATGTAGCTATACTTGACACCCAAATGGAAGGTATTCTCTGGGTGAAATTAACGATAAATTATCATCCCAAAATTTATGTGTGTGTGTATGTTACCTTCCACCATGCAAGTCTTTCAAGTAGGGGCGATAGCTCTGAAGAATTTTTTGATTGCTTGCAGCACAAATCACAATGTACAGAAATCTTGGTACAATTTGCATATGCGGGGATTTTAACGCTCGATGTGGCAACATGCAAGACTTGGGCGTGGACAGTGTGACAGACATCCCCCCCAGACAAGCCACTTGATATGGATGTGGTAAGCAATTTGTGGATGTACTGAAATCGTTGGAGCTATGCACCTTGAATGAAAGGAGCAGTGACAACTTCACTTACATATCGAGTGTTGGACACTCTGTGGTCGATTACTGCGTCGTAGAGCTAGAAGATTATCATAAATTCTCACATTTTGCTGTTACCACTATGCTAGAGCTAATGGAAGAATTGGAGTACCACTGCAGGATAACAAGCATATTCCAGATCATTCATTACTATCATGGCAAATCCAACTGGATGAAACTCCAGCCCACTAGTCTAGCCTAAACAATCAACAACCTCCCCCTGTCACAACTCAGTTTAACCTGCAAGCAATCCCAGCACATTTTATGGAAAGCAAGATGAATGAGATACTTCAACTGGTAGATCAGTTAAATGGAAACACAATGTCTCAGAAACTCATGGATGAAACCTATTCACGGTTCTGCAATATCGTTAAAGACGAAATGGAAAACAATCTTCCGAAATCAAGCAACCGGAAACACCATCACCACAAGCCCTGGTGGAACCAGTGAAGCCAGAAAAGGAGTAACCAAAGCCGAAAGGGAGTGGCTAACTTGTAACAGTGGGATGATCCTTCGGGAAAATTATAAAGTTACTAGAAGGAAGTTTGACTCCTTGGTTCGGAGGGCATGCAAAGAGGCGTTGATGTAACAAGGCAGGGGACGACCTTGATACAGCTTTGGGGTGACCAACGGAGGTTTTGGTGCCAGTTGAAGAAGCACACTGGGCTGGGAAAGAAGAAGTCATCCACAATACCAATGGAAGTATTGGATGGGCAGAGAGTTGTGACAAACAAGGAAGAAGTGGTAGAGAAATGGCGTAAAGACTTTGCAACCCTATTGGAGGCAAAGGAAGATTTCATCTCACACTCCGATGCTTCAGAAGCTAACAAGGACAGTCAAGCTGACTGCATTTCCTCAGGTGGGTCTGAAGGAACATGGGACTCTGATGATGCTGTAAATGATGATATAGTGAATTGGGCCCTCCTTGGTCTTAAAAACAACAAAGGAGCAGGCCCCGATGGGTTACCAGCAGAAGTGTTAAAAAATGAAGTGTGCATCACCTTCTTTCAAAACCTCTTCCCATCTTGTTTGAAAAGTATGTGTATCCCTTCAGTGTGGCGACATGGAACTATTGTTCCAATCCCAAAGAATAGCTCAAGTGATCCTAGAATCCCACTAAACTACAGAGGGATTTCTTTGCTCTGTATACCTTACAAGGCCTTCTGTACTATAATAAACCAACATATCTTTGAATGGTCAGATGAAACAGGTATCCTGTGTGAGGAGCAGAATGGTTTCAGGTCTAACAGAAGCTGCCTAGAGCACATCTTCTCTCTATTGAGTGTAGTGGAGCTTAGAATGCAATCCAAGATGTCGACGTTCGGATGCTTTATAGTTTGGTGAATCGTCGCTATCCTGTTTACTCTATGCTGATAATCTCGTTATCCTAGCTGAAAATGAAGAAACAATGCAGGCATTGTTGAAGAAAGTGGGTGATTGGTGCTCAGTGTGGGGTATCAGTGTAAACAGCAACAAGTATTGCATTTCCGTCAACCCACGCTCCCACTAACTGATGCAATCTTTACTCTTGGTGTGATGCAGATTCCAATTGTGAAGCGTTATACCTATCTAGGTATAATTGTAGATGAGTTCACAACGTATCATGACACTGTACAAGCTAAAATTGAAAAAGCTACAGGAGCCTTCTACGTGATGGTAGCTCAGCTAAGACAAATTGGTGGTGCATCCCATAGGGTATACAAGAATCTTTTCGACTCCATGATAGCCTCTGTGCTTGACTATGGGACACCTATGTGGTCACGATTCGCAGGCAACAGAGAAATTGAGAAAGTGCAGAACCTAGCTTACAGGGAGTCAGTAGGAAACATCCTTTGGCAGCTGCCTCGGGGGATATGTGCTGGATGCCTACTAAACGCAGGCACCAGCTGAGCACTATAATGTTTTGGATCCATCTGCTTCAGTTGGACAATGAAAGAATTGCAAAGAAAATGTACAATGAGAGTAAGAGGCTCGCTGATGACCATAACAAAAGAACTGGGCATGGGAAGTTAACTTGAATCAATCCTCAATGAATGTGGTCTGCAGTCCTGGTGGAGCCAAGGTTCCTGCGATGGCCTCTCACTCCATGAGGCAAAGCATTTGGTCACCTGTTGTCTCTTTCTCCTGCAAAGAGAGAAATGGAAAGCTGAAGTTGCAACGAAACCAAAGCTGAGATCATAATAATATTATGTTACATTGCGATTGACAGAAAAAAGTATGACGTAACTATGCGCGCCGCGAGCGCGACGTGACTTTGTGGTGGCCGAGAGAGACACTCCGAAAACGAGAACAAAAACACGCCCGGACCCGAGAACGAAGACGGACCCGAGAACGAAAACACGCCCGGACCCGAGAACGAAGACGGACCCGAGAACGAAAACACGCCCGGACCCGAGAACGAAAACACGCCCGGACCCGAGAACGAAGACGGACCCGAGAACGAAAACACGCCCGGACCCGAGAACGAAAACACGCCCGGACCCGAGAACGAAAACACGCCCGGACCCGAGAACGAAGACGGATCCGAGAACGAAAACACGCCCGGATCCGAGAACGAAAACACGCCCGGACCCGAGAACGAAAACACGCCCTGACCCGGGAACGAAAAAACGCCCGGACCCAAGAACGGAGACGCTACGTGGGTGTCCGGACCTCGACTGTTGTTACGTCAGGCATGCACGTGGAACAATGGCTACCAGCACTTCTTTGGACGGTTAGTAGAATGAGTACATAGTAGCCTCGTTCCCAGTCCCACGCCCAGCTTTTCGTCGCTTGCAGTACGGTGAAGCTTTACCGTACTGCAAGCGACGAAAAGCTGGGCGTGGGACTGGGAACGAGGCTAGGTACATAGCTTGTTGAACATAATTATACGGTATATCGACTTTATACCAATTCATAGACATCCTGATCGGCTACTTTTATTCCTGGAGGACTTACAAGAATATTGTCAAACGCATGCGTTATGTGCATGGTCTGAACCGAAGGTATTAGCTAATGGTCAAGTAGATAACAGTGAATGGAGACAGAAGATTGAGTGTATTTGAATACTCATGTATAGCGTTTCGTGGCTGAAGCAGCAGTATCGGAGGTTGGGCCTAAAGCGAAGAGCATCCCCTCCAAGTGAGCAAGCCATCCACTCACTCATAAAGGTAATTTATTGTGTTATAGTTGGGTTGTTGGAGGCTTTGATGAGTTTGTGTGGTATGCATAGCTTGAATTGCAGACATCAAACCAGCTGCTTGGATACCGTGCAATGTGGAAAGTTCTACGAGACAAGTACCGTTGCATTGTAAAAAGGTGCGTATATGTAGTTGATGTGAAGAAAGTTTGAACTGCAAGTCCTAGTTAAAAATTTCTTACAGGGATACAGTCATGCGAGTGTTGAAGGAGGAGGATCCAGAAGGTGTTGCCTGTCGTGCAAAAAGGCGACTTAAGCGAAGAATTTACCGTAACAAGGTAGCAACATAATTATGCAGTTAACGTTATGATGTCAGTTTTTATGCATCCCTGTTAACAGGGTCCAAATTACCTCTGGCATGTCGATGGGTATGATAAGCCGAGTCCATACGGCTTGTGCATCCATGGTTGCATTGATGGGTAAGCCTTATTCTGCTTACTAGGTAGGTATTGTAAAATTATGCGTGTGATACATTATCATTATCTATAGATTTTCCAGAAGGATCATGTGGCTTAGGGTTACTCCCACCAACCATGACCCAAAAGTGGTATTGCGCTTCTTTCTTGAGGGAGTAGAGGAAATTATGGGTATGTGAGTTAGTTACTAAGACAGTTGCTCGTTGACTGATGTAGGTTCCCTACTCTACAGTGAATAACACTATTTCTGTTTTCCATGTTTTAGGATGCCCAACACTTCTTCGTTCAGACTATGGAACAGAGAATGTCTCCTTGGCGAAGGCAATGATTGCAATGAGGATGAGCCATGATGACAGTTTAGCGGGAAAGAAGAGTTTCATGTATGGCCCTTCAAGTGCAAATGTTGTAAGTAACTGCTTTGAGTTTTAATTAAGTGTTTGATGGAAATACTTGTGCATGCAATCAATTCACTGTTTAGAGAATTGAAGGTTGGTGGTCACAACTAAGGCGAAGTAAAACAAGTTGGTGGATTGATTTGTGCAAGGTAAGGGATTGGTCCTATAAAATTAATAGTAGATTACCACAGATTATTCTGCACTCTATCTTATTAGGAACTTGTCGCTGAAGGTCATTTCAACACACGATGTCAACTTCACAAGTATGCCAGCCAGTGAACTGTAGGTACTCCAACCAAATTTCACTAACCATTCATTCTTATGAACTTTTGGCCTTCAGGGACTGTTGGGTTTATGCATGCATTACACTACTGAAGAAAGAGTTACAGGACTTCGTACAGCACTGGAACTCACACCTAATCCGTCGGAATCACCTTGCAGACTGCCCACCAGGAGTACCTGACGATATGTTTGAAATGCCTTACACTTTCGGTGAGACGCAAGGATGTGCTATATATAGTATGACCTAATAATTATTGTGACACCCACGCATAAATTATAGGCACCATTGACTACAAGAAGCCTGCCGATTGTGAATTGTGGAAGCATTTGATGGTTCAGGAATCACAGCGAACACCGAAGTTCTTTTCGAATTCTCTTAAACTCTTGGCCGATGACTACTTACGTGACCAGTTCAACATGACCACAGATGACATTACTTCCACAAATTTGAAAGACGTGTATAGGCACTTGGTTGATTATTTTTGTAGACTGGGGTACAATCAAGAGTCCCCATGATATTATCACATGCATTCTTGGCTTCATTGTTTTATCACATGCCCCTGTTACGTATAACTGTTGACTGAATTTCTGACACAATATATTTCATACGACTTTGATGACTGTGAATACAGCAGAGAAACGTACTAATACAGTGGTGGCTGAGGTAACTGAGTAGCCTCGTACCCAGTCCCACGCCCAGCTTTTCGTCGCTGCTTAGTACGGTACTAAGCAGCGACAAAAAGCTGGGCGTGGGACTGGGAACGAGGCTAGTAACTGAGAGCATAACCTGTAAATATACATGTGGCTGAAGAAACTTACAAGAAGGTTAAGATACAAAATCAGTAGAGTTGGGGTTAGAGCATAACCCGTATATATACATGTGGCTGAAGAAACTTACAAGGTTAAGATACAAAATCAGTAGAGTTGGGGTTAGAGCATAACCCGTATATATACATATGGCTGAAGAAACTTACAAGGTTAAGATACAAAATCAGTAGAGTTGGGGTTAGAGCATAACCCGTATATATACATGTGGCTGAAGAAACTTACAAGAAGGTTAAGATCAGTGGAGTTGGGGTTAGAACATAACCTGTATATATACATGTGGCTGAAGAAACTTACAAGAAGGTTAAGATCAGTGGAGTTGGGGTTAGAACGTAGTTAGGAGCTTCCTTCCTTCTCCCAGAGTTCAAGAACCTACAAGCGTATATTGTAACATCAACAATGGACAGGCTGAAGATTGCTTTTTATGAAGCAGAGTAGTCCCAGACTATTAACATACCTTTGCTGATGTCGGTCGCTTGCTGTGCCTGAGTAATGATGTGTTTATGACTTGAAATAGTGTGTTCGTTAGCCCCTGCGGACACAGTGAGATTCGTCTATCAGCAATTTCTGTGAACTTGTCGGCATTCTGCAGCTCATCATGGCAATGCTCAGCCTAAAATAAAGAGAATTAATAAATGCTTTGTGTACTTTGAATGATAAGTTGGGCTTATACCAATTTGGGGTCATCTCGGTGCCTGCTATATGCCGGGAGGCCAGTAAAAGTCTCCAGGGCTACCTATGCACAGTATGAAAGCAGAATGATCATTGAGTTAAGGAAGTCCAAGAAACAACAGTAAATGCACCACATTATGTAAACTCACAATGCCATAACTGTAAACATCGCTCTTTGCACTATATTTGCCATGAGTAAGTTCTGAGGGATAATATCCCTCAGTTCTTGCAAAATTCTGTGCTGTGAACATGCTTCTCCCACATTCTACAGTTGGCAACTCGAGTGAGAATCCAAAGTCTCCAATTTTCCCACTCCCATTAATGTCAATGAGGATGTTCAATCTGAAACACAACACAATCACTGATCTCATTCCATTCTTAGCTGCAGTACAAATGACAAGAAACCTCACGATTTGATGTCTTGATGTACAAGTGGGGGGGTTGCAGAGTGCAAATACACCAGTCCACGGCAGGTGTCATGCAGAACCTTCCCTCTTTCATCCCAAATCAGTGGATTTTCGGTCTGTGTAATGCACCAAATATTTAAATACCAGTTTGCAGACTACTTACTTGGCAGTGATCAACTATTTAGATAAGGTAGTCCAGCCTTGCTGCACACTATCTACACAAATCAAGCCACCGGCACTACCCTAGCACCTAGGTTTACTGACTAGCAAACACAATTATTGCTTAGGGGCATACCTGCTTAATTAATTTCCTTGTACAAAGAGTTAAGGAATTTTAGCTGTATGTTCTATACTCTGTACATACCTCATGTATGTTGTGGTACAAACTGCCTCTTTCTTGCAACTCCATAACCAATGCTGGTGGATGGATGCTATAGCCCATAAGTGGCACAAGATTGGGATGCCGGAACCTATAACAACAAAATAGTGGTGTGCAAGACCTTGTCATAGGGTGCAAAATTCACCTTCATACTGTGCATGCAGTTGAGTTCATAAACATTCTACCTTACTTCCTACCATGATCAGTCTGTTACAGTGCTTACAACAGCTTACTTTGTAAGAGCTCCTATTTCTGATTTCATTTGAGTCTCCGCCTGACCCTTTGACACTGCTCTTTCTCCCTCCTTTTTCGAAAATAAAGACAATTAGTAGTCAATGATGTCACTGGAGATGATTTGTCAAGTACATGTAGTATAATCCACCTTGGGCACTAATTGCAATATATTTTTCCTACAAACAAGCCTTAATTGTACTGTGGGATTTGTACTCTTGAGGAGGGTAGCCAAGTAAACTGCATGAAGTACAAATCACATACACCATAGGGAAGCCATGGCACAGCTGCCTTGTACCACAGTGTCAATTAGTGTCAATTGTGTTTTCACAAGAACGTCACAGCTGCCTAATTAGTTTGAGAAGAAAACCAGTAAGTTGAAGCCAGGGTACTTCAAAGGCACCGCTTAGGGTACCCTGTACACGGGATTTGTCCACTGTGGCAGTGCAATGTTTCAAGTGCCGTGCACTGTGGTACAAGTTCAAGTGTAGCAGAAACATAACATGGCATTGTCTAATTTTTAACCTCTAACCACATTGAGGAATTTGATAGCCACTTTGGTGTGCCTCAGTGTTCCAAGATAGACACTTCCATAGCCACCACTCCCAATCAAACTCTGTGAGCTGCAATTTTCAGTGGCTGCTAGCAGTTCTTCATACTTGAACTCCATATTGGGTGCTGATAACACAAAACCATAACAAGGAAGCTAACGGCAATGAAGCAGTGATGCTGATGATCAATATACAATACCTTGCAAAGACGACGGAGCGCTTTCAGCAACAGCAGTGGAGGGACTGGTACTCCCTGTTAACCAAACTTATAAACCTATTACAGCCCGTTATTATTGTAACAATACAAGCTTTACATACTCAAAGATCCACTTGGTTCACCACCCATTTGGCTCGTTCCTGAAAATTCAGTATCATTTGTAAATAAAGGTGCACCTAAAATCAATGTAGTCTATATAACTCACTGGGAAGCAGCCTTAGATCAATCATCTTGCTGCATGCTCCATCACTAGCGAATGTAACCTCACAGTGATAGATGCCAGGTTTTCGAGTGTAGATAACTGGACTGCATGGCAGCTCATCTGATGTGTGTGGCACTACACTCCACTTATACTTGCAATCCAGAGTGTGAGGATAAACAACACAATACAGAGGATACACAGACTTCAGGTCTGGTATGTCCACCCTGCCTGGAGATTGGTGGGTTATCTGAATACCTGCATGCATCAATAATAAAATAAATTACAATTCTGCAGTGGCAAATGCAGTCTGTAGCATCCCTACCACCATCAACAGAAGATGCTGCTGCTGCTGCTGCTCCAGCTCTAAAGACCGGCACCCCATCTATACACACAAATAAATTTAATGAAGACTTAGATTGTGACCTCATTAGCGAATCTTACCAACTGTGATGCTATCCACCACAAATCCATGGTCCTCAGGGTGGAAGGAGTGCTCTGCAAATGTAGCTGGATTAGTAGAAAGCACTCGAGCTCTCTGCAGTACATCCTCACGGGAGCCCCTAAATATGAACTGTTGTTCGTCCTCATCAAAGAGTGCATAGCTAACTGCATAATGAAGAGACACCAAATTATACAAGATCACTTGGATCCATAATTGTAATGGAAACTACCTTCAATCCTCTGCAGATGATGATCCACTTCATCGTCAGCACTTCTTCTGCCTACATATACAATTGTACTAGTATAATCACACAAACTTAATACTCTGCATAATTTTTTTTTTTTTTTTTTTTTTTTTTTTTTTTCCCTTTTTTTCTTTGCATAATTTGAAATACTAAGTTACCTCTGCTCTTGTTACGCTGCACGGGAAGACGCTGTGAATATGAAAGTAAACAAGTACGAATATTCAATTTTATATATTATTTCCTTTTGGCATTATGTTGAAATACCTTTGTGGTTTCCTGAGGATCGTCTATATATCCTACACCAAACTTCACGTTCTCAGGAGACTGGTGCATCAACCGAAAGTAGCCCCCCAGAGTCCACATGACACTCTCACCACCTATCTCCAGCTCTTCTGCGGGAATGATGGCACCTCTGGGTTTAAAAAGACTGAGGGTACGCCCGTCTTCATCTGCCAACCCAAACAGACCCGCCATCCGCTCAACAATATCACTGTATGTGTCCGTCTTCTGAGCCCGACATTCCATGTAGTTGCTTGCAGACTTGTAGAGACCTTTGGGGGTCACCTTCATCATACAGACTGAAACCTAACACACATTTTTGAGTGGCCTTTAGTTTGTGATCACTTCACTAGCTAGCTACAATATAGCTGAACTCACAGAAGTAAACACAGTGGTACCGGTTCCGCTACTTTCATGCTTCCTCTTCCTGGTGGTATTGCTAGATTTCGTTGTACCATGCGTGTGCCTCATCTCCTTCTGCATACGGTTTGCACGCTCAACTAGCTCTGTAGGATCTGATGTGGTCAGAAGGATCAAATACACGTACATGTGACTAGTATTGCTACAGTACAAGTCTGATTGCTGCAGTGTGTTGGCTACATGCAAAATAAATCTACAACTACGCATAGTGCAGTATACACAAGGTACACGGTCAGTAGGAAATCTAAATTCCAAGGCTTACCACATGTATACATGCGCATGCATGATGGGAATAGTCGGACACACTTGCCTCTAGCTATATGTAAGCTACTGTCTTTACCTTCATGGTCCCCATTGTCCTCTAGCAGGCTTTCCGCAGTTCTCTTTGCTGTTGTAGAGACGTTGAGCAACTCTTTCGCAAGCTTTCTACGCCGGGCGTTCCTTGTACTTGTAGCAGCCATAGCTATGTACTTAGCTTAGTGTGTACGCGCGGCCACGTGCCACGTGTTTCAGGTGACGTGCGCGTGACCGTGATTAATTAATATTATTATGATAATTATAACGTGAAACTTCACGTCAGTACCAGGAATGTCTTCGTCCGTAGCCCGATCCGCATCTTCTGCCTCACCAAGAAACATCAATTCTTCGGCCTGATATAGACAATAGTGCTTCATGTAACTACATAATACAGTGCAATGATATAATTAGCTATACTACCTTGTGGTAGTCAACAGCGTATGCATCCATTGTGAGGTAGATGACCGCCTCGGGGATCAACACATCCATGGTGTAAGTAAAGCGCTACAGAAGGCCGGATCATACTTGGGACTCAATAACGATGACATGAGCCTGCATGACATGCACACAACACCATTGCCTGCATTACATGCACATAACGGTGTGCCTGTATGTGTGCATGCGGCATTTGGGTGATTACCTCACTAAACATTTAGTTTTCACCTTTGTATCATTTGGACTGAATATCTTCAGCAATTCCTTCGCAATGAACTCCTGCTGCTCCGTCGTTACAATCTTTATACTGGCAGTTTGCCACACCATAGCAGCTGCAATGGCAAGAGGAATCAAAGCAACACTAGTTTTACCTTCCACTGAAGCAGTACCACGACACAATCAACATGCCTCGTTTTCTAGGGGGTCCATTGCTGTACACTTCATGCCTTCGTGAATCCTTCTGTCAGAAGAAAGAACTTGTATCTAGACCAGAATCAGTGACACTATAGTACACAATTCCGCTGTCCACCGGTACTCACTTCACCACTAGCTATCTCCCTCAGAGTGGGAACGCGGAAGCTCAGCCAGTCCCCAATCTCCTCCAAAGTAAATTCCCTAATACTGTACCATAAATATCGATGTAAAACCAACCCCCTTCACTATTAAACAGCGTATAGCTATTGCTATTTCTCTTACCTTTTCCCACTGGGAAAAAATGGTGAGGCACGAGAGCTCGAGGCATCCATGATCGATCGCGATATATCGAGCGACTTGCATTACGTCATGCAAAATGACAGCGCAGTGCTAGTGATTCGCATGCATGCGCGCGCTCCGGCCGGCCAGAGCTCTGTTCCCGGGTCCGGGCGCATTTTCGTTCTCGGGTCCGGGCGTGTTTTCGTTCTCGGGTCCGGGCGTGTTTTCGTTCTCGGGTCCGGGCGTGTTTTCGTTCTCGGGTCCGGGCGTGTTTTCGTTCTCGGGTCCGTCTTCGTTCTCGGGTCCGGGCGTGTTTTCGTTCTCGGGTCCGTCTTCGTTCTCGGGTCCGGGCGTGTTTTTGTTCTCGTTTTCGGAGTGTCTCTCTCGGCCACCACATGACTTGGATACGCCCCTTACGTATTTCGCGCATCCGCCAGCAGACATGCAAGCATTTTCGCCTTACCACCACACCGTCGCTAAGCGCATGGACTATCATCATGACAGCAGTGTGCCAGGAGGACGTGGAATACCAGGTATAGAGACAGAGGTGCTAGCTAGCGAAGCTAATATTATTATTAGACTCAAATGAAGAACAGAGCTGGAAAGGAACTGCATCAGCCTACACTACAACTACCTATAAATTATTTCGGTCCTAAATAATAAGCTTGAAATGGGTGCAGCGGTGTACTTGGATCTATACACCTTCCTTGGGAGGGGTGGGCAAATAATTATATTACATTGCTGTGCTCTAGTATTATCATTCATACTATGATAGCCACCTAGTTTGGATAGTATACAAAAAGTTAAGTGCACTTAATCCATTAGAAAGTCTTACTGGTACTCAGATTTGACATGCATAATTTTAGGCATTTTAGTCCATTATTTAGCTACAAGTAACCAGTGTATGTGTATGTCATCCAACTGTTAATTTCTCCACTATGGGCGACAATAGGAAATCTCCTCACATGTATACATGAAAATTGTGACTTCACAGGCAGCACATGCAGTTATGTAAATTGCACAATCATGTTCTGCAGCGAGCTGTTGCAGCGCTGAACAGTCTTCAGACAAATGCATCTGTCCGAGTCCTGAAGCAGAAGAAACAGAAGAGAGAAAAGCAGCGCTCCGATAATATGATCAAGATGTATCAGTATCTGGAGAGAACAGGGCTAAAGGTGTAAATAGGGGAGAACTTGCCTTCTTTACATGTTCTGTGTAGTTGGGTCACATATCATTTATCTGTGCACAGGTTGAAGTGTGTGTGGTACATGATTTGTACATGATTGTGCTCTGAAAAGACACGGCTAACAATGATCCTCCTTCTGCACAGGTTGAAGACCTTGATCGAATGAACGCCATTCATGTCACAGGAACTAAGGGAAAGGTAATAAAACATGTATAGGGTTGATTCAGTTGCAGTGTAGCCCCCAAACCTTGACCCACCTTCTTTTTGTCACTCAATAACAAAACTATGAATTCCTTTAGCCCACACACCGTGCAATAGCTGATAAATGAATCTTGTAACTTAGTTCCAATCGTTTGCCTAATCGATGACACCATCATGTGAATATTTCACCCAGATGGCGCCAACATGCCATAACAAATGAATGTTGCTGCAAGGAGATATATATCCAATATAATGCTATACTGGGTTCACTTGGTGTTACAGTAGTTTTTAACCAGCTGCTATCTCCTCTGCATGATTCTGAGCTGATACCAAATCATGCCGAGACACATCAAGTCTTATAAAGCCTCACTTGTTATGGTGTGGTGAGTATACTTAAGTTTTGCATTCATTTAACAGTGAATTCATACATAGTTGAAGCACCAGTGATTATTGTTCTGGGTTTTGTTTAGTTTCACTAGTCAAAAATATCTGATTCAACAAACAGACGTTTCGGTGGCTATACAGCTACCATCATCAATGCATAAAACAGTAAAACACCCGAGGGCAAGCTTAAAACCCTTTCAACCCGATAGCGCCCGTATGCACCCGAATTTTTCACGTGCTAAAACCCCGAGAGCGCCCGTATGCGCCCGAAACTGGATTCCGGCTATTTATCGCCATAGCTACGCGATCGGACTTTGGATAAGTGATTTACGTGTCACAGGAAGTCGAGCGAAGCATAATTAGCTGTGGCTTTCCATAGGGACTTTCCCCACAAATCGCGTTAGAAGTTTACTTGTCGATCGACGTGCACTTAGTGACGGCTATTACAGCTTATATCCTACGAGCAAGTTGTTGTATCGAGTTTGTACTAGCCAGTTAGCTCACCCACACTGGTAACCTACCGTTGCTGGGCCAGTCAGCCAACCTCTGCCGTGGTTTTGCCGTCATTCTCGGGAGCTCAGCGACAACCCGCGTTTCCACCGTTGTGTCTTTCCCAGGCCTCACTGTCAAGTCGCGGGACTACTTCAGGAACGAAGCAGGTTTGTTTTCAAGCCAAATAAGTATAACTATCAATACCTGAACTCAGCTATTTTACAAGATACAATGCCACAGTAGTGGCTCGATATGGGACGAACATACGAGTTATTTAGACTGTTAACCTGGTTAATAGGGTTAACAAGGTTAACTCTATGTCAGTGACATTTAAACAAGCCTATGAGTAGACTTAACCAGCTCGTGACTTTTGACTGTGTAAGCGTTAACTAAGGTAAGAGGTTAATGTACGTTAACATAGGTTAACAGTGGTTAACAGAGGTTAACATAGGTTAACATGGGTTTACAGAGGTTAACATAGGTTAACATGGGTTAACATGGGTTAACATAGGTTAACGTAGGTTAACATGGGTTAACAGAGGTTAACGTAGGTTAACAGAGGTTATCATAGGTTAACAGAGGTTAACATGGGTTAACAGAGGTTAACGTAGGTTAACAGAGGTTATCATAGGTTAACAGAGGTTAACATGGGTTAACAGAGGTTAACCACTGTTAACCTATGTTAACGTACATTAACCTATGTTAACCTATGTTAACCTATGTTAACTTTTGTTAACCTCCGTTTACCTCTGTTAACCTACATTAACCTCTGTTAACCTATGTTAACCTATGTTAACTTCTGTTAACCTCCGTTTACCTCTGTTAACCTATGTTAACCTATGTTAACCTCTGTCAACCTCTGTCAACCTGTGTTAACCTCTGTTAACCTACGTTAACCTCTGTTAACCTGTGTTAACCTATGTTAACCTATGTTAACCTCTGTTAACCTATGTTAACCTATGTTAACCTATGTTAACCTATGTTAACCTATGTTAACCTCTGTCAACCCACGTTAACCTATGTTTACCTCTGTTAACCTCTGTTAATCTCTGTCAACCTCTGTCAACCTATGTTAACCTATGTTAACCTCTGTTAACCTATGTTAACCTATGTTAACCTACGTTAACCTCTGTTAACCAACGTTAATCTGTATCAACCTAAGTTAACCAATGATAACCTGTATCAACTTCAGTTAACCAATGGTAACCTGTATCAACCTCAGTTAACCAATGGTAACCTCAGTTAACCTGTGTTAACCAATGGTAACCTGCTAAGTAATCATCCTAGCCAGCTTCCAGCTTTACGTAAAAATCATCCGGCTATGAATGCAACCGACATGGTGACATGTTAGTTAACCTTGTTAACCCAACTAACCAGGTTAACAGTGAAAATAACTGCAATCATTCGCCCCAAATCAAGCCAGGTCTACAATGCCAATGAATCGATACAACACAAAAATCGCCATTTTTCATTAGCGTTTGTGTAGCCACGCGATTGATTTCTGCGCATGCGCCTCGGGGTCAAAGGGTTAAGTACAAAAACACATAAAAACGGTTATTGTTGTGCATGCAAGTACAACTTGCAATTGCAGAATTGCAGGTAAGATCTTTACAGTGAGTATACATACACTGTAGTAGTGTCATGACCAGATTCTCACATGCAAACCTGGATTCTTTCTAGTCCCCCTCTGGTGTGAGGCATATAATTATGGATAATCCCCTTGAGTCTTTCCCATGTGTTCATGCTGCAGGGCTCTGTGTGTGCCATGACTGAGAGTGTCCTGCGGGCTCACGGGCTCAAGACAGGATTCTACTCGTGAGGAGATCCTGTGCTATGAAATCATTTGGCATTAATTTATGGCCTGCCGTTTGCGTCAAAACTCGAATTTTAAGGCATCTTAATGAAACCATGTGAGCTACACTAATATAGACTGATGTTTGCTATCGACATTAATTTTACTAAACATCGATCGACATTTTCTAAACATCGGTCTGTTTGCTAAACATCGATCAACATTTGCTAAACATCAGTCTGTGCTAAACATTCGCTAAACATTGTTCGACACTATTTTACTAAACATCGATCGACATTTGCTAAACATCAGTGCCGTTTGTGTCAAAACTCGGATATCGATCTATGCAGTGGCGGATCCAGGGGTAGTTCATTGGGTTCGGTTGAACCGCCCTTCTTACAGTTGAATTAATAAAGAACTTACCTTACTTTCAACCTATAATTTCAAGCGCTTGCTTGCAGCGGTAATGAGCATCGAGGGCAACATCGAGTGCTCAGGTTAATCGAAGTGGCTATTGGTCCGGCAGGCAGCTTAGGGTATATTAGGGCCAGGGCCGGTTCTAGATGCGCACGCATTTCCGGTACCTATACCTAGAGTATGTACTTACTGCCGGACCAATAGCCACAGCACAGTTCAATATTAACTAGCTGCCGTTACATTGCAACTCGTACTCCTGGCTGAAACCGAATGGCTTGGTAACGAGACCACGATCTAGTATATTTACGTGTACGTACGTATTACGTTGCGTGAGCGAAAATTGGACAAGAAACGGAAGCACATGGCGGCCCCGGGTCCTACAACCCTTTTACATTGATAACTGAAAAATGAAGGCGAAAAATTTTCCCGTGCTTCGCGTCTCTGTGCACTGCCTTTGGCAGCAGCCCTGCATATAAAAGAACCCCCCCCCCCCCCCTTTCTAAAATCCTGGATCCGTCCCGCCTGCTATGTTTGGTAAATGTCAATGTTTAGCCGCAAAATGTCGATCAGTGTTGTTTAGCAAACAGACCGATGTTTAGCAAACAGACCGACATTTAAATGTCGATCGATGTTTAGTAAATGTCGATCAATATTATTATTTTAGCAAACATCAGGTGTAAATCATGTGGTTTCATAAAGATGCCTGGTTCCTACGCAACTGTTCAAATCTAGAAATTCACGTATGGCGTGCCGTTTGACACAAACGGCACGCCATACGTGAATTTCTAGATTTGAACAGTTGCGTAGGAACCATGGGGGCTCCAGGGGCTGGTGCCCCCCTTTACGCCACTGTTGAATACTGCAATACACCATTGGTGTATATTCCCCCCCCCCCCCCCCTCCACCTTCACACACACTGTTCACATCCTTACACACAACCCTTGCCCACACCAGCTCTCCTCATTTGATAGAGGTGAGGGAGAGAATTCGTATCAATGGCAGGCCACTCTCCAAGGTGCAGTTTGCCTCATATTTCTGGGACTGCTACAACAAACTCAACTCCTCAAAGGTGTGTACTGTGTGACTGCCACTTTCTGTCAGCCATTACATTGTGGTAGGTACTCCATTTGGCTGCCAGTAGTACAGCTATATCTCTGTATTATAGGAACAATATGGAGGGGCCATGCCGGCCTACTTCCGATTTCTCACTGTGATGGCATTCAACGTCTTTCTCCAAGAAAAGGTTTGGCCTAACACTTGCTAGTGTCTCTGCCGTGAGGGGTACGGATGTGACCACGGCTGTTGTCCTTGTGTTGTGTGGCAGGTGGACGTGGCTGTGGTGGAGGTGGGGATTGGAGGAACATACGACTCAACCAATATTATGCCGTAAGTCTTCCCCCTCTGTCCACCCCTCCCTCCTTTCCTCTGTCTTTCCATTAATTGCTTGCACCCTCCATCCCTCCCTCCACAGTAATCCTCTTGTGAGCGCAATCACCTCAATTGGCTATGACCATGTCGCAATCCTGGGAGACACCCTAGCCAAGATTGCCTGGCAGAAGGGAGGCATATGTAAAGTTAGTCCACACTCACACACTTATAGAGTAGCTACTGTTAGTTGGCAAAGCAAGTCAATCTACGTGTACGGCACACTGACACTACCCATGCACACACACATGCCACACACACACACACACACACACATGCACACACACCACACACATATGCACACACGCGCGCACGCACACATACAGCCTGGTCACCCTGCATTCACCGTCCCTCAGTTGGCAGAACCTCTGAAGATGCTGTTGGAAAGAGCTAAAGAGCTGAAGGTTGTTCACAATCCGATAATAAAAGAGACTTTCTGTTATAGTCAGTATTTTCTGTCTTGTGTAGGCCTCTTCCTTTCACGTTGTTCCTGAACTGTCAGACTATCCCGGGGAATTCCCAGGTAAGTGTTCACTTTGTTGCTGTAGCTAGGTACTGTTATGGAGAAAGCGGATGCTCTATGCTGGTCATGTCTTTGACGGGATTTTTGAAATGGTCCTTCTATCTTCCAGAGCTGGGTCTGCCTGGAGACCACCAACAGATCAATGCCTCTCTCGCGGTGCAGGTGTGCAGAGCGTGGCTGCAAGAGGTTGGGAGGTGGGACAAGATGAATGGTAAGTGCAACTCCCTCATGCGAAGTTGTAGCCTAAGTATCAGGTGCTGGGTGCTTCCATTGGGTGATATGTGATAAAGGAAGCAAGAGATCATGCGTCTGTCTTGTGGCTGTCATATGGACTGATCAGGTGGCTGTCATGTGACTGTCATCTCACTTCCAGGAGCTGCCCACAGTGTGGAGAGGATCAGGGAAGGTGCACTAGTAGCAAATCCCTTTCACTTGACTCCAGAGTTCCATGAAGGTACATCCTCATTGACCATGATTACACTCTCGCTGCAGGTTATTGTCAGTTATTCCTGATTTGCCACTCACTAACTTTGCTAAAAGATAGCAGCTTTCCTCCTGGTTTGTGTCCAGGTCTCAGGTTGTGTCGATGGTTGGGCCGGAGCCAGACCATCTGTCGCCAGGGCGTGACCTACTTCCTGGATGCAGCACACACACCAAACAGTGTGAAGGTCTGTCCTGTGCTGGGAGGAGGCAGAGTTGATAGTGGCCTCCTCAACAAAACACACATTGAAACATTTCCCCAATAGTGCTGGAAAGAGTGCTTCCTTTTCAGGTGTACACATGTACACCTGCTTCTGCTTCCTCTCCTGCAGGCCAGTGCAGAGTGGTTTGTGAAGGCAGCCAGTGAGGAACCTCAGACAATCAAGTAGGTTGGGTAGAAGGTAAGGGGTGGGGGTACATACTTGCAATATCCCAGGTAGCTATGGGGGAAGAGCTGCAGCTAGATGCTCAGTTGTCATTATACTCTCATAAGCAAGAAAATCTTGGTGTTCAGATACTGGAGTGGGAATGGAATGAGACAGAATGGGCTTAATTATAACCGACTATCCAAAAGGTCAATGAACCTCTCCAGTGTGTGATATAGCTGTATTGAGGCTGCTTGTGTCCCTCTGTTCACCTCCTCCAGGAACCCAGTAGTACGTATCTTGCTGTTCAACTTGACAGGGAGGAGGGACAACAGGGCCCTCATTGAGCCCCTGATGGTGAGAGATGGCCACACACACAGCAGCTACCAAGAAATAAGTTGCTTGTGTGTGTTCTGTAGGTGTGTGGTTTTGACTATGCAGTATTCTGTCCAAACATTGCTGACAGCAGCAAACCCAACACAGGAGGTAAGACAACAACAGTTACTGGTAGGTGGCGACACTTATATTAAGTGTTATTTGTCCTAACAATTTCCTAGATCAGACCAACTTAATGGTGACCTTGGATGACCAGTACGCTCGGAGCAAGGCCATTGAACAGACCTGGCTCCAACTTCATGCTGAGAAACAGCTGTTGACAGGTGATACAAGTCATGAGACCCTACCCCATACTTCTGTGTTCCCTTGTATCAGCCGTGCATTGCACTGGATCACTTCTGGACACGATTCCTCTCTCCCCCTCCCCCACAATGAGATGACAATGCCATCCGGCCATGCCCCTCCCCTGGACATTGCCAAGGCAACCCACATACAGCTGCTAGTGACTGGCAGCTTACATTTAGTGGGTGCAGTAATGAATGTAATGGGCTACACTGCAGACGATGTGTGATAGTGTAACAGAACCTGTCAATTCATAGTTGCCATTTGTACTATAGCTATTATGCAACATAGACCTTAGTGTTAACATGTAGTATAATTATATTTTAAGTTGGCACCTAATTTCCTCTAGTGGTTACACCACCTGTTGAGTTGTGTACATTTGATCTCATATGTTTGTATTCAGTTTTAGGATGTACTATACCACTTTATTAGTTCTATTGCTTAGGTCATAGCTATTCCTTCTAGAACGGCCTTCCATGTCTTCATAAGAAGCTGTATCAGTTGTGTATGTCAGTTCACTTAAATTTAGATATGTATACAAATTTTTTTCGCCTTCATTTTTCTGTTATCAGGATGGGCTCTCATGGCACCTTCGTGCTTTGTTCCAGATGTATGAGAATCGATGCTGCGCCAGATCAGCAACTCGATTCGCGTACATCACAAGGCGCGCGAGTGACTTGTGCGAACGAGCAGTCATATGGCTCCGCCCCTCAACTTGGCTCCACCCCACCAGTGCCGTCATTTACCGCTTAGCTCCTCCGAGCTCAGATGTAGCCGTCCATCAAAGACAAACACAGAGAAGTACGCAGACATGTGCACTGTACTGCACTGCCAATAATTCTAAAGCAGCTGCTTGCTATAACTTTTATGTAGTTGCCATGGATTTCAAGTTGGCAGTAAACAATAATTGTATATCCTGGGGGCTCAATAGAAAACCCCTTACGAGGTTTTCTATCAGATTTAGATACCTCGCAGTGAGTAATCTGATCGGTGGAATTGGTACAACTATACTCTAAACAGAGATAGAGTGATATTGCAGCTATATAGCTACCTATATGTATACAAGTCCATGCAATCATGGAAACTCTTAAGCCAACTGTGGCATATGCAGCATGCCGCATGACTCTTGTTTGTTCACTGATAAACTATAAGTGCATGGTTACAAAACAGCAGGAAACATTCATTTTAAATCACTTCTTTCTTCAGTCTGACTCTGTGTCCGAGTCTCCTAAAAGAGCAAAGCGGTTATGGTGAGCAAATTTAGACTTGACCATAATTGTTCTCTGTTCTTTCTCTTTCTTCCTTTTGATGGTCGCTACTGCTACTGGTGGTTCTTCCCTTACTTGCTTGTCTACGGACTTTGATGGCAACTCAGGAACATGGTGTCCCAGGTGAAACAGTACAACTCCAAGCAACGTTTCATATAGTGCATGATCAATGGGTGCTGTGGAGGCTTTTTGATCTATATTTTGTGCACTTGCAAGATGGAACGCAATTTTGCCATCATAAAGGAAGGCTGGAGAAACGATTTTCAGTGGCTCCATCAAGAGTTGACAAAGGGACACAGACTCAAAGTACACACACTGCCACTGAGCAAAAGAATGCAGGACTCTCATCCATTTTGGGCTCCTTCGAAACTCACTAGGAATAACTGACTCCTTTCGCAGACTTGATAGATCAGCTGTACATGTAGAACAAAACAAAATACACAAGATCAAAGCCTTAACAAGGTGTAGGGGGACATTAGCATTTCTAGCCCAGTACACAAGCGACGCAGTCACTAGTTGCCAGCTTTCATCGAGCTCCTCAACAACTCTGTCATTGCAACTGAGCGCTGTGAAAAATAAGTGCTTTCTATCTGGAAGATTCAATTTGGGAACATTCTCAGCTTCAGGAAGCTTCAAGTCATTGGTAGTATCCATAGCGTCTACCTTCTCTTGTCCGAGATCAAGCCCGCACCGGAAGGTCTCAGCTACAGGAGAAATTCCAAGAAGTCGATACATGTACTGGCGTAATGGCTTGCTGACTTTTAGGGAGCTCGGAAGTTGTGAGTTGTCAACAACAATACGTAAGAAGCATTTGCCCAGCACTACAGCTTCCATGATTGATAAAGGTAAGTTGGCCTGCCGATACCGTTGCAGTAACCAATCAGGAATGCTACTTCCAGTTACTTGCCTCAGTTCAGTTGAAAGCTTAAGATCATCTGGGTTTACAGTACTCTGCAAGACGTACATTCTTTGTGCTTTTTTGCAGTTGTTTTCAAGGCCTCTTTTATCGAGTTTCAGTGGAATAGAATCAATCTGATCCACAAAATTTTGCATAGACTCGAATTGGCTTGCGTAACGAACAACAGCCATTGTCTTCTTGGTGCCAGCGACTAATTTTGCACATACATAGTGCATGAAACTCAATGAATCGACTGCTGTAAGAAAATCATTTCCCAAAATCGCTGGAATAATGAATCGCAGATTGTCATCCTTGAACTTGAACTGCACTGTGAATGACCTCACACTGAACACCTCTGCTGTCACACGAGTAGACTTCCAGTGGAAACGATCCATCGGCATGTAGCCACCTTCCACATTAAACATGAAGAAGTCAGAATCAGAAGACAGAACCGGGCAAGAGTAATGGTTTGCTATCTGTACTATCACAGCATCAGCGTCACCATCAACTACATGCATAGGAATTTTGAGCTCACGCAGAGCTTGCTGAAACACCACGACAGCAAGTGCAGGGAGGATGAGTCCCTTATGTCCCGACTTTGGACCGTCGACAACAACAGAGTGAATCTGCTGGATCCACTGCCTGCGACGCCGGATGGTCTCTTTGGTCTTCTCCTGTTTGTAGTCAACGCCATCAAACACGACTATAGGGTATATGTCAGCACGTTGCAGAGCATGAAAGAACTGAAGTACCTCATTCTGGTACTCCGGATACTGGCCACCATGGATCCAGTCTACTTGGTAAAGTTTGTGACAGAGGCTATTACCGTCGATGACTAGTCTTCCCCGCACTTCCCTTCGCTCCCATTGTGTAAAGAAAGCGTCGATAAAGGAGGTAAGTCCGTGAACACCCATCTGTAGACTGTAGCTACCTACATACCGTTGTAGCTCCCGGATCCCAGACCCTTCTTGGGCGGGACCCGCCCCGCCCTCCCCGGAAACGAAACGCAGAAGAGTCTGGGAACCAAACTACGTTGTAGCTGGTGTTTTTTTGCATACTGGAAGCGATCAAAAGCTGGAGGTGTGGAAGGCCTGGGACAGGGGCGGCGGAACAGGTCCGGCAGACCCGGCAACTGCCGGACCAATGTTTTGACAAACCATGGTAGTTGTCAGGCGGCACTGAGCGTCCCCCTCCGTGGATACATAGCTACTTACTGGGGACCAGGCTCGAGGGAAAGTCTGTTTACGAGTCCAGTTGCAATGCAGCAAAATTTGAAGTGTCTGGACACACACCGGGCGCTTGTTGAGTTCGATGGCGAACAACTACGTGCTGACTACCACCACAGATAATAGAGCGTTTGTTTACGCTATGCTACCACGTGCGATTTAGAAAGGGGTGGAGCCAGGAAATGGAATAACAGCAGCGAAAAACTCGTCGCCTTATAATTAGTAGGCGTGGGCTACCAGCGCAGCGTACATTTCCCTTCCACGTCGAGAGTGAGACGGTCATGGATTGCACGGAAACCAGACAGCAGTGGCAGTGCAGTGCAAAGCACGAAGGTGCTACGAGACCCCCATCCAGGCAACTGAAAAATGACCGTGAAAAAGTTTTCCGCGCTTCGCGCGATATACAGATCGGCGCTACGCACCTCTACACACTGCCTTTTTTTTTTTTTTTTTTTTTTTTTTTTCTATGAAAGTTTATGCCAAAGAAGCACAGGGTATACAAAATAGCATAAAGCTAATGTTATTGCACCCAGGAGTATCAATAAGCAATGATACACAAACACAAAAGGATAAGCATGGTTACAACACTGATTCTAATGTACTCTTATGGTATTCATACACGATTAAACTAAGTGAATGGTCTAAGTAAATGTTTAAAATTAGGGTAGTTAGCAGCACATACCACGTAATCTGGTAGGTAGTTCCATTTCCGCACAGAGTCCGGGATGAATGAATGCTGAAAGCAATTTGTCCTGGCAAAGGGTTGCTCAAGCATAAGCGGACGCATTGCATGTGAAGGATTATGCCTGGGAACTATAACACCAGAGGGAAAGTAACACAGTCCATTGACAATTTTGAAAAGATGGCAGAGCTTTAGGTAGAGTCGACGATTTTCCAGGGTTGAGAGATTACACATGTTTAAGAGCTCACTGTAGCCAGTGTCCCACTGTTTTGAACAGACACGTAGACCAAACTTTTGCACATTCTCGAGCATATTTATGTCCTGTGCCAAGTGTGGGTCCCACACTGGTGCAGCGTATTCAACATGTGGCCGGACCAGGGAAACATACAGCTGGAGTAGGGTTCTGCTATCCGCATGATGGTAGTATCGCCTGTAAAGAAGGCCAATGATCTTTCTTGCCTTGCCACATGCACGCTGAATGTGTTCTGACCAGGATAGGTCAGAGGATATCATCATTCCCAGATATTTGAAAGATGGTACTTTTTCAAGGATGCATCCATTGAGAGAGAGTGGAGTGGTTGGAACATAGTGACTTCTCTTTCTGGAGATTAGCATGAACTTGCACTTAGTGGTGTTAAACGTCATGAAATTTCGAGTGGTCCAATTACTCAAGGCATCAATGTCAGATTGAAGAGCCACATAGTCTTCCTTTGAGGATATAGGACGGTATAGCAAAATGTCATCGGCATAAATAACAATCTTGGATGCCTCTGAGATGTTTGCGTGAGTAATGTCATCAATATAGATGAGAAAGAGAAGAGGGCCAAGTATTGAGCCTTGCGGGACACCAGAGATCACATGAGCTGACTGGGAGGATGCACCATTTAGGACTACAGCCTGGCGTCTCTCAGCCAAGTAGTTGTGAATCCATGTAACAATGCAGGGATCCAAACCAAGCTGTTCAAGTTTTTCAAGTAGAGGTAAGTGAGGGACAGTATCGAACGCCTTTTTGAAATCAAAGAAGATTGCACCGATTTCTGTTCCCATTTCAAGCTGTTGGAGCCAATCATGTGTTGTATGCAAAAGTGCAGACACCGTGGACTTTCCTGGCTGAAATCCCCATTGGGAATCAGCCAGTGGACAGTTAATCAAGAGATGGTTGCTTATGAGGTTGTAAAAATGGCGTTCCAAGGCTTTACTCAAGATAGATAGGAGAGATATAGGTCTGAAATCAGATGTACTTTGGGCCTTGGCCACTTTGGGGATGGGAACGACAGAGGAAAATTTCCAGGCGGAAGGAGGGTGACCACACTTAATCGAACAGTTGAACAACTTGGTGACAGAGGGTGCAATTGCACTAGCTGTAGACTTCAACATACGTGCTGAGATACCGTCTGGCCCACTGGCTTTTGAGCAATCTAGAGATTTGAGTAACTGACAAACCTCGGCCTCAGTACATAGTATAGCAGGTGGGCACTCAGGGACTGTAGTAGGGTTTGTAGTGGAGATAGGGTGGCAAGACTGGTTGAAACAGCTGGAGAAGAAAGCATTGAGTGCATTGGCTTTATCTACATCAGAGTAGCAGGGAGAATTGTTGTGTGTTAATGTTCCAACTGAGCTATCGTTGTTACTGAGGACTTTGACAGTCTTCCAGAATTGCTTGGCATCATTTGGATTAAGTCTGCGAAAGTATCTTTTCTTAGCTTGACGTAGCTGGGAAATTACTTTATTTCGAGCATGTTTGTATTGGGAGTTGTGCAATGAAGATCCAGACCTTTTAGCTCTTTTGAAAAGGCAGTTTCGCCTGTGCATGGACTGAACTAAAGATTTGTTTAGCCAAGGGAGATTGCGTCTCTTAGGAGGAAGAACTTTCTTCGGTATACACTCATCCATGATAGACATGAAAGTATTTTGCCAGTCGGAGCAATATTGGTCAATGTCTTCAGAAATCAAAGCGTCCCAGTCAGTATCATTAATCATTGCAGAGGCTTTTCCAAAGTCAGCATGTGCATATCGCCACACTGTTCGTCTACGCACATGAGATTGTTGTCGTGGAAGGGGAGCTTTCCAGCTGATATTCAGATGCAGGCCATTGTGGTCTGACGTGGCCAGAGGGGGAATGACAGAACAGTCCAAAACTTGCGAAGGAGCTGAAGTGAGAACCAAGTCAATAAGGGAAGTGTTGCCATTTGGAGAGACATGAGTATGACCAGTTACAACCTGTGATAAACAAAATAAATCTGTTATGTTACAAACTTTATGAAACAAAGGATGAATAGAATTATTCATGTTTACATTAAAATCACCTAGAAGTACAAAATGTGAAAACTGTGAGATGTTTACAAAACCTAAAAAATTTGAAAGTGAGTCAAAAATAGAAGCTGGTGAACTTGGGGGACGATAAAAAGCTGTGATACAAATTTTAAATTCAGGTGATGTAACACTATAGGTAAAATCTCCAGGTCATTGAAATGATGAAAAGGCAACACGTCTACTTTGAGGTGATTCTTAATGTACATTAGAACACCTCCTCCATGCCTGTTACGGTCTCGACGTAACAGCTGGTAACCCAGGATACAAATCTCATTGTCTGGGATGTCTGCACAAAGCCAGGATTCAACAATGGAGATGACATCAGGATTGTGTGCATCAACAAGTAAGGAAAGTTCATCTAGTTTTGGAACAAGACTACGAGCATTGAAATACATGACAGTCAGATTGTCTCTACCTGCAGCCGATATTGAGTTTGAGCTTTCACCCAACACGGTACGATTGCAAGTTAGTACTGTTTGTCTAAAAAAGGTAGTGGTTGTGTACATTCTTCAAGCTTCCAATTTGTCTGATTTTGAACACTTTCCCATTCAGACTCAAGCGTACAAAGGATGTTTTCAGGAGCACGCAGAATGAACCACCACCGATTAACACTTTTACCATCTTTGCTAGACTTGTACTTCCTCCTAATCTCAACCTTATCACACACAGTGGTAAATCTTTTGAGAACATTTTTTACAGTACCTTGTGTACAACTTCTCAAAGTGCCCCAAATTCTGCGGACACCAGATACCTTTGTACGTTGTTGAGAACCTGAGGTTGAGGTACTCTGACCTTGGACTGGCGCACTATGCCTCCTGTTCCTTTGGTAGCTAGGCTGGCCACTGCTCTTTTGCTTCCCATTCTTGTTACTGTTGTCCTTCCTCATTTTGCTTCCTCGCTTGTCTTTCCTGGTGACAGTATGCCATGGTTTCTCACCCTCCTTCACCTGAGCAGCTGGTGAGGATTCAATTGGCACTTCATGAGGGACCTTGTTAGCAGCGTCAGAGTTCTTTGCAGAAGACAGCCGTGGTGTGGCAAGCTTCTCCTCCTTCAACTGTTTGACCTCCTCCTTGAGGTATTCCACTGTCTCCAGTAACGTAGTTATCATTCGACGGTGTTCAGCTAGAGAGCACGAGGGACAGACGAACGGCTTATCACTTGAAGCTAGGTCTCGGTAATTCTCCTTGTGTACACCTGCACACCATCTATGGAGCCATTTCTGGCAGGTGCCCTCACACAGAAGAGCCTCCTGGCCTTCGAACGTCTCACTCGCTTCAACGATAATATTGCAGCATATGGGGCAGGCCTGTACGCACTCAGGGCTAGACTCCTCGTCCGCGTCAACGAGGACCGGCGTGGCAGGTGGTGGCTTTGCTTTCTCCCTGCGGTTGGCGGGCATCTTACCCGGAGCTTGGATTTCACACCTTGAGGGACCTTCTGCCAGTTCCAAAGTTTTGGCTCCACTAGTGAGCCTCACAGGGGTCCGGCCAGGGACGGCCTTGAGAGCTTGGCTGCCTGCGGTTCTTGCCGAAGTTCGGGGCATTATGGCAAACGGTTATTCGACTTGAGGAAAGACACGAAAGCAGGCCTTCGGCAGTGGACGTATCCCATTTTGCCGTACCAAACCCAAATTGCTTCCGCCGGCCCTGTGGGAACGAGGCTAGCTGGTGCTATAGCATCCGTCATGTGACGATAACGCCCATAATGAAATTCATTGATATTCGGCAGACGACACGAGTCAGATCTGCAGAATAAAATACAAGTAGCTTCGCTCGCTCAGCTAAGCTTACTTGCCCCTCGTTCGCCTACGTGAGTAATCCGGCGCCGGACAGCTCTCTGTGCAGAGCTGCTGCTCCCCGATTGCGTCCGCTTCAGCTGCTGTTCCCCCCTTGATTGCATCCGCCAGCTGTTCTGGAATATTCCAGCCCATGCCCCAATGCATGAAACTACTGTTCTCGAACAGTTCAATAAATTGAAGAACGATGGTCGCGCGTCACTGTCCCACACATCATACACCAGTATGAAATACAGTGGGGTGTTTCATGCTGGAACTCACAACCATGCATTGATAGTGAAGTAGCTAGCTATCTGCACAACCGTGCAGTTGCTAATGGCATGCCTACATAAATCAATCAATCAATCAACATTTTATGTCACTTGCATAAAAGCAACCAGCCTGGGGAGGCTTATGAGACAGGGTATTTATCATCATGATATGTGATATAATCGGATAGTTTACAAATGCATAAAAATTTTGTGGTTTGCAAGAATATACATGCTGTGGGATGTGCTGGGAGGTGTGGGTACAGAGACAGCCTACATGAAGGACAGACAGCCTTCCACTGGCACCCCTCTCGGAATACCAGAGGACAGACTACATGAAGGACGGACAAGCCTTCCTCTGGTACCCCTCTCGGAATACCAGAGGACAGACTACAAGTATGACGGACAAGCCTTCCCCGGTGCCCCTCTCGGAGCACCAGAGGACAGACTACATGTAGGACAGACAAAGCCTCCCCCTGGTGTACCCTTCTCGGGATGCCAGAGGACAGACTACATGTAGGACAGACGAAGCCTTCCCCTGGTGTACCCTACTCGGGATGCCAGAGGACAGACTACATGTAGGACAGACAAAGCCTCCCCCTGGTGTACCCTTCTCGGGATGCCAGAGGACAGACTACATGTAGGACAGACAAAGCCTCCCCCTGGTGTACCCTTTTCGGGATGCCAGAGGACAGACTACATGTAGGACAGACAAAGCCTCCCCCTGGTGTACCCTTTTCGGGATGCCAGAGGACAGACTACATGTAGGACAGACAAAGCCTCCCCCTGGTGTACCCTTCTCGGGATGCCAGAGGACAGACTACATGTAGGACAGACAAAGCCTCCCCCTGGTGTACCCTTCTCGGGATGCCAGAAGACAGACTACGTGTAGGACAGACAAAGCCTCCCCCTGGTGTACCCTTCTCGGGATGCCAGAGGACAGGCTACATGTAGGACAGACAAAGCCTCCCCCTGGTGTACCCTTCTCGGGATGCCAGAGGACAGACTACATGTAGGACAGACAAAGCCTTCCCTTGGTGTACCCCTCTCGGAATGCCAGAGGACCGACTAACATATAGGACAGACAGGACAGACAAGGCTTCCCTGGCACCCCTTTTGAGAATACCACTGCTATATAGCAAGGAGTGCACATCGTTTGGTGTACATACAGAAAATGAGTTTACAAAGGTGTCTTGGTTGTTGGGACAGCTTTAGAATTGAGAGGGCTTTTTCAGTGGGATTCAAACACAGAAACTGGTTTCCCTCTATCCCACACATGACGTTGAAGAGGTCTGTCCTTTCATTTTGTAAGGCAGGGCAGTGCAGTAAAAAGTGTTCTTCATTCTCCACATCTAAGGAGCAGAGTTTACACAGCCTCTGTTGGAGAGGTCTTGCAGCACACCCAAAGCGACCTGTCTCCACCTCCAATGGGAGGCACCCCATTCTCAGAGCAGCCATTACTCTTCTCCAGTCTGCTGGAATTGGACCAGTCACATAGGCCTCTGCGATAGGTTGGGGTTTCAATGTCCTGTAGAGTCTGAGCCTGCCTGTTGTCTCAGAGCCCCGGGGGAAGGTCCAGAGGGATCTACTCCACTCTTCAAGCTCTCTGGCAGCCAATGCATCCCAGGCAGAATCTAGGAAGTCCTTCCTGTTGAAATTCATCTGATCAGAATTGCACTGTGAATCTCCTAGTAGCTTCCTGACTTCTGTTGCCCAGTTATGCACTCCACCATCAGCCAGGTTGCAGCTCCATCTGAATACATCCTGTGTTATCCTCCCTTCAGGTAGGGTGCAAAGCCTGTGCCAAAATCTCACAACTGCAAGTCTGGTGTAAACTTTCATAGGTACCCAACCCATTTCCCCTTGCAATGCAACAATAGGGACCCTCATACTCACATTAAGAAAGAAACGCATGGCCCTATTTTGAATCACTTGTATCTTATTGTGAAACTTGAAGCCCCACAATGCTGCTGAGTAGTCCACTACAGTGATCACAAGGGACTGGAAGAGTTTAGTGAAAGCTGAGTATGGGAAGCCACCAGCTGATCTGCTCTTACTGATCAATCTGTTTAGGGATCTGTTGGCATTTGTTACAATGTGGTTAACTGACTCAGCCATATCCCAGTGTTCATTTACCCAGAAACCAAGGTATTTGTAGTTATGTGAGATTATGATGTCTAGATTTCCTACCTGAAAATTAAAACTTGTTCGGGGGAATCTTTTGCCTTTTTTCCTGAAGTGTATCACATTGGATTTCTTTGTATTGATACTCAGACCCCATTTACTACACCAGGAGTGTACAGCGTCCAACAACTTCTGTAGATCTTGCTCATTTTCAGTGAGTAAGATTATATCATCTGCATAGACAAGTGAGGAAATCATTCTGCTATCGCACGGAATGCCTATATTTAGATCATTGATATGCTGAATCAGGTCATTAATGTACATGCTAAACAGAGCAGGGGATAGGAGGCACCCCTGTTTGACTCCTTTGTCTACAGGGAACCAATCAGAGAGTTTGTCATTCACTCGTACACTGCTCAGAACACTGGAGTACATCGCTTTTAGAGCATCTAAAAAGAGCCCATGCACCCCATAACCCCCCACCTTCAGCCAAAGGCAATCTCGCAGCACTGAGTCAAAGGCTTTTCGGAGATCTATGAAAGCTGCAAAGGTAGACTTCCCACAGGCTTTCCTAGATTCTACCACTGAAGCCAGGGTGAACAGGTGGTCTTGTGTGCAACGACCCTTCCTAAAACCATTTTGCTCATCCTCTAGCAAATTGTTATCCTCCAGCCAGACATTTAACCTCTGGTTTAGGATCTTAGAGTATGCTTTCAGGACCACAGACTGGAGACAAATGCCTCGATAGTCTTGGGGTTTTCGGGACTCACCGTTACCTTTGGGAATGGGTTGAATTATACCTTTACCCCATGGTGAAGGGGTTATTGAATTTTTGAAGCAAAATTGAAAGAGTTGGTGCAGAAACTGAATGCAGTCATCCTGTTTGAGGAAGGCTGGTTTCAGGTGATCAGCTCCTGCAGCTTTATTGTTATCCGCACTCATAACTGCTGCCTTTACTTCCTCATATGAGATGTCTGCATTTAGTTCAGTGGCATCTATGGGGTTCTGGTGGTGGAGGGGCGTGTCCAGGTCGGAAGAAGGTTGTCCTGTGACTGGAGGTCCTTCAGAAAACAGGGTTCTAAAGTATTCACCCCAACAGTCTACTACCGCTTCAGGCTGTTTAACTTCATTACCGCTAGAGTCAATCACTGAGGCAGGGAGTTTTGATTTAGCACGAACACCAAGGTTGTTGAAATATTTCCAAAAGGCTTTGGGGTTCTTTTTACATTTGAGCAACAGCTCCTGGTGTTCTTTAGCTTTGTATAGACGTTTTGCATATCTGACTGTACTGTCAAACGTTTTCTGGGTCAGTCTGTAGGTCTGTAGCTTGGAGTGGTTTTTCCTATCCTTTGACCAAGAATGAAAAGCCTTCCTCAGCTGTTTCCTCAGCAGAGAAAGCTCAGGGTCCCACCAGGGCTTGTGGGAGTGGTTCTTTGGGCTAGAGCGGATAGGTTTATGTTGAAGCTGTGAGTCCACTAGGGTACAGAATTGACCATACACAGAGTCTAAGGCAGCCTGTTCAGGTGGTAGGTGCTTAATAGATGCACAGAGAGTTTGCATCTCCTCTCTAGGTTCAGCTGACCTAAAGTAATCTTCTGTTTGAAGTACCTTGTAGCGAGGTGATAGAGGGTTATGGGAACTAAGGTTATTTGTTACTTTCATCGGGAAGCTCCAAGTGAGGATACTATGGTCAGGCAGTCTTGAGTCAACCTGGATGTTCAGATGGTCAACTATTTCTGGGATATGGTGAATAGAGAAGTGATTGAAGGTACTGAAAAGCTCTATTGGGACCAGGCAATAGTCTACCAGTGACATGCCAAGAGGAGAGAAAGAAGTAAACTTGTTACTGGGGACACCAAACCTACCATTTAGCATGCACATATCTGCAGATTGGAGGAAGTCTAATAGGAGCTTTCCTGATGCATTGGAAGAGTGATCTATTGTTAACCTGTTGGGTATTTCTACGGATTCCTCCTTGGAGTCCTGAATGCTCCCACATCTAGCATTGAAATCCCCACAAATGAAGAAGTCACCTTCACAGTGGTAATTATAAACCATAGTCTTCAGAGAGTCAAAGAAATCATGTGAAATGTCCCCTCTAGAGGAGTTGCTAGGGGGGAGGTAGCACACACACACACCGAGGCTATATTGGGTTTGCTTGTTGGTTAGCTGAAGCCACAAGATTCCTTCATAAGAGTTATCAAGGATATGAACATCGCATTGGTGTACTAACCAGTCCTTAACAAGAATGCCCACTCCTCCGGAGCCCCTTATTGCTCTTTTGGAGATTGATTTTCTATTGTTACCATACCAGACATACCCAGGTAGAGATATTACTTCTTCCTTGATGAGAAAGGTTTCACACAAACAAATGATGTCTAAGTTGAGGTGGAAAATCACCTCTTCTCGTAACTTTCCACAGCCTGCCCCCCCACCCCCCCACCCCCGTACATTCCAAAGTCCTATCTCAATTTTCTTTGTTGGGCTTGCTGGTTGGGGGGAAACCAAGGAATGAGGGTGGGCTGAAGTGTCTGGGCTGGGAGTGGTGGGAGTTGGAGGCTCATCAGGGGTGGAATTTGGGAGTTTTGTGGTTCTGGAGATTTCTGGCATTTGGTATCTTTGGTGGGTAACGGGGGGCTCATTAGGGGTTGGGGGCGTGGCAATAAAAAAGGGTACTGTGTAAGCTGCCCCCTGTCGCTTTTGCTAGGTCTACGAGGCGGGTATAGGCTAAGGAACCATGGTAGATGGGATTGTGATTTCAGAGCTTTGTCTAGAGAGTTACACTTGTCTAGATTATGGCAACAAATTTTCAGGAATTTCTTGGAGCCAGTGAAAGTAGAGTCTCGTAGGGGTTGCGTTATGCTACATCCATCCAACTCAATTCCGTCAGATGAGAGTTTGGTTTGTACTTCGTCAATGCTGAGATGCCGGGGTACATTGCGCAAGAAAACTACAACTTGAGGGGGAGTAGATTGAGTGGTAAGAGTTACTGGGAGGGAGGATTGGGAGTGTTGTAGGTGAACAGGGCTAGGGAGAGGCTTAGGGCTGGGGGGGGAGGTGGTGGGGTGCGGATTGGGATTTACAGGGGGGGAGGGCCTGGTCTGCACAACATCCTTATGGACCCGACCGGAGGGTTCTTTGCATTGACTAACATGTGCAGGGGTAGGGGGTTGGGACAAAGGCAGGGTAGGTTCAGGTGCTGTATCAATGGGGGGGGAGTCATCAGCAAGTGTAGCTAAGCTCTCAAAAGGGTTCTGATGAACAGGGATGTGGTGGGATTGATGCACCAGTGGCTTGGTTGCCGTAAGGGCTGGGTCACAAGTCAGGAAACTGACATCCTCATTAAGCTTGTTAATCAAGGATTGAAGGCTCTTTATGTTTTCTTCCGATTCTTTGGCCTTGGCAAAAAGGGCCTTGTTATCATCTGCAAGTTCGGACATTGCTGTCTTGAGAGACCTCACCTCCACAATACAGTTTCGGCAAAACCAGGGGAGACCTTCCATGCGGCTATGGAGGTCAAGAGCATCCTGTGACACTCCAATGCATTTGGTGTGTGCCCATCCGTCACAAAGGTCACAACACAGAGCCTTGCTTTTTGTACTCACAGTATTGGAACATGAGAGGCAGCTTATCTTGCTTTTGATGGGCATGATGGTTGGAATAAAACAGAGTGTAGTTGGCTAATAGTTACAGCTGTGTTTTGCAAGCTATATATGTCGGTAGGACGTCGGTCAGACTTCACACTTTAAGGATAGAACTAGTTAGGTACACCAGCCAAGCGCACTACACCCACTTCGATATATACCAATGGTATTCACACACTTAACCCAAAACTAGTATATAGTACTCCTGGAAGCGGAAGCGGTAGAAAGTACACTTACAGTGCCGAAAAGTTCACACCTGAGGGAGGGGCTAGCTAAGTGGGGTTGTAGTTCGCGGAAAGTAACTGTATACACACGCCTAGGAGGAAACACTAATAGGACACTGTTGACACAGTTACAACCACAAGGACATACCTAGAGTGATTCCTGGAACCAGCTATTGCGAGAGCTCTTCAGAGCCAACCGTCCTCTCCACGCATGCCAAATGTAATATCCATGACCTATACCTGTTGACTGTGCATGTGTGGTGCATGGGTAGATGCTATATACATGTATCAATAATTATTGACTGAAATGCACGTGCTGAAACTTCGTGTACATTACTATTCTTGTTGGGAAAGAGAGATTACAGAAACTGTTTCTATTGCCCATCCTGTTTACAACTGTCAATAGTAAACACAGGTAGAACTGTTTGGAGCTAAGACCACAGCAGCTTCTGGTGTGTGAGGAGAAAGTGAGCTACTATAATAGTCTAGCTAGTAGATGATTTAGTATGTTACTGGTTTTAACAACACATGCAGCAACACTACTGTAGCGTGAACATCAGGATGGAGGCCACAACTTCCCGTGCTCTCTTGATCCTGTGCTTATGTGCAGTGGAGGCCTTCTCCAAGAGCCAAGCTGCAGGACCCTCCTACACCAGCTGTGGTACGTTAGCCAAAGTATAGAACTTTGAGGCCAGGTTGACTGCATGCATGCCTCTTTATCTGTGCTTTAATTTTTTCAGATCCTAAAAGCGTTTTTGTTGTGGAGAGTCTGGATATGATGCCCTACCCACCAAAGAAAGGGAATGAGGTCTCCCTCAAAGCAGTGGTCAACTCATGTAAGCCGAGTACTATAGTTGTGGAGCTACCACTTGAAAAGGGAACTTCCTGACAGTACTAGCTAGTGTTCTAACTGCTTTTCTGTATACTGTAAACTTGTGTTTCACAGAATCCTTTAGCAAATTAATAAGGCTTAGCTACACCAGGAGTGCATGAGCCATTGAAGGCGGCGAAGCAGCATCGAACTCAGCATGCGCGTCCTATCGGATTCAAGTAGTAGTCCTTCACACGTCCCAAAATTTTACCTTATACGGCAAGAGGCCAATACGTAGAAGTGTGAGAACAAATTGGCGTTTGTGTGGTACCACAAAGGCCTTCCATATAAGGTATGACCGTAAGGAGTGAGGGATCACAACATGTCTTTACTAGTTCGACACTCCTTCGCCGCCGTTGGCGTTTGTGTGGTACCACAAAGGCCTTCCATATAAGGTATGACCGTAAGGAGTGAGGGATCACAACATGTCTTTACTAGTTCGACACTCCTTCGCCGCCTTTGGCGGCTCATGCGCTCACAAAGAGAGCAATAATTGAATGCTGCTCACCACGACTGCTCACTTGTAGTTGATGAGGTGGCAGGTGGGATCATCCATGGTGAGATCTACAAGAGCACCGGGTTGTTTTCATTGGCCAAGAACAAGTTCTCCTATCAGCTGTGCAATGTGCTGCCGGATGGCTGCCCAGTTAAAAAGGGGAAGACAGAGATTTCCGCTGCTAAAATGTTGCCTGGTGACATCCCATCGGTAGGTGTTGGCAACGTAGCTAATTGCCCGTCTGTATAATATGCATTAGCATACAGCAGCTGAAATTGAACGTTATATTAGAGAAGTCAGACTCATGCAGTGACTGTTCTGAAGAGCTCATTCCTTGTCACGCAAGACATGCAGTAGGTAGCTAGTACCTCTTGTGCATGACTGACCAGTTAATGTAGCTATAGTAACTAGCTAGTTAGTTAAAGTGAAATCTGTACATCTATATAGTACTGTTGCTTATATGACAACATCAAAACGGCATGATGTGGTATGGAAGTATCCTCGTTCCCAGGCCTACCCCGTTTTCTGTTCTTCAGTTTGCATTGACGGAAAACGGGGTAGGCCTGACTAGTATGCAACTGTTTATTTCTTATCAGGGAACCTACAAGCTTGACCTCAAAGTGAGAGACCACAGCGGTCAAGACCTGATGTGTATCAATTCAGAGTTTGAGGTGGTATGATGACGTCAGACATGAGAACGTGTGCAGGCAAATCAGCCCTATAGCTAAGGCCGTGCAGCATTGCTTGTCCATCCAGTGATTGTGTTGGTGTGTATAATATAAATGTATATATTATGTATCATGCAGTTGTTTTACAGTTATGAAACTGTGCTCCCTGTTTCCCATAACATGCATCAGGATAGTTGCCAAACTAGTCATGCATGCAGTTTTAAACTGAGTAGCTATAGCTATACTACACACATGCTGACAACAGCAATTGCAACAGTAAATGTTAGCCTCGTTTCCAGGCCTCCACACCCAGCTTTCATCGCTTTTTGTACTGCAAGTGACAAAAGCTGGGTGTCGAG
Organism: Axinella damicornis; assembly: GCA_963931865.1. NCBI lineage: Eukaryota > Metazoa > Porifera > Demospongiae > Axinellida > Axinellidae > Axinella > Axinella damicornis. Next base: position 16,234,098 of record OZ007508.1, read on the forward strand.
GCCTGGGAACGAGGCTGGGTATATGTCTAGTCTGACATCAAGTCTGCACCATGCATGCAATGGTAGTCTCATAGCTATATTAGCTATAGCTACATTTCATAAAGCTTGCACTCTCACTAGAGGTCATATCCTCTCTAATGTGGACCCTATTCCATGGCCATGAAGTGTCACTTGAATGTCCTTTAGTATATTATGCGTATTCTTCAGTGGACTTGTCAGAGCATGTGCATACACATTCCAATGAAATGACTTATTATGCCATGTCTTAACTACATCACAGCTTGCTGCAGGTGTGTTAGCTAGTTATCAAACATGTAGCTACATTGATGCTCTTAAGTATAGGATTAATATTAATTGTCATAATTATTGTGGGTGATATATTCACATGTTGCTGCACACACATACGGCTAATAGCTAATGATTGTGTAATCAAATGTAGCTATATATAATTTTCAGTTTGCTAATTTCAAGTGCTCAAAATTAACAACAGTAGCTAGCTAGGCCTACCTGATAAGAGATCGGTTCACAACTTTGCTAGAACCATGTATAGCTACTAGCAATGCCGCATGGGACTTAGGGTTGATTTCCTGGACAAGTACTAGTTCACAATAACTGAATTGTAGCTAGCTAGCTAGCTACTGAGGCTCAGAGCTATAGCTAGCTACATAAATTGATTTGCACACACTCATGTTCGCAATTCTACATGCGTATGCTGGAACCACGCTGATTGGTCAAGCCTGTGACACTTCACTGCACTCCCATAGCTAGAATGTGTGGATAAGGAGTAGCTAGCTAGCTCACCCATCCATATAGCTAGCTACAGTCATCTATTTAAATTTTTTGTTGATGCCAGTGCACGGTGTTTGAGTGAACCAAACAGTATTGTGTTAGTAGTAGTTTTAGTTTTCAATCTTCACTGTTGATTTACTACAAGTCAAAAGGCCATACTCTTAGTTATGATTAACACTGTCTGATCATCTGTCATGTGACGACTCCTCCGCCCACATAATTGAAGTCATTGATATTCTGCAGGCTGCTGATTCAGAGACAGTGAAATGGACGAGAAAAGCAGTCTCTTGGCCGGCGATGACGAGGCGACGGATGATATTGATGTTGGGTTGGAAAAAAAGCAAAGAGAAGTCCCCAAAACACCGGAATGCCAAGGAACTTATACTGGAACGACAACTGAATATCGCGGGTTTCGGATTCTTCCACGTCGTGATTATAATGGTCTCTGGTCTGGCGTTGGCAGCGGATTCAGTGGAGATCTTTGGTGTATCTTTCGTCGTGCCAATCGCAGACAAAGATTTGGGGCTGACCACGGTCGAAAAGGGTTGGTTGGATGCCAGCATATTCATGGGTCAGTTGAAGTTGAGGGTAATATATTTATCTGTGGTGCAGCAGGGATGTTGTTACAGGCAGTGTAGTGCATACAGCTACAACAAAGTAACTTATAGTTTCCCATTATTATTGTACGTCTATAGCTAGCCATTTAAATTCATAGTTAGATAGTTATACCATAGTTAGATAGTTATATAGCCGCTACAAGATTGCCGTGTTTATGTTTATATACAGTATATAGTTTCCTTGCTACGTGGTACGCTAACCAAAGGCATAGCCCCATCCATGTTCATGTAGGATGCTTGCGTACATGTACAACTCCTCTTGGGAGAGTCCCAGGACACAGGACAAAATGTACGATGTAGCCCACAATATCAGTATAATTATGAGCACTCTGTGTGTAGACCAGAAGTTAGACGTTCTTGTTCATGCGCAGCTAGATTTAACAGCTCCCCTGAACAAGCCTCATTCATAGTGAGAACCACTAATTTAATACATTTTTTGGGCGGATATCAGTACTTATTTGAATACCGCATCTTTACTCATTTTCTGCAGGGATGATGATTGGGGGATACCTGTGGGGCAGTCTAGCAGACGTGTTTGGGAGGAGAAAATGTATCGTGACTTCCTTGCTGGTGAATGGAGCCTCTGCCTTTGTGTCAGCCTTTAGCCTCAACTTCTACTTCTTCTTGGCATTTCGATTTACTAGTGGAATTGGGTAAATTCTATGGTAGAAATAATCCCTCACTCCTGGTACTTATACGGGTATAGGTGTGACATAATTTGGGAGACTAATCATTGAGAAAAGGTACATATAAGCGTGAAGAACAGTGATCGAGATTCAGTGTTTGTTTGTGCCATTAAATTGCCATTCAACAGACATTACTGTGTATATATTCATCTTTGTGTTACGTATAGTAGTACCATAATTAATATTATGTCACATTTGCAGGGTAGGAGGTTCCCTGCCTGTTGTATTCTCCTATGTGAGTGACTTCTTCACAGAGAAACAGAGGGGTCCTATTGTGATCATCCTTGCCATGTGCTGGCAGCCCGGGATCATCTTCACTGGTACGTATACTAGACCTGCATAAGGTGCCATTCTTAGGCAGAGTACCGTGATACAAATCTGGGACTGAGAACTTTCATTGGGTGGTAGGCATGTAAAAATGCAAAACAGGTCAGGTTTTCATACAGGATTTTTGGCTGGGGGGGGGGAAGGTTGCGCAACGGTAAGGGGATGGCTGTTCCTATGGCGGGGGGGGGGGGGGGGGGGGGGGGGGGGGGGGGGAGCATGCCCCCCTCCAAGGATATTTTTGCAAATAGATGCATTCTGGTGGGAGTTTTTAACACTATCTGACTACAATACAGGAAAATCACTGCTACAATGGAAATTTTAACCACTTTTTTTTTTTGGGGGGGGGGGGGGGGGGGGGGGGGATCCCAGGGCACCCACCCCGTATGAAACCCAGCAGGTAGAAAGGATATGTGTATACGTATGCTTGCTCAGAATGGACAATTTTGACTAAGCCACTGGTTGTATAAGCATAGAAATGGTCACCGTGAACTGCATCTTGTGCTAATACACTAGTACATGTGGTATTTGTTTTTCTCCAGCACTGCTGGCCCTGGTGATGATGGGTCTGCCTGAAACCAACACGGCCATCGATTTCTACATTGGGACACTTCATTTTGTGAATTGGAGACTCTTTCTCATCGTCTGTACCATCCCAGCCTTTTTGTCCGCTGTCTTGTTTACGATTCTGCCAGAGACACCAGCCTTCCTCTACCTGGTAGGGTCCATAGGGATCACCGTAGGAAGCTTGCAGAAGTGTGCCTATTTCTGAGCTCTTTCAGTTTGCCGTGGCACAGTGTAAGATCACAGAATATGATTTTCTGGTTTATCATTTCTTTGTACACAGATGGGAAGATATTCTGCTCTTCGGAAGGTCCTCAAGAGAGTTCGCCAGGTCAACAGCTGCTGTCCCTGCTGCTGGACACAAAAAGTCAGGGTACGTACGTCACACATACTTGGTGTGCTCTGTGTCTGATGGTAGTGCATGCATGCTCATCAAGAAAGTGTATTGATCATCTAGTTCGTATCAAATATGTGCATGATTGCACGGTTGCATGCCCCATTTGAAACTCTTTCCTGCATCTTTATGAGGGTACGTCACACATACTTGGTGCGCTCTGTGTCTAGTGGTAGGGCATGTAAATCCATCAAAAACGTATCACTACCTTGGCAAGAAAGTGTACTGATAGAGTTCGTATATCACATATGTGCATGATTAAGTGCATGCCCCAATTGACTCTTTCCTGCATCTTTATGCAGGATGGTGAGACTTCACTTTTCCTTGACATTGAGGAGCAAGTGATGAAGGTGGAGAGAACCCAGCCCACTGATACTGCCACAAGTACTGGGCCCACTGCCCCCACAAGTGCTGGAGGTACTGACAGAGGGACCCAACGCAGAACTCTGTGGTGCCCTAGTACGATCGCCAACAAAGCCAAGAAGGTCAGCCAAGCATTGTTCAGAGTTGTCTTGCTTCGATCAACGAATAGAGTAAGCTGTTTTCCCCCAATTTGATCCTGTAAAAGCGGTCCAGCCGCAGGCTCACTTTTTGTCACTGTGGCTGATTCGAGCACTAGGGAATATCACCGAGTGTTGACCGGGGTCTCCAGGTCTATATCGGGGAGTGAAATTTCCCGTATTTGGCGTAGACAAGTGCTGCAATTCAAATGTGCAGGTCCTCAGCAACACAACCGTGCAAGACCCGCGTTTCTACATCGCACCGTTCCTGAGATATAGTCGTTTGCCTCGGAACTCTCCAGAAATACTGTTGTTGCTATTGCAGAGTGATCGTGAGGCTTCCTGAAAATGTAGGAGAAATCCCTTCAGAGAAGAAGCGGGGAGCGTCATCCGATAATACATCAATTTGTCCGATCATACCTTCGTCCGAAAATGAGCTTTGGCTGGCTGTAGTTCCAGAACCAATCACAAATCTTTCAACTCAAAGTGTGATGGGTCCGCAGTATCGACAGAAGGTCCCACCCTCTTCCGGTAATATATGCGTTCGGCGCTAACGCGTCTGATTATACATGTCATCCGATAATCAATGGCTTACTCCAATTGTCACACAAACGATTTTCAATACAACAAATATGCCGATAAACGGTACTTTGATTCACTGTATGCATGCAGTGTCTTGTGCTTGTTGTGCAGGCCCTGGTAGCACCTCTCAGACTGTTCAGGTTCACCCACCTCCGTGCATCCTTGCTGCTCCTTGTTATCTGGTTCTCACAGCTTTATGGGTTAGTGTGCATGAAATAACATCCTCATTTGCATTATTAGCTATGCTTGATGAATTGCCCATATATCTTTGCATACCACCACTGATCATTGTGTGCTCACTAAATATACATTTTTTCACTGTAAAAATATTTATCATCATGTAGGAACTCAATGTCGCCTTAGTGAAAATATTTCCATCCCTATTCTTTATGTGTGCAGGTACTATGGCCTGCAGCTATGGTTTCCTGAGTTCTTCAAGAGATTGGAACTCGACTGTCTTGTTGAAGAGATTATCAATGGCACCCTTCCCCTACAGCCTGATAACTGCAGCAACGCTACCTCATATCGGTTTTACCAGGACACGTTGTACACTGCTTTGGCATCTCTACCAGGAAACCTACTTGGCGCACTTCTCATTAACATCATTGGTGCCCGAGTGCAATTGGGTTAGTCTTTACTCGCAGCTGAGTGAAGAGATGTCTGTTTTCTGCTGATGTCTTCTCTGCTGATTAGTAATTGCATATTCTCTATACTTGTTTTATTTCGATACATCCCAAGTATTGCAGGGATTTTGAGACGGAGGGGGCTGTCATGTTGTGCTAGGGTTCTTGAGATTATAGGTAGTGTGCCCTGCTATAGGAGTGTATATAGGCCTATTATTTCATTTGTGTGTGTGTGTGTGTGTGTGTGTGTGTGTGTGTGTGTGTGTGTGTGTGTGTGTGTGTGTGTGTGTGTGTGTGTGTGTGTGTGTGTGTGTGTGTGTGTGTGTGTGTGTGGTATGTGGTATGTGGTGGTGGTGGTGGTGGTGGTGGTGGGGGGGGGGGGGGGGGGGGGGGGGGGGGGGGGGGGCTATGCACAATATCACATGGACACACCTTTCTGTCTGAGTGGGCATAATATAGTCTTGCCTGTTGCCTGTAGGTCTAATAGCTAGTCTTTTTACGTACCAGTATTTGGGTTGCATGCAATGCAGTAATATGCACTGTTCAGTCACATGTCTCTTCTCTGCTATAGTTGCAGCAATGTCTATCTCAGCTCTGAGTGTCTTCTCCATCTGGAAGGCTCCCAGCATCCATGCAGTGGTCCTCAGTATATCCTGTGTCTTCGGTGCTGTCAACGTGGCAGTGCTTGGCACACTGAACTTCATTGAAATGAATGTCTACGACACTTCACTAAGGTTACACAATGCCTTACTAACAGATTGTATGCCTTACGGTTCTAAGCTATTCATGTATATACATGTACACAGTGTACGTGTTCCTAACACTGGGTTTGCCCAGTCGCCAGCAGACAACTCACCTAACCCCAAGTGACCTGCTGCTATGTCATGCATTTGGTATCATTGCTTGGTCTTAATTCTGAGTGAAGGAGTCATTCTATGTGTATAGGCTGAGAATTCAGCTCTTCTGTTGTAAAATGTTCAGGTCTTGAATTCCATGCATAGGAGCTTATGAGCGCCGCAAAGCGGCGTTAAGCTCCAGCTGGGCTCCTGCACCTGGGCTCCTTGTTATCCATGTTTGTGAAAGTTTCAATGATGTGCTTAAACCTATGTATGAATGAAGGAATTATATTGCTCATTGATATGAGTTGGAGTTTTCATTATATGACTGTCCCACATGTGCACACACACACACACACACACACACACACACACACACACACACACACACACACACACACACATAAACACACACACACACACATGCAGGGGTACAGCATTCGGCATCCACTCAGGCATAGGCAGGATCGGAGCAATCCTTGGCAATGTAACATTCGGAAACCTCATAGATGTTGATCGTGCCCTTCCCATCCTCCTAGTGGCATCTGTCCTGGCAGTAGGAGCCGTATCATCCATATTTCTACCTTCAATATACAGACCGGAAAATCGTCCACCATTATACCGTGCAGTTGTTTATATGTACAACAGATGCTGTAAGAGGAAGCAGATGGACTTTAAACCCAGATTAAAGGAGAAGACTTATGGGACTGTCTCGACAACATCATTCATAGATACAAAATAGCAGTTGTACCACCACTCATCTAAAGTCGGAATACAGTGATGTATCGATAATTTATGCAGGTAGTTACTATCTTTTGCACTGACATGGGAGTGAATGATAGTAAGATATATACATTTATAATTATCACATGCATAATATGCATGACTGACACCCCACTGAAGTGTACTCATTTAAATTAGCTAGCTACCTCACATGCAGGGTAGCTATTGCATGACGATTGGCTAGCTATGCTGCGTGCATGCTGGAATTTAGCCTCGGTCCCAGGCTCTCTCCTCAAGAGAGAGCCTGGGGCCAAGGCTAGCTGGAATTATGCTGCGTGCATGCTGCTGCCTACCTCCCATTGTGTCAAGGAATAGTCCGTGGACACCCATCTTGGAATTTGTCATGTGACAACTCCTCCGCGCCGCCTAGCTACATAACAGTGGAAGTCATTATTCAGTAGAATAGAATACCCAGCGCAATGGACGAGAAAAGCAGCCTCTTGGCCGACGATGACAAGGCGCTGACGGCTGATGAGGGGTCAGGCAAAGACAAAGAGAAGTCCTCGAAACACCGGAATGCCAAGGAACTTATACTGGAACGACAACTGAATCTCGCGGGTTTCGGATTCTTCCACGTCGTGATTATAATGGTGTCCGGTCTGGCGTTGGCAGCGGATTCAGTGGAGGTCTTTGGCGTATCTTTTGTCGTGCCAATCGCAGACAAAGATTTGGGGCTGACCACGGTCGAAAAGGGTTGGTTGGATGCCAGCATATTCATCGGTCAGTTGAAGTTGAAATTGAGATTTAAGGGCGGCTTTGTGGGCTGGATTGATGGACTGGTATAAGTGCACTGCATATGCTGTGCTGCAATACTGCTCACATTAGGTATCTGTGGTGCAGCAGGGATGGTGTTATAGGCAGCGTAGTGCATACCGCTACTGCAAATTAAACTAACTTATTGGTAGTAGCAAAACAACATTCATAGTTAGATATTACAGTAGTCTTTGAAAACTGATTGGACAGTGTGTTTTGCTTGCGGCATAGACAGTAAGTGATGTAGCTAGCAGAGTGCATATGGTGGACATTCCAGTTTTGGATGTTGGGTGAATACTACTTGGTCCAGGAGGTACGGTAGTGGACTCAATTGCAAGTGGTTGTATGTGGAAGTCAATCAGCCAAAGACAGTAATTAATTCCCTTAGCTAATTCCACCAGCTGCAGTCTCATCCATAGTGAGATCCATTACATTCTATCACTAGATAAGTACCACATGCATCTATGTATCTATGCTGACTGCTCATTTTCTGCAGGGATGATGATTGGGGGCTACATGTGGGGCAGTCTAGCTGACGTGTTTGGGAGGAGAAAATGTCTCATGACTTCCTTGCTGGTGAATGGAATCTCTGCCTTTGTGTCAGCATTTAGCCTCAACTTCTACTTCTTCTTGGCATTTCGTTTTACTAGTGGAATTGGGTAAATTCTATAGGGTAGGAATACTAATCAAAACTGTCCGACCAGAAATAATCCGTCGACGGGTCGACGGGTCACTCCTTGTACTCTTGAAGTACAGTATAGGATGACGTAATATGCAGATAATGGGAGACTGCTCTCTGATCAGTGAGAAAAGGCAGCATGAAGAACAGTGATCAATAGTCAGTGTTTGTTTGTGCCATTAAGCCATTCAACAGATATATTCATCTTGTGTTACGTATAGTACGATAATTATGCCACATTTGCAGGGTAGGAGGTTCCCTGCCTGTTGTATTCTCCTATGTGAGTGACTTCTTCACGGAGAAGCAGAGGGGTCCCATTGTGATCCTCCTTGCCATGTGCTGGCAGCCCGGGATCATCTTCACTGGTATGTGCATGTACATGTCTACACCTGCATGACTGTGATACAATATAGCGTCTGGGAATGTGAACTTCCATTTGTGCATCATGCATTTGGGACATGTGGAACTTCAAAACACAGTAGAAAGGAAAGCTCTCTGTACATTTTGCTCAGAATGGGCAATTGTGAGCTATAATAAAAGCACTGATTGTGTAAGTGGTGAAATGTGTGCTGTGTTTCTCTTCTCTAGCGCTGCTGGCCCTGGTGATGATGGGACTGCCTGAATACAACACGGCCATCGATTTCTACATTGGGACACTTCATTTTGTGAATTGGAGGCTCTTTCTCATCGTCTGTACCATCCCAGCCTTCTTGTCCTCTGTCTTGTTTGCAATTCTGCCAGAGACGCCAGCCTTCCTCTACCTGGTAGGGTCCGTAGGGATCACCATAGGAAGCTTACAGAAGTGTGTTTAATTCCTCAATATAGAAGGCAAAATGCGCTTTTACCGGTATATACAGATCTATTATAGGGTACAGGAAGCATCTGAAACACGGATAAACAAGAACAAAATGTGGCACCTTTTATGGCAATGGTACAACAAGACAGGAAGTTGCGGTGTTTCCGCTGGATTGCAACAGCAATACTTTGTAGCAAAAACATGTCATATTCATACATCTGAGCTCTTCAGTATGCTGTGGCACAGTGTAAGATATGATTCCATGGTTTACCTGTTCCAGCAGTTAATCCCTCAAACGTATTTCTTTGTACACAGATGGGTAGATATTCTGCTCTTCGGAAGGTCCTCAAGAGAGTTCACCAAGTCAATAGCTGCTGTCCCTGCTGCTGGACACAGAAAGTCAGGGTACGTCACACGTACTAGGTGCGCCTGTGTCTGGTGGTAGTGCATGCAATGATGTATCCCTTGGCAATAAAGTGTACCTGATCGAGCTGCTATCACATGTGCATGATTGAGTGCATGCCCCAATTGACTAATTTACTGCATCTTTATACAGGATGATGATACTTCCCTATTCGTTGACATTGAAGAGCAAGTGATGAAGGTGGAGAGAACACAGCCCGCTGATACTGCCACAAGTACTGAGCCCACTGCCCCCACAAGTGCTGGAGGTACTGAAAGAGGGACCCAACGCAGAACTCTGTGGTGCCTTAGTACGATCGCCAGCAAAGCCAAGAAGGTCAGCCAAGCATTGTTATCATATCCTTGCTGGGAACACCTGCGTGTACAGCTGGCTATTATGTAAACTGTGCCACAATAGCAATGCTGACAGCACTGAAGCACACTGCTGTCTTAATAGGGTAGGTCTATTATTTTGAGACCAAAAATTGATTCCAAATGAGCTTCTACATATCTGGCCCACTGTTGAAGTCAGTCCAGCGAGATACCATTCTAAACAGCTGGGGCACATGACACATTACAGATGCCGACATACTGTTTTGATTCGCTCTCTGATAGCATCCAATCCACCAGGTTGCATTGTATGTGCCTCAACTTGTGTGTGATTTTCCACCCCAAATCTCAGTGGCATTTAACAGAAACAGGTGTACTTGATCCACTGTATAATTTGAGCTGTTTGTCATGCAGGTCCTGGTAGCACCGCTCAGGCTGTTCAGGTTCACCCACCTCCGTGCATCCCTGCTGCTCCTTGTTATCTGGTTCTCACAGTGTTATGGGTTAGTGCATGAAATAGCATCTTATAGCAAGCATAATTATAGGCAACCGAGGTGGTTCATTGCCTTGGTTAAAATCTAATGCCTAATAATGCTAACGTACTTAAGCAACATGTGCATAGCAGAGCAACTGGTGCAAGATTTTCCTGAATATTCCACCCCTTTTCTTTATATGTGCAGGTACTATGGTCTGCAACTGTGGTTTCCTGAATTTTTCAAGAGATTGGAACTCGACTGTCTTGTTGACGAGATTATCAATGGCACCCTTCCCCTACAGCCTGACAACTGCAGCAACGCTACCTCATACCAGTTTTACCAGGACACCCTGTTCACTGCTCTGGCAACTCTGCCTGGAAACTTACTTGGGGTTCTTCTCATTAACATCATCGGTGCCCGAGTGCAATTGGGTTAGTTAGTGTTCATATATGCAACTGAGTGAAGAGATGTCTGTTCTAGAGATAGAAAATGGGAGTTAATTTGCCCAGGAGCCCGTAACGGGGGGCTTCGCAGTGCTCATAAGCTCGTGATTTGCCTGACCATGGTAACTCCTTTGCACTCTGGAGAGTTATATTAGCATGGCTGTGGGAACTCTTGCAGAGTAACCATTACTCCCCATTTTTAACAGTGGAGTTAATGGATAGATAGTGTGCCCTCTTACGAGTGTCTATAGGGACATTAAGCATTAGTTTGGGATGGTGTGTGTGTGTGGAGGGGGGGGGGGGGGGGGGGGGGGGGGGGGGGGGGTTGCTGCTAGCTGCCCTGATATTGACAAGATCTGGTTGAATTTGGTGGTGACAGCCACCTGAAGCTTAGCGTACATGAACATAGCCTCATTCCCAGGCCTTCTCACCCCAGTGTTTGTTGCCTGCAGTTCTAATGCATTAGTACTGCAAGCGACAAACACTGGGGTGAGAAAGCCTGGGAACGAGCATGGACTGCTGCTTATCATCCTAAAATGTCTGAATCCCACAATAAATAAGCAGCCAGTTAGTTACGATGCTGCACAGTTATATTGTGTGCAGTTATACATGCATATGACAACGTATTTCTTGTGCTTTGGGGACTAGGTAGGAGGCAACTGCCTCCTCTGTCTCAATATAATTAATACCTGTGCTGTCCTGTGGATTGGACTAATGTGATGTAATACACATTCCAAAATGGGAATGCCTGATTCACATCTCTCAAATGAAGCACGAAATCACATGGAACCTAGCTAATGGCACACACTTTTGTCTTAAGGTGGCACATACCCCTTTATGTTAGGTTACCTTTAACCGTCTGGGGCCCCCGACGGTTAAAGGTAACCTAACGTAGAGGGGTATGTGCCACCTTAATACATCCTGTAGGCTAGTCTTTGTTACGTACCAGTACTTGGGTTGCGATGCTGTAATATGCAAACTTCTCAATCACTTGTCTCTTCTATGCTATAGTTGCAGCAATGTCTCTCGCAGCTCTGAGTGTTTTCTCCATCTGGAAGGCTCCCAGCGTCCATGCAGTGGTCCTCAGTATCTCCTGTGTCTTCAGTGCTGTCACGGTGACAGTGTTTGGTACACTGGACTTCATTGAAATGAACGTCTACGACACTTCACTAAGGTTACATGGTGTCTTACTTAGCCTCGTTCCCAGGCCTTCTACACCTCCAGTTTTTGATCGCTTGCAGTACATTTTTGATTGCTTGCAGTACTTGCAGGATGTATACTGCAAGCGATCAAAAACTGGAGGTGTAGAAGGCCTGGGAACACCTTACTAATACTTTACTAATGGTTATGTGATGCAGCTTATGGCTGATAAAGGTCAGCTATTCTGGTAGTCATTAATGTTAATACATAATATATTCTAGCCTCATACCCAGACCCGGTGGGTGGGGCCTGGTATGAGGCTATATATAGTCTTGATGACATTGTAGAGAATCGAGATACACTGTATGCTGCACACACACACACATGCACACACACACACACACAAACACACACACACACACACACACACACACACACACACACACACACACACACACACACATACACACACATACATACCATGGCAGGGGCACAGCATTCGGCATCCACTCAGGCATGGGCAGGATCGGAGCAATCCTTGGCAATGTAACATTTGGAAACCTCATAGATGCAGATCGTGCCCTTCCCATCCTCCTAGTGGCCTCTGTCCTGGCAGTAGGAGCCGTAGCATCCATATTTCTCCCTTCAATATATAGGCCGGAAAATCGTCCACCATTATACCGTGCAGTTGCACATATGTACAGCAGGTGCTGTAAGAGGAAGCAGATGGACTTTAAACCCAGAGTAAAGGAGGGGACTGTCTCAACAACATCATTCATAGATACAAAATAGCAGCTGCGCCATCACGCACCTATATAAGTCAGAATACAGTGCTGAAGTACTGTATAATGAATTTTATGCAGGTACTATTATTTTGCACAGACTTGAAAGTAAACAATAAGGGACTGCAAGATCATGTATAGGTGAATGTGTGTTCGTATAATCATACAATCATGCAACTTAATATTAATTGTGGCATGACTGAACTTAGGGAAGCTCATGCCAGACTCCTGGACACGTGATTGTATATATATGTGTGCATGTGTCTGTGTGTGTTTGTTATCCACATAAATTGTGATGTTTGATGAACTATAAAATGACTCGAATTATTGACAAGTTACTGTTCAAATTCAAAATCTCTAAGAGATAACGTTACTATCAAAAAGCTTCCTCGGGGAGGGGGAGGGGGGGGGGGGGGGGGCAGACTCGTTCTCGTACTTGATTATTGGGGAGGCAAACATTCAGACCCCAGTCTGCAAGCGAATGAGCCATCCCGACTTCCTGCCAAAACTTGGTACAAATTCAGCATTTAAACCCCAGCCGGCCGGCTGTGAATTCTGGTTGCGCACGCAACTTTGACTTCCCGCCAAAACTTTGTTGTAACCGTCTCCTGGTACATGCATGGTTGTATCTCACCTGAAGTTCGTTTCATAGTGCAACTGAGCTACTTGCTCATGAGACTCCAGTTTGGGCTGAAGAGAAGCTATTCACCAAGTCTATTCACTGTCATGGTCTGCACAAATTCACGAAGTTAATAATTATTGTATTGTATCCAGGGCCTATAGCAACTAGCCTTTCAACTTGGGGGAAGGGGGCTGGGACCTTTAGAGCATGCATGCATCGATCCATAATTTATAATTTATGGACTTGTATATAGTGTTAAAATCGATCCTCTCAGGAGGGTTGTCAATCAGGCCACAATTACTCTGTATCATAGAATTGAAATTTCAGCGTGCAAGTATATACATTGTATACATGTACATGGACCTCTTTCTCCCTAGTTTCCACAGCTATACTTATAATTCCGTTCACGGTTGTGACTACATGTACGCATGCAAGTGATGACAGATGATTATACTAAATCTTGACAAAGAATCCAATACAATAGAAATAATAAGATACAACTAGCCATATAGTAACTGAAATAATGTTTGCCGCCAGCAGTTTCAAATGAGAGTCATACTGGCCCTGCCAGCTAAAAGGGAAGTAGCCTTTCAGCAGCTCACTGCCAACATACACAATAATGGAGTTCATACCTGTGTGCAGAAATATTGGAAGGATAGTGTGTGTGTGTGTGTATGTGTGTGTGTGTGTGTGTATGTGTGTGTGTGTGTGTGTGTGTGTGTGGGGGGGGGGGGGGGGGGGGGGGGGGGGGGGGGGGTCAGGACAAGAGTATGCTACATCAGCTTACTGATTCATATTGAAGCAATGTATATATATCCAAACGTCTGAACAAACCATACAAGTTGGTACCCACCAGGGTAACTGAATGGAGACCCATTCCACCAGTGCATGACGTCTGTCAGGAGGTAGAAGAGAGCTAACAACAGGAATCCAGTGCCGGCCATCACCAAGATAAAGGAAAGAGACCTACATCAAGAGAAGGATACCCGAACTAGCTGATCATTCATGTGAAAAACATGTGGGGTCAGTAGTCTTTTCTAAATCACATTGCGCCACCTGGAAAGTGCATGAGAAGGTTAGTGGCTAGTACCTGAAAGAATACAAATTCATACGTGTACAACACCATACAAAATCTATTACCAGTAGTTTGTTGCTTGATGTAGGGAAGGACGGACAGCTTTACTACAATGGCATAGAAAAGCCATCACACTGAATATTGCGTGACTTACCACAAGTTCTTGTTGATGGGAATGATCCCCGCATTCTTCTGTCCTTCACACAACACTGTCCCCAGCACTCCCAAGACCGTGCCCCACGCCACAAGCCGTACTAGGATCCCTGAATGACCCCGGTGGTGAACCAGTATCTTCCCTGCCTGCACCCCAAGAAAACAGATCACGATGGAGTTCAGAGAGCCAAGCGCACCTGATGGGTCAAAGCGACCAGTTTGGTAGAGCTCCTGTGTATATGTATGTGTATTGTGTGTTTGTTGTGTGTTTGTTGTAAGTCTTAGCCACCACATATACTCCACCACTGGGCCAGAGGGGCAAAGGATGCAGAGTCTGCACGGGTGCTGTAGGCTTGTGGCACACAAGCAGTCAGTGATCTGGATAAGTCTACTGCTCACAGGTTAGTAGAGTTTGTGTAGCATAAAGAAGAGATATGAAGGACCCGATAGCAATGATTGAGCGATCAAATACGAAGCTGTGTCTCATTTTGATGGACAGTAATCGTTCTCTGCATATAGTAGCTGTAAATGCAAAATAACTATATATGCATATACCTGTACTACTATACAGCTGTGTCGGGCATATTGCTGCACTGCATATTTCGTAGCTAAGACCAAATGTGAGACATTCCTCAAAATTGTATGAAAATATAATGCACATCAGATTTCTAACATGCAATCATTCTCAATGCATTCTAGTATATTATCCCACAGCTGTAGACCTGCTCCATTGAAGATGTATGGAGAGCAACAGTGGAATATGGGGCCGTATTACACTCCCCGTATTACACTCTTCCTGAGGGTATGTAGTTTACACTGGTCGTGTTTTCATGTAAACAGTACTAGACATGGTGGCGCGTGCGTGCGTATACATAATTATTACACGGTGTATAATATAGCGCTGGAACCAGGTACCGGTACCGGACTCAGAGAAATCGACGTTCGTCGTCAAAGGAGTTCAGTGCCTGGTAAGTTGCTCTGGTAAGTTGCTCTGGTAAGTTGCTCTGGTAAGTTGCTCTGCATGACGTCTGTCAGGAGGTAGAAGAGAGCTAACAACAGGAATCCAGTGCCGGCCATCACCAAGATAAAGGAAAGAGACCTACATCAAGAGAAGGATACCCGAACTAGCTGATCATTCATGTGAAAAACATGTGGGCTCACTAATTATTATACGGTGTATAATATAGCGCTGGAACCAGGTACCGGTACCGGACTCAGAGAAATCGACGTTCGTCGTCAAAGGAGTTCAGTGCCTGGTAAGTTGCTCAAAGACGGTCCTAAAACGGCAGTGTCTTGTTGGTGTTCAAGCAAGAACGAGCGTTGCCAAGTACTACTAAAGCGACGAGTACTGGCGCCATAGCGTCGGGGCTGGCAACTACAATAGCTGTAGGATAAATACATTATTTACCGTGTACTGGGAAACATCACTCGTCTGTTGCCGTATTGTCACTCGTGCCTGCGGCACTCGTGCAATACGGCAACAGACTCGTGATATTTCCCAGTACCCGGTAAATAATACATATTTCACACACCTGAGCAGTTGCGTGTTTGTAGAGGTGGTCATTATGAAACAGCCACTTGTCAATCACAAGAGCTGCTCCCCCTGTGCAGTTCGGGTAGCGACCCATCTCAGCCAGCCCACCTGGTCCCAGGTAGCCCCTGTTGAACATGCACAAGAGGGACAGGGCTAGGAATTCCAAATCGTTCAGTATGCAGTATACAGTCAAGTCTCCTATAGCCTCATTCCCAGGCTCCTCCCCAGTTTTCTGCTGGGGAGGAGCCTGGGAACGAGGCTAGTGTACAGCTGTGGGAACATTCTGGGTTATGCCGCTAGAATCGCACAAGGAGTACTTGCATGTCTGTCAGTGGGAAGTCATGATTAGTGATGTATCAATCAAGAAATGGTGCACTTTGTTAATGACTAGACGAAGAGTAGCAGTGATGTCAACAATAACATTGTTAAGTGTTTCTTTGTTTTGCATGTTAGGGAAGAATCGTAAGTTTCGAGGAGCAGGAGAGACTGAAGGCGAAGTACAGGCGAGGTGTGTGTGTGTGTGTGGTGTGAGGCTGGCTGTCCAGGTTGTTCTTCACACTTGTTCTTCTACATATTGAAATCATTGTTGTTATCTCAGGTAGCCAACATTGGTTCCTCCCTCCTCTCATACTCCCTCTCCTGACCTCTCTCCTCTCCCTCCTCTCTATATTCCTACTTTCCCACCCACTCATATTTCCACACGTACCTTATTATGACGTGTTTTCACACCACATGAAAGGCACGTGTACACAACACATAAATAATGTTGTGGCAGAAACAGCTGACAAAGATACGGGGAGTCAGTATTATGCTATCACTCACCATCTCCCTATTCTATTGCCACCTATCCATTAAGGGCACATAGCAAAAGGGAATCAATCTCTATATAATAGTGTCTACCAAATAGGTACACAATGTGCCCCAACTATACCACGCACCTGGGGCAATGATCCGGCAATGGTAAGAGAAAGGTGAGCATTAGCCACAGGAACTCCAACACAAGCACCATCACCCACTGCACCCAGTTACTGGTGATATCTTGAACAGGCTCCCAGATCGCAAACTGGAAGGAAAAATAAAATACTAGTACTTGGAAATTTCCCACTACAAAGGTCTTGCAGTTCAACTTTTGCTGTATGATCACAGTTATGCCAGCATGAAGCACAGGTGACTGGATTGAACTACACCACTACCGAAAACTTAGTATACAATGTGCCAGGGTATCGCCTTTTGGTTGGCCTACTTAATGCAACCAACATACGGCTGAGGATTGCCGTACAAAAATAATGTTGAGCTGTCAATAGCAAATAATGCCCATGTTCCAGAATGTACTCTCAGTGTACTTTCCAGAAATCTGCAGTTTAAAATACAGGGGATTCATTAGCCACAACCCTCCATAACTAGTCAAAGGATACTTTCTAATTCTATGGGCTTCAGTGGGAAAATCTTGGGAGGCCATATAGACACTATAATCAGCTATAAAGATCTTTTAGCTGCAGGCTAAAAGATCTTCAGAGAAGAATTCCTGAATTTTAGGAGGCCGCAAATCAGATGGCTATAACCACAAACTTCCCACCATGAACACACACACTCAATTGCATACACACCACCAAGAGTTCATGAACTCTTGACACCACATATGCACACAATTTAGCCATCGGTTCAATATCTCCAGTTTAAACCCAACAGTCAAAAATAACATCTGCATCAACTTACGGAGGTACGCATTATCCCCGGTATCTCCATTGACTGCAACAGGACTACAAGTATCACTTCCATTCAGGGTGATGAGGTACCTAGAATGTTCTGAGAAGTAAAAGTGGGTGCTTGGGGAGGGAGGGGAAGGAGGAGGAAGAGAGAGGGAAGGAGGGAGGGAGGGAGGGAGGGAGGGAGGGAGGGGGGAAGGAGGGAAGGAGGGAGGGGGGAAGGAGGGAAGGAGGGAGGGGGAAGGAGGGAAGGAGGGAGGGGGGAAGGAGGGAAGGAGGGAGGGGGGAAGGAGGGAAGGAGGGAGGGGGGAAGGAGGGAAGGAGGGAAGGGGGAAGGAGGGAGAGAGGTAGGGAGGAGGGAGAGAGGTAGGGAGGAGGGAGAGAGGTAGGGAGGAGGGAGAGAGGTAGGGAGGAGGGAGAGAGGTAGGGAGGAGGATGAGAAGCAGGAAGGGTGGGAGGAGGGAGGGAGTGAGGGTATGAAAATGGGTGCAAGGAGGGAGGGTGGTAGGGAGGAGGATGCATATGGCAGTGAGAAGGGAAGGTTAGAGGGAGGCAGGTTGAACACTAACAGCTGCAACTTTAGCATGCTGATCTATACCCACATACCTACAAATGGTGGTCATGTTGGACCTGCTAATGTCTGCATTGTCATTGGAATCAGTTTCCAAAGCATCCCCTGATGTGTTGAAGAGTAGAGTCAGTGGGAAGGTAGTACCAACGGTGACGTAGCCTACACCCCCGGGATACAGAACCCCTAAGAAGTAGTCCAAGCACTGTGTGTGTGTGTGTGTGTGTGTGTGTGTGTGTGTGTGTGTGTGTGTGTGTGTGTGTGTGTGTGTGTGTGTGTGTGTGTGTGTGTGTGTGTGTGTGTGTGTGTTTGTATGTTAGCGTGGGTGGATTTGTTCATGTGTAACAGTTCAGATATGTCTCATTCCCAGTCCCGACGAGGGGAGTATCAGTTTCAACCCCAGGGAATATTACATTCCACTATACTATCAGGGACAAGGCAACCTTCTGTCATCGCCTGCTACAGGGAAGCTACAAAGACCAGATAAGCTCAATGAGAGGCCGTGACTCAGAGAAGAATCACTTATTCATGCACTCTGTTAGAGGTTTGAACACTGCAGCCAAGTATATCTAACTTGTACGTTTAAGTTGTTATGCAATGTAATCTTCCACACTTGCTTTTTCCAAGCACTGCAAGTAATGAAATTTAGGAGCCTGGACTGGAGTGGAATGATACATAACTATGTGTAGCCTCATTCCCAGGCCTTCTACACCTCCAGTTTTTGATCGCTTGCAGTACGCAAATACGGAGGGGGAAGAAGGCCTGGGGGATCTTCTCACGTGATATGCGGCATAGCTGACGTCATGGATTTTAGATGCAATGGCTTATTTACATTCCCATCCACAGCTACAGAGAAGCTAGAAAACTCCCCAGGCCTTCCCCCTCCGTTTTTTCATACTGCAAGCGATCAAAAACTGGAGGTGTAGAAGGCCTGGGAAGGAGGCTAACTATATGAGTGTGTGCTCTGTCTGTGTGTATGTGCGGTGCATGTGTGTGTTGATGTGGTGTTGTGTGTATGTGTATGAGTAACTGTGAATATGAGTGAGTGGATTATGTAATTCAGTGGCTTCATACATGGTAGCAGTTGTCGGATCTATTGCTGTAGTACACAGGGTGAGAGTAGGTGTTCCGCAACTGCACGAGTGCCTGGTCAATACCAAGTTCCGGTGGGAGGCTAGAGTGAGGGGATATATAATGCAGCTAGTGAACCGAACAAAATGGACTGTTCTGCTGGAGATTAGTGTACTGTGAGCCCACTCAGGAGCTATATATAGTATAATACTATAGTCTCACGATTGATCGCCCACTAGCAAAAGAACACCCACCCCCACTTTACACTCAGTTTCCTGCATAGGGTCAAAGTTTACTTGAATGAGCACCTGTCAGAGTATGTTTTGGTTCGAATGTACTGAAACGGTGGATACTTTCGCCTCTCGTTTCGCTTACGATTAATGATTGACCAAATCTTCAGCTTTGGGGCAGTAGAAAGAGTCATTGCCAGGCATACTGAAGGCTGACTATTTGGTATTGAGAAAATCTGACCATGCACAGCTAATGTACTACTCAGGCATCTTTCAATTACTTATGAAGCACCCCTGTTGGGTGGAGAGTTGTGGATGCTAATTCATACACGAGCACAAACCAGGGTGCTCTTTCATAGACGAATGCCGTGAAACACTCAAAAGAGAACCGACCCCTGTTTGGTGAGCATGTGCACTGGCATTGCAGAGGGTGCTATATTGGTAACACTACAGTATTTGGCGTCACTATACCAGGAGCGCATAATGAGTATACCGTAGTGCACGTATCAAGCGCCCACCCCCCTCTTCACGCGAAAGTTACTGCACAGGGTCCAAAAGCAGTGCAGTAAGGGCCCACCCATCACAAAAGTTTTGAGCAGCATTTCTTAACCTCTGGGTGCGGTTGTGCATTCAAAACGTTTTACAGTGAACTACGGCGTGCTTAAAGACGCGTGATCAATTTCTTAGCGTGAAAAATGAAATTATATATTCATTGATATTCACAGCTTACTGCAGCGCTTATTGTTTATACAGTGCTGAATGGGTGGGCGGATACTACATGCCTAAGTAGTCTGAGTACGCATCTAGCGCCCACCCCCCTGACCGATACTGTATGGATACTGTATGGATACTGTACGGATTAGCCTCGTTCCCAGGCTCCTCCCCAGTTTTGGTATAATATATGCGACGAAAAGCTGGGGAGGAGCCTGGGAACAAGGCTAGTATGTATAGTAACTTAAAACTCAGCAGTCATGATCAGTGAGAGCGCAATAAATATTTGTCTGCAGCTACCATGATCTTGGACCTTGCGTAGATGTGACGCTTTACAGACAAAGAGACAAGTGACTCATTATCAAGCTAGAGACGTTCACCTTTCACAGGTTTAAGTTGGGCATCAAGTACGGTAAAAAAAACGTAGTACAAGGGTGATCAACAGAAATGGTGGCTTACAACTTTTGGCTTGTGCTGTTGATCCACAGTTGAGGTCCTGCACTGGCTGTACAGTTGCCATAAATGGACAGGCTGTATTCTGTATTATTTGGAGCAGAGCTGTCCAGGAAGACGAGCTCTATGAGTGTGAAAGCATGTGTGTGGATGTGCATGTTGTATATAATTATGTGTAGACATGTGTACATATGTGGGGACTGGCTTGAAGGTAAAATATTTTCAGACACAATTAAAATTGCGGGACAGTTTGTATATGCACCTGGCAGGTGGTGAGTTGTTGAATTATGGAATGCCGTCAGGTTAGCATCAACCTTCAAGTAGCTTCCTACAGAAAGCAAAGAAAGCAAGTATCACTCACAGTCGGCAACATGCTGCCATTGCGTAACAGTCGTACCCGGGCCATTCTCCTCGGTCAGATTAACAGACTGAAACGCAGAGAAAAGCCCACCAGTCTGTACTGTGAAACGGAGCCGGTGATATGGGTCTCCTGAGCTCTGCAGCGTCACGTCAATCTCCTGTGCGGGGCTGACATAGTTGGCCACTCGTACCTTTGCAAGATTGGCAGCTGCACCCACACATCCTGTTATATAAACCAACACAACATAGGAGTGACTGTGAGGTTGCACATTGTGATGTCACACATCAGAACATGCATTAGCTAAATCTGTGTGTGAGTAACGGAATTCAGGAGTCAGATGTTTGCGGGCTAGTGACGAACACGAGCATACTTTCTTGACATCGATCTTGCATTGATGTCGGAACCAATGCATCATGGGGTCTATTGGGAAGCTCCACCCAATAAATCCCACAATGCCCGTCTTTTGAAGCTTCCATGTAAACATACATGTTTTGGTGCCTGCTTATCATCCCCCTTCACAATCCCATCCAGCTTCAAAGAGATTCCATCTGCTAGCCATTATCCTGTTCGGAACTGAATAACAATTATAGCTAGCAGGCAGATGATGTTTCACGCTTGATGGATTGCAAGGAGGGATGATATGGATTCAATTAAGCCTGAAAGAGCATCTATTATCAAGATCTAGCCAAATAGACGCTCTGTGAGTACACACTCCTGTTACAAGAAAGATAACTAGAATGGAGTTGTATGTTCCTTTGGCACTTGGTGCACTTTGGAACAAACACAATTAGGAGATGAGCTCAGATTTGGTACAAAACAAGTGGAAAGTGACTAGCAACAGACTTTTTTGGCGGCACTCCTGTTTTGCTTTGTGTAGCTGGGCACCCACTAATTTTGATGTGCCTTGATGTTTGGTTACATTGCAAAGGAACCACAGCAGCTAGAGCCATGAAATTGGCAATGTAGCTGGTAGTCTGGTTCCCAGACCCAACCCGTGAGTAAGGGTCTGGGGACCAGACTACGTAGCTGGAGGAACAAGGGGGTGACACTCCCATAGACGCCGCAGTCAAAGCTGCGACTGGGCTTATCGGCGAATCTTGACCCCATATACTAAGGAAGGAGTGGAGTCGCTACGCATTCTTCCGTATACTATCGGCGGTCAAGCAGTCAATGGCTGAAATACATCGCAGTCAGACGGTCAAGAGTATTTTTGAGATGCGGTCAAGTGGTCAAGCAGCAAAAATGACGGTCAAGATTTCTTGACCCCGGTTGCATGCAGCTCTGACTATGGCGCCAAATTAATTATGAGAGTGTCACCCCCTTGAGGAAACACTGCATTATCTAGCATCCATATGCTATACACTATTTTATATGGGTTAGGGTGTGGTTAGGGTCTGTATAATTACTGTATAGCATACGGATGCTAACGTACTGTCGCTAACGCTACGTCAAACTTCGCACTGTAGGACTTGCAACATTCAAGCAAAAGCAGTCAAATGTAACAGTACAAAGAAACCGCGGCTAACCACTCTCCTTGTAAAAAGTGTTTTGCTGTTGCAAGATCTATATAATCGCGGTAGCCTGACTGACAATCAGAACTGAAAAGTATGCATAGCAGGTGTTCATTGCTTACCTCCAATGAGGAGTTGCAAGGAGAAGATGAAAGTACAACTGCTTGGGGCAACCATTTTTCACAAAACATGCATGTCCCGATTCTGAAGTGTTTCAGTTCTGAGTCGTAACAAAAATAGGTAAACTGGGAAGCTGACATAATTTTTATTTGCCGACGTGCAACATTTATTTGTCGACGTCGTGCCTTATTGGGGCGAGCCTGAGCGAGCCCCACATAGACGAGTTTGCTTCGAATTTTCTATATATGTTTATTGGGGCGAGCCTGAGCGAGCCCCACATAGACGAGTTTGCTGTGAATTTTCCATATATTTATATATTTCTTCATATCTATCGTACGTCGTGCCGTAAATCACTTCCTGCTCGTATTTTGCGTGTCATTGCGTCATGCGTTAATTCAAACCACAAACGAACGACATAGACACGAACAGTGAACGGTCTACCTCAACAAGGATGGAGACTATAGCGCGCGGTGAGGGGCTAAAGCATTTCATGAAGACGGGGAGAGTGCTTCAAGCGATCTCATGTCCTGCATGCAGAGCACATCATGGTGTGCATTAGCTAGCTAGCTAGCTAGCATGCATGCAGGTTTTTTTGAATAGCTAGCTATAAACCATCACGGTGTGTTAGACTGCTGCTTCAGCTATTGCCAGAGGATGGGAACTTGACTGGTCTGCGCTCGGTAACACTTAGCTCACTGTGACATGCAGTCAAGACACAGATCTGGCATCAGCAGAGAATGAGAAAGTCGCCCTCCGGTGGCGACAACAAAGACAGAGAGTTCTCCTGGACCTATACCTACCAGACTGCTTCGGCTAACCTGATTCGCAGTTGCTGTGAAGTGCATGGGTGTACTTTTAGTGTCATAACTTCTAAGTCATGCTATGCTCTCCGTCACATTCAGATGACATGCACTGACAGTCATGCACATGCATCTGACACATGCTCATGCAACTGCTCCATGCACATTCGACAACTGTACTCGCTCAGGCTCGCCCCACAATGTTCTGCATTTGTCTAGTATATATACACCTGCATGTACTCGCTCAGGCTCGCCCCACAATGTTCTGCATTCGTCTAGTATATATATATATATCTGTCGTACGTCGTGCCGTAAATCACTTCCTACTCGTATTTTGCGTGTTCTTGCATCATGCGTTATTTCCAAACTAAGTTCTCGTGCGTTGATATCGCGGAGACTGTCAACTGAGACGCGAACTCTGAACAGTCTACCTCAACAAGGCCTTGCATGGAGACTATAGCGGGGCGGTGAGTGGCTAAAGCATTTCATGAAGACGGGTGAACCATGGTACCATGAACAGTCTAACCAGGCTCTGTAGCTACCTTCTCGCCTGTGGTGACAGCAAACTGGACGAAGTCCGCACTTAGCTAGCTAGCTAGCTAGCTACCTATTCACCGACCTCAGACCGGTACATGTACATGTCCTGCAGAACACATGCCATTGTCACATGGTGTACTAGCAGCATGCATATAGGCCCCTGTGTTGTGCACGTGTGTCATATTACCATCTCAGTCGTGCAACATTGGATGGGCTGCATTGGCAGGGGACATTAAAATTTGACTGACTGTGCATGCAAATAAGTACTCGTTCTGCATTGTACTCGCTCACGCTCGCCCCACAATGCCATGCATTCTCCTAGTTTATTTCTTTATATCTATCTATCTATCGTACGTCGTGCCGTAAATCACTTCCTGCTCGTATTTTGCGTGTCATTGCGTCATGCGTTAATTCAAACCACAAGCGAACTCACCATTCAACGACTGAGACACGAACTGAACGGTCTACCCCAACAAGGATGGAGACTATAGCGCGCGGTGAGGGGCTAAAGCATTTCATGAAGACGGGGAGAGTGCTTCAAGCGATCTCGCTCATGTCCTGCATGCAGAGCACATCATACATGGTGTGTAGCATAGCTACATAGCTAGCTAGCTAGAATTGCATGCAGGCTTTAATACTGCATGCATGCAGGCTTTAATACTGCATGCATATGGAGCGTTTTTAGTGCCAAAATTGGGACGCCCGTACACAAATTGTGATGAGGTCGGTCAGGAACGTTATGAGGTCGCTCAAAAATATTATGAGGCCGGTCACAAATGTTATGAGGTCGGTCAGAAATAGTATGAGGTCGGTCAGGAATCTTACGAGGTCGGTCGGAAATATTATGAGGTCGGTCAGGAATCTTATGAGGTCGGTCAGGAATCTTATGAGGTCGGTCAGGAATATTATGAGGTCGGTCTATAGTGATGTATGAGGTCGGTTGAACACATTAGTCGTTGCGAGGTGGCTCAGTACTGCCGCGCCATGGTTTATACACGCAGCACACTCTCAGGCCTCAGTTCAAACAACAGGAAGTTTATGAAGCGGTTATCAGACGGCAAACTCCGCGTAATCAAGGGGTGGTAAGGGTAAGGTTTAAATTTCGGGGGTGTGGCTCGCGCTGATGGTCCCTGAAGCCATCAGCAAAAAGTTGGAGCCTATGCAGCAGGTGCAACGACTGGTAGCGTGTTATGAGGAGCCCAGGGATCCAGATAAACTGGACTGTCTAGTTTATCATGTAGACAGGCTGCATCGCATTTTGCTTGAGCTCAACACTTGCAACAGCGAACAAGTGCGAAGTTCTGGAAGCAGGTCTGACTTCGCTTTTAGAGCGACCTCATAACAATTCCGACCGACCCCATAATATTTCTGACCGACCTCATAAGATTCCTGACCGACCTCATAAGATTCCTGACCGACCTCATAAGATTCCTGCCCGACCTCATAAGATTCCTGACCGACTTCATAAGATTGCTGACCGACTTCATAAGATTGCTGACCGACCTCATAATATTTCTGACCGACCTCATAACATTTGTGACCGACCTCATCACAATTTGTACAGGCGTCCCAATTTTGGCACTAAAAACGCTCCATAGGCCTACATGCATAGCTATAAACCATCACAGTGTGTTAGACTGCTGCTTCAGCTATTGCCAGAGGATGGGAACTTGACTGGCCTGCGCTCGGTAACACGTAACCCACTGACTGACCAGTCATGACAGATCTGGCATCAGCAGAGAACGAGAAAGTCGCCCTCCGGTGGTGACAACAAAGACAGAGAGCTCTCCTGGACCTACCTAGCTGCTTCTGCTAACCTGATTCGCAGTTGCTGTGAAGTGCACGGGTGTATTTTTAGTGTCATAACTTCTGGTGTGATCTGTGTCCTTAAGTTGTGCTATGCTCTCTGTCACATTCTGATGACATGCGCTGACAGTCATGCACATGCATCTGCTCCATGTAGGAACACATGCGCATGCAACTGCTCCATGTAGGAACACATGCGCATGCAACTGCTCCATGTAGGAACACATGCGCATGCAACTGCTCCATGTAGGAACACATGCGCATGCAACTGCTCCATACACATTCGACAACTGTACTCGCTCAGGCTCGCCCCACAATGTTCTGCATTCGTCTAGTTTATATTTGCCGACGTAGAAATCTTCGACGTATAAATCTTATTTGCCGACGTAGAAATCTTATTTCCCGACGTAGAAATCTTATTTCCCGACGTACTTATTTGCCGACGTGGAACGTTTATTTTCCGACGTTGACTTCTTATTTGCCGACGTGCAGGGATTGCAGCAAGCGACGAAAAGCTGGGCGTGGGACTGGGAACGAGGCTAAGTCAGACTGTGGCACTGGCGGATCCAGGGGTAGTTCATTGCGTTCGGTCGAACTACCCAGAAAAAAAAAAAAAAAAAAGCCGCTCGACCGAGCTATAGCCGTGTGCGGCATGCCGGCAACGTAGGGGGCGCGAGCCAGCTAGTCCCGTCCTCAGCTCAGGAAAATGTGCGCGCGCGTGCGTGAAAAAGCACGTGGCTGGGCTGGGGATTAATCTCCGGCCGCGCCGGGGACGAGAATAGCCACGTGCAGTGCAGCAGCAATGCAGCTAGAGTAGTCTGAGAGATGGCGAAACGTAAGAGTACAGGTCAACAAAGCCTTGATCTATGGACATTCACCAAAAGGCCTAGGGCGGCATCAACTGGTGAGTCATCTGTACCTAAGATAAGTCTAGAGAGTAGCTTTAGCTAGCTACTAGCTAACTAGCGAACCCGGCGGCCGGCTAGGCCGGCTTTGAGTTTAATGATCTGCTCCCTGAGCCCCACACATCGATTACTTACTGGTTATTTAGTCAATCTTCATTGCGTCTGGGAACGTGTCCAGAATGCACAGAGATGCTACGAGAGCGCTTCCTGATCGCTAAAAAGAACACGCCAAAAAATTTTCCGCGCTTCGCGCGGACTGATCGCCGCTTCGCGGCTCTGCGCACCGCCTTCGGCGGTGAACTGTGACAGTGTATGCCAACCGAACCACCCTTTCTAAATTTCTAGATCCGCCACTGTGTGGTATGGTACCTGAATAGTACAAGGGGGCTCGGGCGTTACCCAATGACAGCACCAGGCCTTCAGATAAAAAGCTGCATCAAATCGCAAAAGTTACTTGAGGACGTCTAGGTCTACGAGTGTGTTGTATAACTGCTGACCTCTACTTCAG
Organism: Axinella damicornis; assembly: GCA_963931865.1. NCBI lineage: Eukaryota > Metazoa > Porifera > Demospongiae > Axinellida > Axinellidae > Axinella > Axinella damicornis. The sequence goes on from OZ007508.1 coordinate 16,261,268, forward strand.
CTCGAGTGCTAAGCTACCCGACTGTTCCAGTAACATCAGTATCGAATTCGAAACAAATGTAAGCAACTGAATTGGAAAAGGCAACATGCCTTCTGTCCCTCCCTCACTCTTCCCTTCTTTTTTTGGTATCTAATTTTATCGTTATATATTACGAATAGTTCTTGGTGAGCACTGCTGTTCTGTACTCATATGCTCATAAGCCCTCATGAGCTGGTTGCATTGCAGGTGACATTAAAATTGATTGATTGATTGATTGATTGATTGATTGATTTTCCGGTTAAACTTTCGGATTTTCACCAACCAGGGTACACCAACGCAATGCCATGAGACTACCATCCATAGGCTTTACTACAATGCAAACTGCATTTTCGTATACTTAGTAGTTTTGGTGCTGTTTCGAATATTTTGCCAGGGCTCCGAAACTTAGTTAGTCGGCACTTGGCCTCTACCTTCAGACACCTACGCATCTGCTACACGAACAGCAGGATGGTCACAGCAACTTGTCTACTCTCGAGTTTTGTTCGCGGGCAGACTGACCTGAAAAACGTCTTTTTCGGACATTCAATATTAGAAATATCGTGTGATCGTGCAACGACCTGTCTTGGTTTACGTAACTAACCAGCTCTAGGTTAGCTGTGGAAAAATATTTCATGCATTTAATATTTGCGGTCTTAGGCCTACTTTCCCATGAATACCGCAAAAAATTAATATCCCCAACGCGAAATTAACTGCAACTAAGGTACTTCCTGCCGGACCAATATCCATGTATCCACATCGAAACTATAGTTGTTGCTGAGGACTGCATAATGTCAAACAAGAGCGCATAAGTAAGTCGCGCAGAATAAGAGCGTGTAACTTCCGGAAATTCAAACCGGGCAAAACAGTCCGTGCGACCTACTTATGCGCTCTTGTGTCATAGCGTTGCATGCCCTCTCACAGTTACTGTACATGTTTGCTGTTCACTGCGCACTGGTTCAATTGAAAAGCAATTCAATTGGACGCTCCTTCTCATTATGGGCTCCTGCATGGTATATATACACACTTTGCATCACCAACATGGTAAATGTTGACCATCGGAATTCTTTCAGAGCTTTTTGTACAAGTGGGCACTAGATTGTTTGTAGCCCTTAGACAAGCATACAATGACTGCTTGATAATGATAACCATGAGGTTGTGTACTGTTCAGACTCTCCTAAGTACTCTACAATGAGTTCCACAGTCAGCTTGTCTGCTCTGTGACAGCACCATTGTTCAGTTCTTGTACGTAAGTGTAAATTACTCATCCTGGTGTACACTGCAGAAACAGCAGGGCTGCTTTCACCCAGGTATACTGCAAGTTCAAACAATGTGCGTACAGCAGATCAATTATACTGCTTGAACTCAAATTTCATTAAACAGTTAAGTTATTTTTATAGGACGTATATAGCTGCACCAATATAGGAAAGCTGTAGACGTGCAGCTACTTTTATGAGCCATACAAGTGCACCTTCACTGTACGTTATCTCAGTTGTGGAAGCCTCAACTGACATAACTGAAACCTGAACAACATTTCTTTTCCCCACGTGCACAGTGGAAACATAACGAATCCCCTACTCTATTTCCTAGACCTTCCCCTGCACATGCATGCGCTAGCTAGCTAGCTCACTGCTCAGTGAAAATGACCCCTCTGGTTTCAGTGAGCTCACACTGCAGACAGGAGATGCTTTTATGTCATTATTATTATGTATTCAGGCTACAGGTTATAATTGAAGTGGTATATATACTACGTATGAAAAGAATTCCGAAACATGCATAATTACCAGCATCATCCCCCCTCACAATCCCATCAAACTTCAAGCAGCGTCCATTTGCCTGTTCAGAACCGAACAATAGTTAGCAGATGGATGATGTTTCATACTTGATGGAACTACGAGGGGGGATGATACAAGCTTGAGTGGGCATCCATCTGCAAGCTATTATTCCTAGCAGATGGATGCTCTTTTGAAGCTTGAAGAGGCTATGATGGACAGCAGTGCATGCAGCACTGTTAACAATGAAAAGCACTAAAGTGCAAACCTCGCCCTCATGTAACAAAGCGTACCCATAAGATCTACTAGTGGAATGCAGGACATTGGAGGGCGAGCCTGAGCGAAGTCGCGGCACGTACACGTGCAAGACATGCATGGAGCAGTTGCATTCATACAGTGACTGTCATCAGACTCAATTATTAGTCTCGTTTCCAGACGAGACTAACTCAATTATGTGACTGCATGGGCAAATTATGAGCCACAGAAATTATTGACACTGATGCACTAAACATACACTCGTGCAACTATGAGTCAGGTTAGCGTTAGCTGAAGCAGTCTAGCAGGTACGTCACCGGCCATGGCGCGAGCTGTCTCCGTCTTTGTTGTCGCCACCGAGGAGGCAGAAGTTCATGGTGCTCTAGCCAGCTAGCCAGGTAGCTACTACACGATGTGCAAGTATCACGTGTCATCCGTTGCGCGTTCGGGGTCTGGTATCGGGATCCCGGGAACCAGACTATAGCCCGCTAGTTTGTCACTTTGTGCCGCTTGGTTTGTGGTAGCGCTGGTGTCGCTAGACGCCACGCTTCACGTACCAGTAGTCTAGTAACAGCGCTAGTGACCCGCTGATGTCGATTTTGTGGCACAAGCACCAAGTAAAGTTTTCGCGGTGAGCTAAAAACTGTCATAACTCTCGAACTATCCAAATTGCTATGTTATTTTTGTTCCTTACGTCGAGCGCTTTCTTTTGATACCTTGGTCTCGCTCGTCAAGTACCCGCAGCGCCCGCTAGAGCGGTAACAGACAGACAGACAGACAGACAGACAGACACACACGATGAGTACTAGAACCTCCCCCGCATGGGCGGGGCGAGGTTAACAAGTGATTCACTTCTCTAAGTTTGTCCAGGTGTCCACTTGACAACTGTGGTCACCAGGGTACCTGTGAAAGCCGGAACGCAGGAACGCGGAACGGAACGCGGAACGGAAGTAAAATGCGGGCCGCGCGCTCTCGTCACCTGCACCTAGCTTACGCGCAGGGCGTCTTTATTCACTGGACCGGACTGGACTCGCCCTTTCAGCGTAGGACAGAAGCTAAGCATACTTATTTACTCACTAAAGTTGCTTGCATAGCCTTCTTTCGTGTCTTCCCTCTAGTCTGTAGAGGTCAAAGTTTACGTGCATATTTAATGAGCTTCAGCAAAATGCTCTTCAGTCAGTCGTGGATGATAGAGGAATATTATTTTCTGTTTTCTATGCTTCAGCAAAAGGCTGGAGTTCGATGTCTCTGGTAAATAAGTGCTCTTCTAATCTTTTCATTGAAGCTCATTAAATATGCACGTGACCTTTGACCTCTACCGACTCGAGGGAAGACACGAAAGCAGGCTCTGCAAGCAACTTTAGAAGTATGCTTAGCTTCTGTCTTACACTGAAAAAGGCATCTTACAGATTTTTGGGTGAGTCCAGTCCAGTCCACCAGTCCAGTGAATAAAGCCAGTCCACCAGTCCAGTATGGAGCGTTTTTAGTGCCAAAATTGGGACGCCCGTACACAAATTGTGATGAGGTCGGTCAGGAACGTTATGAGGTCGCTCAAAAATATTATGAGGCCGGTCACAAATGTTATGAGGTCGGTCAGAAATAGTATGAGGTCGGTCAGGAATCTTACGAGGTCGGTCGGAAATATTATGAGGTCGGTCAGGAATCTTATGAGGTCGGTCAGGAATCTTATGAGGTCGGGCAGGAATATTATGAGGTCGGTCTATAGTGATGTATGAGGTCGGTTGAACACATTAGTCGTTGCGAGGTGGCTCAGTACTGCCGCGCCATAGTACACGCAGCACACTCTCAGGCCTCAGTTCAAACAACAGGAAGTTTATGAAGCGGTTATCAGACGGCAAACTCCGCGTAATCAAGGGGTGGTAGGGGTAGGGTTTAAATTTCGGGGGTGTGGCTCGCGCTGATGGTCCCTGAAGCCATCAGCAAAAAGTTGGAGCCTATGCAGCAGGTGCAACGACTGGTAGCGTGTTATGAGGAGCCCAGGGATCCAGATAAACTGGACTGTCTAGTTTATCATGTAGACAGGCTGCATCGCATTTTGCTTGAGCTCAACACTTGCAACAGCGAACAAGTGCGAAGTTCTGGAAGCAGGTCTGACTTTGCTCGAACAAATCAACAGGTCACATAGACATTATCGTTCCTATGCGACCACAAAACATTTTAGAGCGACCTCATAACAATTCCGACCGACCCCATAATATTTCTGACCGACCTCATAAGATTCCTGACCGACCTCATAAGATTCCTGACCGACCTCATAAGATTCCTGCCCGACCTCATAAGATTCCTGACCGACTTCATAAGATTGCTGACCGACTTCATAAGATTGCTGACCGACCTCATAATATTTCTGACCGACCTCATAACATTTGTGACCGACCTCATCACAATTTGTACAGGCGTCCCAATTTTGGCACTAAAAACGCTCCATAGTCCAGTGAATGCGTGTACGGTGATGATAGCGCGCGGCCCGCATTTTACTTCCGTTCCGCGTTCCGTTCCGCGTTCCTGCGTTCCGGCTTTCACAGGTTCTCGTATAGTTACTGGAGTGACTATACTACCAACTATGCATTCCGCCTACAGATTTTAAAGGTCTATATAGCAGATCCCATGGGAAATCAAAGGATACTAGCTAGAATGAAGAGTTGTCACTAATTTCAAGTGATACGACCTCATTACTGTGACCCATATTGTACATTTTATAGCATTCCTGCAAGAATTACTGTGACCCATATTTTATAGCATTCCTGCAAGAAAATGTCGGGTTGGATTCTGAGGAAGAACCTTGGCTACCCACCGAACGATGCTAAATTCTATTAGTCTGGGTCCTCAACGACCAATCTCTTCGGCCAAAGACTGTTCGGGTTTATTACTGTGAACTAAACATTAGTTAGCAGTCTTTGTCTGCACAAACTTCATCAACATACAATGCAACGTTTCGATCCCGAGGGATCTTCGTCAGGCAAGTATAGCAAAGTGCAAGTACATGTATACACGAAATGGCTGCTTAAGGTTACGGGATCCCTGCGCGCGGATACGCGCACCGTATACTTAATTAAGCGCTATTTCATAGTTTTTTTGTCACCAAAAAGAAAGCCGTGTGATCCGACCTGGACTTGGAAGACCGTGTTGAAATAGGCACAAACAGTATAGAAAGGGACGGACAAAGCGTTTTTGTAAATACTGATGACCGTTAGGCCTGTCCATATTATTCGAGAATATTTTTGGGAATAATAGGTACCAACTTGAATAAGAGCCTAATAGGGCTTCAAATCCTTACAAAGGTCAAGAAGGTCAGATGTTCTAATAGAAGCCCAGTACATGTGACAGAACTCCTTCACTCAACGACAATCCTGAGGACTATATTGAAACCTCGATTATGTTGCAATACAATCGTTGATTGTTTTTGAAGTCACTTGACTCACTTTCCCTAATTTTGATGGGAATAATGGGCATCTCTCTGGGAATAATGGGAATCTCTTTGGGAATAATAGGAGCATTTGGGGGGGAATTCTGAATAGAATGATAGGCAGAAAAAGTAGAATAATGTGGACAGGCCTAATGACCGTTCCGAAGTTATACGACGCTGTATTCCAAAGAGGGGAGTCAAGATGGCGGTTATTCGCACTCAAGAGTCGTTCTTTCGAGGACTGCTCAACCTAGCCACAAAACGCTTATGTCCTGCCCTAGAGCTTCCTATGGCGTGTCTCCCAACAGTAGAATCGAGTTGCTGGCGGTCTTCGCACTGGAGATTTTTGGTGAATAGTTTGCTGGAATCGATTTAACCAGCGTACGACGGCTACAGTGTGAGCTGCTGTAATGATGTTTGGTCTTCATGTTGACTACCCTCCCTGCTTTGTGTCGAGTAAGTTTGATTTCGCTAGCTTACTTTATGTGCGAGAAAAACGGGGTTGAAGAAATTGTCTGGCCACGCCCACCGCGCGGGATCCAGCAGACTACAGTAACGTCACGGTTCTTCCTACGTATAACAACGAAATACAGAGAAACATGGTAGCTAACCAGCGTATAAAAAATGCTACGACGCTCTTTCGGTATAGATCAGTCATCCAAGTTCATTCAGTAGTGGCAAGATATAAGGACCACCGCGGTAACCGGTTATCGTGGTTCCCAAGGTTCTCACATGTATAACCTCCAATTACAGCTTTCTCTGCATGCTAGATGCTGAACTCACATGCAGACAATAAAATAATGTCATGTACAATGGCTGTTATCACATCACATGACAAGCGCTTATTAGTTTTTACGCACTCGGTGAAGTATGCGAGCGCTTATTAATTTTTACGTACTCGGTGCACGTGCAGTATGCGTAGTAATACGCGACTACTATACTGTGGACTACTGTATCCCCCTGCGCTTGAATAAGGTAACCTGGATGGACTACTGTATCTTCTGTACCTCGACGTAACCTGGATGGACTATAGTCTCGGAACCAGACCCTTCGCGCGGGGGAGGAGGAAAGGGTCTGGTTCCGAGACTAGATGGACTACTGTATCCCTGGCCCTGCGCTCGACTGGAGATCATGGACTACTATAATTTCAGTCTAGATATGACGTCTACCGTACGCCTAGATCTCCTCCTCCAGGGTCAGAGATCTCTAGTGCCGTATGTACCAGTATCTACTGCTCTGCTCCACACTCTACCTACTTTGTGTGCCCTCGAGCCTCGAGGCCTCCTGATATGATGACGGTGTCGCGTGCACATGTCTCCATTTAATGCACACCGTATGTTTGATTGTACTTTTTCGGACCCTAGTCTGTTTTGCACATTGTATACATGGAAGATGGTCAACAGTTTCTAATTGCTTGCAATACCCTGTGGGTCCCACAAATCAAGAATCTTCACTGATCTTTGATCATTATAATACCGTCAGTAACATAATGACTCAAGGCCGGGTTAGTGGGAGGCTGACGTATTAAGGAGTAGAGACACAGCACTGACCTTTCCCGCGGGATATAACGGGTCATACATCCCGCTGGCCAGGGATATAACCTATACATACAGCTCGATGTTGACAGTCATAATTATAGGTCTCGTACTTGCAATGGCTCCAGCCTCACAGTAGCTACTGGTCAGTATTGGTACATGTTCTGCACTGTAGCTACGACATGAAAAGAAAGCCACACCCCCATGATGGGACAGATCTTGACAAGAACATGGATATTGGTTATACATGTAGATGTTATGTTTGTGGAAAGGAATTAGTTTTCACTTCGAAGTGTAAAAGGCATTGCAAGAGTGCATGCTGCTCACATCTTTCAGACAGATGCTGTGAACTACCAGAGCTAATGGCAGCAGAAAATCACAAATCAGACTTCCATCCATTCCAGCTGACCAGTCTGCAACTGTAAAAAGTAATCGGTTGTTTTAACCACAGAGTGGTTGCCTTGAATTGGTTGCAGAGAACCTGGAGACCATGGTTATGGGAGGTTTACTCATGCAAGTTGGGCTTATAGAGTTATAATTGCATTTGACAAGGCAAAACTGGCCCAGATCATCTTACTGCTGATCTTGGGAACATCTGCAAGCTCACTACAACTGGTTGTCATGGAAATTTTTCATGCCCTGATGGCAGCATGTATCTCACAGATGTTTAGTGGTTATGATCACACAACTGTGGTTGTAGATAATCTGGACCATCATCCTCTCAAGTTCCCTAATGCAATTAGTCTCTGAACCCCTTCTTCTGATCACACTACTGTGGTTGTAGATAATCTGGACCATCATCCTCTCAAGTTTCCTAATGCAATTAGTCTCTGAACCCCTTCTTCTGATCACACAACTGTGGTTGTAGATAATCTGGACCATCATCCTCTCAAGTTCCCTAATGCAATTAGTCTCGAACCCCTTCTTCTGATCACACAACTGTGGTTGTAGATAATCTGGACCATCATCCTCTCAAGTTCCCTAATGCAATTAGTCTCTGAACCCCTTCTAACCACTGTCTCCAGCTTGTCTGCAACCAGGGTAACCACTCTGGGTTGATTTGTTTTTGCATTGATATAATATATACATGTGAACCTGGCAAGGCCGACTGTGTGGCAGAACACACTCATCTCTACATTGTAACTATCTCAACTCAGTAGCTTTGCCAAATTTTTCAACCATATCAATGATCCAGCTGCAGAATGCATTTCCTCCTGAGTCCAGCTGTCTCTACTCAGTATGCCAAGACTTTCAACTTGGTCAATGATCCATGCACAGTGCATTTCATCATTAATGCAAAGGAGGTTCAGGACATTGTGGAAGAACTTGAATGGGTAGAGGAGAGCAACTGGTAGGATGACAGACCAGTGCTACAACAATGGCCAGGATGGTATATGGAAGGTGCTCACTCTCAATGTAGCCCCATATGGTCTAGCTATATATAGCATGACATTGTGCTAATATCTCCACGCAGGTGGGCCTTCCACACTCTCCCCCTTGCATCAGGCCACGCAGCACCCATCAATGCCGTCATAACCCTCCTTTCAAAAATCCTGGATCTGCTCCTGGGAGTCCCTAGCTTGCTGTTTTAGCATTATGTGTGTGACTGCCACCTATTACACTCCGGGCCCCCTTCGATTCAGATGAAATAAGACTGTCAGGCCTATCATTGTCCTTTAACATTATAAAAAACATTTGAAAATGTAACAGGATGTAGGGATACCAGAACAGCGGAAACAAGGTAGGGATGATCGCACAAAACAGTGAAGTATACAACCCCCCTACAGAGATCTTTTTCCATATACGTGTATAATGAAAAAAGATATGTAGGGGGATTGTATACTTCACTGTTTTGTGCGGTCATCCCTACCTTGTTTCCTTACTTTTTGCTGTTCTGGTATCCCTACATTACTTGTTTATGTCATTTTTATCAGCAGCAGCGCATGCAATTTGCCATCACAGAGCAGAATAGTCTCGTTCCCAGACCCCCCTCGGAAAAATCGAGAAAGGGTCTGGCAACACGCATGCCGCGTCCAAGAGGAATTCAATCAGTTACACAATCATGTGTGAATGTTTACACTCGAGGTGATAATTGGAGTTGTGCGCCACTAAATAGTTGCATGTACAGAAGTGTAGAAGTGTTATGGTTATCAAAAGTGTGTACATACATAGACACACAATTATATCAACAACAAGCTGATTACACGTCTGTTCATTATGATGCACAAAATAATACATTAGCCAGTGCTATCTTGAAGCTCCTTACATCCGTTCTTGCTACACCCGTGGTCTTTAGGGCAGCACTTATTCCTTGTGTTTGGGTGTGTGGCTGGACAACACTTAGCATCGGGAAGGGGACAGCAGCCATACACTTCGTTGGATCCCACGGTATCCATGGGACAGCAAGTTTGCCCTTCCGGACAGCAGGAACGGTCATCGCAGCACTTAGCATTCTTCAATGGACAGCATTTGTCTCTAAAGCTGCTATCAGTACAGCAAGTGTGATCTTGGGGACATACTGTGGTATCATCAGAACAACGCACAGCACACGGGGTCGTCACATCAAGAATATTTACTGTATCTTCGAAGTCTTCAGATGGCTCTTGGCTAATTATGCTGAACGGTTTGACTGCACATTCAACTGAATGTAGAAATGCTAGCAATAAGCAAACAACCTTTACTGCCAGGAACTCAGCCATAAGTTTTTCTTTGTACAACAGTTACTGATAAAGGAGTTGCTAGATATAATAATTATTTAGCCCGGAACATAGCTAGTTTGCCGTTAGCTAGCTATTTATACTCTTGCTTAGCTGTTTAATAGACTTTGTACTACAGTGATGATGCAGTTGAAAGGTGCCGAACTCAGCAAGTGCACTTAGAAGCCACTGTAGTACAAGCCAGTTGTACTACCAGCTGCTGTGGTTTATCAGGAACACACTCGCAGTTATTCAATTAGAAGCCTAGGCTAGGCTGCACCTGGGCCTCTAATTGAATAACAGCCTCAACTAATTCCTGATAAACCACAGCAGCTGGTAGTATAACTATAACATAGCTAGCTACCAGCAGCCAGGTTGGCTCTTTAATATTAATGATTCTCCACTTCAAAGAAGCAATACGTACCTGCATCTTCATTATTTTGACTACAAACGGTGGGAGTGCTGGCCCATGGCCAGTTATGTATTATGTTGCCTTAGACCATACATGAATAATTAATGAGCTTTTTCCTTTGAAGTTTGCCGGTTAGTTCAGGGCATTTAAGGTAGTAAACATGGGTACCGCGATCTCCGAAACCAAGTTGATGGATAAATGGGCAGCATCAAAGCGTACACAAGTTTCAGCAATACTTTGCATCAAACTGCTCCCTCTGCTTGAAAATGCCCTAAAACTCAATTTTAAGGCCCTCTACGAAACTGAAAATTTGGACCCTCTCCAAGGCCCCACCCACACTCTGACCCCATCATCAATACACACACAAAACAGGCCCCAAAACTACGGATGGATTTACCACCTGCTCTCCTCACTTGCAGGCTACAGCCCAAAACTCACTGCCACCCTCAAAAACAGAGGTTTGGCTACCCTAGGCTTTCAAAAAAAATTCCACGCACACCGACTAAAACCGACTCAAGCCAAGGCCAGTTTCCAAAAGGTCAACCTACCCCCTGCAAAACTAGGGATGCTTTTCCACGTTCACCTCTCGGTTACCGAGTTTTGGCCACACATCTACTCCCTCTCACCAGCCCAGTCCAGCTACCAAACCAGCCAAATTCGCCCTAACACGAAAATGGGCGGGGCCTGTAATGCCGAAAGGTCAACTCTCTAGAACACCTTGGCCAAGGAGCTGTCGGAGGCTGTTCACTTTCCAGGCTGTTCTTCGGCCACTTCAGCAGACCCACAAACATTCCTGCTCACTCCACCTAGCTATTCACACTCAGATAGCCCATCGCTACATTCAATAAGCCAGAATAGCTCTTTACTTAAAAAAAAAAAAAAAAAAAAAAAGAGTGTTCAAACAAATCTTCAAGGTACCGCACGGCCACATCAGAGTGCCGATTTGAAACTTGAAAGGGCCGCTAGCCGCATCAAAGAGAGAAGCCCCCCTTGTTTATTCCGGTTGCCGCCATGGGAAAACGTAAACAGATGAATAACTCTAAATAACCGTATGCGAGTGATGTCATCTCATTAATTATTCATGAGCAAAATTGCGCGATTTCGCCGATGCCGTGCTTCCTACCTTAAGTAGGTTAGTCACCCGCTTGCGCTTTGAAGTCGCCGGTTAGTTCAGGTAGTTTAGTAGAATCAAATTTTAATCAAGCACTTAGTATGCAAACATACCAGTTATGTTTGAGGTGATATAAAGACTGACATCAAATGAACTGAACTTAGTACAGTGTTATTGAAACAGGACAAAATATGACATGAGAACAATTCAGTAGCACAAGGGACTTCGCCAGAATGGTAGTAGGTATTGCGGCCAGCAAATCCAGCTGACTACACATCTCTTTCACCGAGTCCACATCAACAACGCACCTCTCCCCAAGGTCTGGACGAGAAAATCTTCAGATATTTAAACTGCACTTTTCGCTGTTCAATGCCGCCTTACACAGCCTTGGAGTTGCGTTCGCTTTTCACTGACTCGTGGTGCTCTCGATGCGCGAATGAAGAAGCTGACGAAGGAGGGTGTAGGTACAGAGACTATGCAAGCTCAACCATTGACACCGGAACAAGAAGAGAAACTGTGGTGCCTACGCATTTTTCGCTGTGTACTGGTTGGAGCTTCGCCATGCAATACCGTCTTTTGGTACAACTGCAAACTCTTTGGCCTTAGAGGTGAAGATGAGCACAGATCCCTAGTTTGTGAGCAGTTCGAATTCAACTCCGATCAGCAGGGGCGGTTTCTACGATTCAGAGGACCGAGGGTCTTTATCACCGTAAACCGCAAGACGTGGCTGGTCGTTCTCTCGAAAGTGACGTTGTATTCCCGCAACAAACTGCATCAGGATGGCTGGGCGGCATGGGGTTTGTCTTGGCGACGAGCTTCTATTACGAATCTAGGTAGCTAGCAGATCCGCCAGCATATCTATCGACAGCTTTTCAGGGGCATCCTTGACGCCGCGAGCATCACACCACGCACGAAACACACTGACTGCCCATTGCGTCGTTGCCTTTCGTGGATTTGCAGGTATGCGATCGCTGATAGCCTGGTCCAATGCTTTCTCAGGTAGGGGAGATCCAAATTGTACAGTTCGCTGATTTCTGACATCGAGTCCTTGATGTTAGATTCAAAGTCGATCGCATTAACCCCCTAGGCTTCTCCTTCCACGGCGCAGCAGGGATGTTACTCGACAACACAATCAAACTGGCACCAGCTAGCTACCTCACCACTAGCCTACTCACCACTGAGCGTATCGCGCTTTTTTTACTGCAGTATGACGCAAATTGACAATCCTCTCGAATATCATTGGCTGTAGCTATGCGACGGTTCAGCAAAGCCCATATATGGTCACAGTCACCCTGCTCTGCATGTGCATCAACAGGCTAGCCTTATTCAATTAGTATCATCAATTAGTGTCACCTTATTCAATTAGCGGTATGGTCTAAGATAGATAGACCCCTCCCTACAGGAAACTAACCGACTTAAGCACCCTTGGGAAACCTCGGAAGTGCTAATTGTGTCTCGGGCTGCGCCCTCGACCCAATTAGCACTTCCTCGGTTTCCCGCGGGCGCTTAAGTCGGTTAGTTCCCTGTAGGGAGGGATCTATCCTATACTTAGCTAACTGGACTTAAGTGGTTTTACTGCACACAATTAAAGGATGGTTAAGGTGAACATAGTAAATATACTAGCGCCACCCCAGCAATGGCCGCCGACACATAGAGGAGGGCTACGTATTAGCACAAGAGCAAATAAAATGGAGCCACTAGAGAATCTACAGACTACGTAACCACCAATGTGTGGCAGTCAGTAGGTCTTATTGGCTTAATGAGGTTTCTGTTGTTATGGCAACAGCAAGCTCTTATACCCTGTCACATGCAGGTTGGTAAGCTGATTATAGTGTCTATGGCCTCCCAAGATTTTCCCACTGAAGCCCATAGAATTAGAAAGCATCCTTTGACTAGTTACCGTAGATCGGGAAATTTTCGTGTTAAAAATATTTCGTGTGTAAATTTTTCGTGGCGTTACATTTTCATAGTTTAGCTCATCAACGAAAAAATTTTAACGATCATTTTGTCAAGAATGGAGACGTACGAACGAGCTGCTGCTGTGCCATCGTCACCGACGTACCGACAAAGTGTTCTTCTGGGCTGTACTGTATCTCCTGTACGGCCCGCGCTGCTTCCCTTCCGCTTCGGCCCGCCGTTTGTCGAATTGAGCACCTTCTGATTCTCTGAGGCAATACCTCGCGAAGGAACGGAGAGCGACAGAGATCTTTTGAGATCGGGGAGTCCATCTGTGGCCTTGAAGAATCGCAGAACTTGAAGGACCGTGAGCGCAGCACAGGTGAATTCAGTACTACTACTAGTTTACACGTGGCTGACCTTAAAAATTATCCGTTGTAAATAAATTTTCGTGCGTTAAATTTTCGTGGTTGCGGACAACTACGAAAATATTTTAACAACAAAAATTTCCCGATCTATGGTAAGTCATGAAGCTGCAGGCTAAAATGTGGGAAAAGCTCAGATCTTCAGAGAAGAATTTTAGGAGGCCGCAAATCAGATGGCTATAACCACAAACTTCCCACCATGAACACATGCACTCAATTGCATACACACCACCAAGAGTTCATGAACTCTTGACACCACATATTATATGCACCAATTTAGCCACGGTTCAATATCTCCAGTTTAAACCCAACAGTCAAAAATAACATCTGCATCAACTTACGGAGGTACGCATTATCCCCGGTATCTCCATTGACTGCAACAGGACTACAAGTATCACTTCCATTCAGGGTGATGAGGTACCTAGAATGTTCTGAGAAGTAAAAGTGGGTGCTTGGGGAGGGAGGGGAAGGAGGAGGAAGAGAGAGGGAAGGAGGGAGGGAGGGAGGGAGAGGGGGAGGGAGGGATGGAGTGAGGGAGAAAGGGAGGGAGGGAGGGAGGGAGGGAGGGAGGGAGGGAGGGAGAAAGGGAGGGAGGGAGGGAGGGAGGGAGGGAGGGAGGGAGGGAGAAAGGGAGGGAGGGAGGGAGGGAGGGAACGCAGGGAAGGAGGGAAGGAGGGAGGGGGGAAGGAGGGAAGGAGGGAGGGGGGAAGGAGGGAGAGAGGTAGGGAGGAGGATGAGAAGCAGGAAGGGTGGGAGGAGGGAGGGAGTGAGGGTATGAAAATGGGGGCAAGGAGGGAGGGTGGTAGGGAGGAGGATGCATATGGCAGTGAGGGATGAAAGAAGGGAAGGTTAGAGGGAGGCAGTTGAACACTAACAGCTGCAACTTTAGCATGCTGATCTATACCCACATCAATACATTAAGATTTTAACGTGTGTCTGTCTGTGAGTGACGGAAGTGGGATGTTCGTGGGGCGGGACTAGACTACAGTGACGCGCGACCTTCGTACTTTAATTTATTTACTGAACCTCGAACTCCGCGAAGAATGTTCGAGAACATTGGGCTGGAATCCATGCCAGCTGGGGCTGCAACCGGATGCGGGGAGCAGCAGTCGAAGCGGACGCAATCAGGGAGCAGCAGCCGAAGCAGACGCGATCGGGAGCAGCAGTCGAAGCGGACGCAATCGGGGAGCAGCAGCCGAAGCGGACGCGATCGGGAGCAGCAACTGAAGCGGACGCAAATAGGGGGGGGACGCAATCGGGGGGCAAGCGGACGCAATCGGGGAGCAGCAGCTCTGCACACAGAGCTGTCCGGCGCCGGCGGATTACTCACGGTAGGCGAACGAGGGGGAAGTAGCTGAGCGAGCGAAGCTACTTGTACCTACAAATGGTGGTCATGTTGGACCTGCTAATGTCTGCATTGTCATTGGAATCAGTTGCCAAAGCATCCCCTGATGTGTTGAAGAGTAGAGTCAGTGGGAAGGTAGTACCAACGGTGATGTAGCCTACACCCCCGGGATACAGAACCCCTAAGAAGTAGTCCAAGCACTGTGTGTGTGCATACGTGTGTGTGTGTGTGTGTGTTTGTATGTTAGCGTGGGTGGATTTGTTCATGTGTAACAGTTCAGGAATGTCTCATTCCCAGTCCCGACGAGGGGAGTATCAGTTTCAACCCCAGGGAATATTACATTCCACTATACTAGGGACAAGGCAACCTTCTGTCATCGCCGGCTACAGAAAGACCAGATAAGCTCAATGAGAGGCCGTGACTCAGAGAAGAATCACTTATTCATGCACTCTGTTAGAGGTTTGAACACCGCAGCCCAGTATATCTAACATGTATGTTTAAGCAATGTAATCTTCCACACTTGCTTTTTCCGTGCACTGCAGGTAATGAAACTTTGGAGCTGGACTGGAGTGGAATGATACATAACTATGTGCAGCCTCATTCCCAGGCCTTCTACACCTCCAGGTTTTGATCGCTTGCAGTACGCAAATACGGAGGGGAAGAAGGCGCGCCTGGGGAATCTTCTCACGTGATACGCGGCACAGCTGACGTCATGGATTTTAGATGCAATGGCTTATTTACATTCCCATCCACAGCTACAGAGAAGCTAGAAAACTCCCCAGGCCTTCCCCCTCCATTTTTTCATACTGCAAGCGATCAAAAACTGGAGGTTTAGAAGGCCTGGGAAGGAGGCTAACTATATGAGTGTGTGCTCTGTCTGTGTGTATGTGCGGTGCATGTGTGTGTTGATGTGGTGTTGTGTGTATGTGTATGAGTAACTGTGAATATGAGTGAGTGGATTATGTAACTCAGTGGCTGCATACATGGTAGCAGTTGTCGGATCTATTACTGTAGTACACAGGGTGAGAGTAGGTGTTCCGCAACTGCACGAATGCCGGCCGGGACTATTTCACGGAACGGAACGGAACACTTGAAAACACGGAACAGCTATGCAAGTCCTCACTGCACAGTTTGAACTCCACAAACTGCATACCTCTGGATAGAGCGCGACGAGCTCTACACGCTGGTACCCTATTTGCTGGAATCCTTGCTGCTGGAAAGAATTGGCTCAGAGTTCTACGAAATCGCGTGGGCGGAAGCTCGCGTATGGCTAACTTTGGTCGCAACTCTAACACTAACCATCATGTTCCAACAATATGGTTACCAGCATGTAGGACTCGTCGAGCTCAGTCCATTGGTGTACAGTTTGTAGAGATCAGACATGCAGCGAGGACGTGCATAGCCGTTCCGTGTTTTCCAGTGTTCCGTTCCATTCCGTGAAATAGCCACGGCCACGAGTGCCTGGTCAATACCAAGTTCCGGTGGGAGGCTAGAGTGAGGGGATATATAATGCAGCTAGTGAACCAAACAAAATGGACTGTTCTGCTGGAGATTAGTGCACTGTGAGCCCACCCACTAGCGAAATACTGTAGTCTCACGAATGATCGCCCACTAGCGAAAGAACACCCACCCCCCACTTTACATTCAGTTTCCTGTATAGGGTCAAAGTTTACTTGAATGAGCACCCACCTTGAATGAGCACCTGTCAGAGTACGTTTTGGTTCGAATATACTGAAATGGTGGATACTTTCGCCTCTCGTTTCGCTTACGATTAATGATTGACCAAACCTTCAGCTTGGGGGCAGTAGAAAGAGTCATTGCCTGGCATACTGAAGGCTAACTATTTGGTATTGACAAAATCTGACCATGTGCAGCTAATGTACTACTCAGGCATCTTTCAATTACTTATGAAGCACCCCTGTTGGGTGGAGAGTTGTGGATGCTAATTGATACACGAGCACAAACCAGGGTGCTCTTTCATAGATGAATGCCGTGAAACACTCAAAAGAGAACCCACCCGTTTGGTGAGCATGTAAGGTGCACTGGCATTGCAGAGGGTGCTGTACTGGTGACACTACAGTATTTGGCGTCGCTATAGCAACTACCTGACCAGGAGCGCATAATGAGTATATGCGCTCCTGACCTGACGGACACTGTATGGATTAGCCTCGTTCCCAGGTTCCTCCCCAGTTTTGTTTGGTATAATATATGCGACGAAAAGCTGGGAAGGAGCCTGGGAACAAGGCTAGTATGTATAGTAACTTAAAACTCAGCATTCATGATCAGTCAGACAGTGAGAGCGCAATAAATATTTCTACCATGATCTTGGACCTTGCGTAGATGTGACGCTTTACAGACAAAGAGACAAGTGACTCATTATCAAGCTAGAGACGTTCACCTTTTAAGTTGGGCGTCAAGTATGGTAAAAAAACGTGGTACAAGGGTGCAGGTCAACAGAAATGGTGGCTTACAACTTTTGGCTTGTGCTGTTGATCCACAGTTGAGGTCCTGCAGTGGCTGTACAGTTGCCATAAATGGACAGGCTGTATTCTGTATTGTTTGGAGCAGAGCTGTCCAGGAAGACGAGCTCTATGAGTGTGAAAGCGTGTGTGTGGATGTGCACAGTTTGTATATGCACCTGGCAGGTGATGAGTTGTTGAATTATGGAATGCCGTCAGGTTAGCATCAACCTTGAAGTAGCTTCCTATAGAAGGCAAAGAAAGCAAGTATCACTCATGGTCTGCAACGTGCTGCCATTCTTACCTGGGCCATTCTCCTCGGTCAGATTAACAGACTCAAACGCAGAGAAAAGCCCACCAGTCTGTACTGTGAAATGGAGCTGGTGATACAGGTCTCATGAGCTCTGCAGCGTCACATCATCTCCTGTGCGGGGCTGACATAGTTGGCCACTCGTACTTTTGCAAGATTGGCAGCTGCATCCACACATCCTGTTATATAAACCAACACAACATAGGAGTAACTGTGAGGTTGCACATTGTGATGTGACACATCAGAACATGCATTAGCTAAAATTGTGTGTGAGTAAACTGAAGTCAGGATTCCGATGTTTGCGGGCTAGTGACGAACACGACCATACTTTCTTGACATCGATCTTGCATTGATGTGGGAACCAATGCATCATGGGGTCTATTGGGCAGTTCCACCCAATAAATCCCATGATACATGTTTTGGTGCCTGCTTAACATCCCCCCCATCCCCCTTCACAATCCCATCAAGCTTCAAAGAGCTTCCATCTGCTACTAGCCTAGCCATTATCCTGTTCTGAACTGAATAATATAGCTAGCAGGCAGATGATGCTTCTGAATCATGCTTGATGGAATTGCAAGGAGGGATGATATTAAGCCTGAAAGAGCATCTATTTTCAAGCTTGATTGACGTCTAGCCAAATAGACGCTCTGTGAGTACATACTCCTGTTGCAGGAAAGATAACTAGAATGGAGTTGTATGTTCCTTTGCCACCTTTGGCACTTGGTGCACTTCTGATGATAAGATTAAGAGGTATAGCCTCGTTCCCAGGCCGCGTTGCCTTGGAACGAGGCTAAGTAAGGTAAAGCAGGGTAACTTGGAATAAACGCAATGAGGAAATGAGGTTCAAGCTCAGATTTGGTACATACAATGGAAAGTGACTTTACTATCCTTCTGCGAACACCACCAGGGCTGAACCGTTTCTGAGCAACAGACGTTTTTGGCAGCACTCCTGTTTGCTTTGTATAGCTGGGCACCCACTAATTTTGATGTGCCTTGATGTGTTTGGTTACATTGCCACAGCAGCTAGAACCATGAAATTGTAGCTGGTAAGCTGGTAGTCTGGTTCCCAGACCCAACCCGTGAGTAAGGGTCTGGGGACCAGACTACATAGCTGGAGGAACAAGGGGGTAACACTCCCATAGATGCCGCAGTCAGAGCTGCGACTGGGTTTATCGGCGAATCTTGACCCCGTATACTAAGGAAGGGGTGGAGTCGCTACTCATTCTTCTGTATACTGTCGGTGGTCAAGCAGTCAATGGCTGAAATACATCGCAGTCAAACGGTCAAGAGTCTTTTTGAGATGCGGTCAAGTGGTCAAGCAGCAAAAATGACGGTCAAGATTTCTTGACCCCGGTTGCAGCTCTGACTTAGTCTCGTTTCCAGACCCCCCTCGGAAAAATCAAGAAAGGGTCTGGTAACACGTATGGCAACGCGGTGTCCGTGCAGGCTATATACTCGCGCCAATCAGATTGCAGAAATTATATATGTCATGTTCAATTGCAGATGTGCAAACTCATCGGTATACGGTGACCATCATGGCGTTCAGTTGACAAGGCTGTCGAAGTTTCCCGAGGGAGAATAAGGTATGGAACATTGATACCGAAGCATTGAGGGGCAATTGAAGCTTTCATTTCTGTATTTGTGTGCCTACCAGTCGGCTACAGGAAAAGCCTTCGTTAATGCCGTTAGCTTCCCGTCGTAATTCGAGTTTTGTACTGTGCAGCTCTCCACTCTCGGGGTAGTAGTGTAGAACGGCTTGGTACAGTGTCTGACATGTTCAAGCTAGACTTAGTACTGTACATGCAGTTATTTAGTGGTGCACAACTCCAATTATCACCTCCAGTGTAAACATTCACACGTGATTGTGTAACTGATTGAATTCCTCTTGGACACGGCATTGCCATACGTGTTGCCAGACCCTTTCACGATTTTTCCGAGAGGGGTCTGGGGACAAGACTAGCTCTGACTATGGCGTCAATGGGAGTGTCACCCCCTTGAGGAAACACTGCATTATCTTCTGAAAGTTAATTTCCTGAAAATTACCCCACTTTAACTTACACTAGCCTCCTGTAAACAAACTTCATACTGTAGGCCTTGCAACATTCAAGCAAAAGCAGTCAATTGTAAAGGTACAAAGAAACCACGGCGGCTAACCACTCTCCTTGTAAAAAGTGTTTTGCTGTTGCAAGATCTATATAACCGCGGTAGCCTGACTGACAATCAGAACTGAAAGCATGCATAGCAGGTGTTCATTGCTTACCTCCAATGAGGAGTTGCAAGGAGAAGATGAAAGTACAACTGCTTGGGGCAACCATTTTTCACAAAACTTGCATGTCCCGATTCTGAGTCAGACTGCGGTATGGTACCTGAATCTGTACAAGGGGCCCGGGCGCACCTGCGCCTTCAGATGAAGTTACTTGATGAGGTCTACGAGTGTGCTGTATACTGACTGCTGACCTCTACTTTAACTCGAGTGCCAAGCTTCCTGACTGTTCCAGTAACATCTGTATCGAAACAAATGTAAGTCACTGAGCTAACTGAATTGGAAAGAGCAACATGCCTTCTGTCCCTCCCTCACTCTTCTCTTTTTTAGTATCTAATTTTATCGTATATATTGCGAATAGTTCTTGGTGAACACTGCTGTTCTGTACTCATATGCTCATAAGCCCTCATGAGCTGTCTGCATTGCAGGTGACATTAAATTGACTGATTTTCCGGTTAAAGATTTTCACCAACCAGGGTACACCAACACAATGCCATGAGACTACCATCCGTGGGCTTTACTACAATGCAAACTGCATTTTTGTAGACTTAGTAGTTTTGGTGCTGTTTCGAATATTTTGCCAGGGCTCCGAAACTTAGTTCGTCGGCACTTGGCCTCTACCTTCAGACACCTACGCATCTGCTACACGAAAAGCAGGATGATCACAGCAACTTGTCTGCTCTCGAGTTTTGTTCGCGGGCAGACTAACCTAGCTGAAAAACGTCATTTTCGGACATTCAATATTGCGTGATCGTGCAACGACCTGTCTTGGTTTACATAACTAACCAGCTCTAGGTTAGCTGTGGAAAAATATTTCATGAATTTAATATTTGCGGTCTTAGGCCTACTTTCCCATGAATACCGCAAATAAATTAATATCCCCAACGCGAAATTAACTGCAACTAAGGTACTTCCTGCCGGACCAATATCCATGTATGGCACACACTTTTGTCTTAATACATCCTGTAGGCTATAGCCAGTCTTTGTTACATACCAGTACTTGGGTTGCGATGCTGTAATATGCAAACTTTTCAGTCACATGTCTCTTCTATGCTATAGTTGCAGCAATGTCTCTCGCAGCTCTGAGTGTTTTCTCCATCTGGAAGGCTCCCAGCGTCCATGCAGTGGTCCTCAGTATCTCCTGTGTCTTCAGTGCTGTCACGGTGACAGTGTTTGGTACACTGGACTTCATTGAAATGAACATCTACGACACTTCACTAAGGTTACATGGTGTCTTACTTAGCCTCGTTCCCAGGCCTTCTACACCTCCAGTTTTTGATTGCTTGCAGTATGTATACTGCAAGCGATCAAAAACTGGAGGTGTAGAAGGCTTGGGAACGCCTTACTAATACTTTACTAATGGTTATGTGATGCAGCTTATGGCTGATAAAATATTCTTGTAGTCATTAATGTTGATACATAATACATTATAGCCTCATACCCAGACCCGGTGGGTGGGGCCTGGTACGAGGCTAGCTATATATGTAGAGAATCGAGATACACTGTATGCTGCACACACACACACACACACACACACACACATGCACACACACACACACACACATGCACACACACACACACACACATGCACACACACACACACACACATGCACACACACATGCACACACACACACACACACACACACACACACACACATACATACCATGGCAGGGGCACAGCATTCGGCATCCACTCAGGCATGGGCAGGATCGGAGCAATCCTTGGCAATGTAACATTTGGAAACCTCATAGATGCAGATCGTGCCCTTCCCATCCTCCTAGTGGCATCTGTCCTGGCAGTAGGAGCCGTAGCATCCATATTTCTCCCTTCAATATATAGGCCGGAAAATCGTCCACCATTATACCGTGCAGTCGCATATATGTACAGCAGGTGCTGTAAGAGGAAGCAGATGGACTTTAAACCCAGAGTAAAGGAGGGGACTGTCTCAACAACATCATTCATAGATACAAAATAGCAGCTGCGCCATCACGCACCTATATAAGTCAGAATACAGTGCTGACAGTCCCTATATAAGTCAGAATACAGTGCTTATTTTGCACAGACTTGAATGATAACAATAAGAGACTGCAATGATCTTGTAGGTGGATGTGTGTTCATATAATCATACATGCAACTGAATATTGTGGCCTGACTGAACAGCTCATGCCAGACTCCTGGACACGTGATTGTACATGTGTGCATGTGTCTGTGTGTGTTTGTTGTGTTGTGTGGGTCTTATCCACATAAATTGCGGGGGGGGGCAGACTTGTTCTCGTACTCGTACTTGATTATTGGGGAGGCAAACATTCAGACCCCAGTCTGCAAGCGAATGAGCCATCCCGACTTCCTGCCAAAACTTGGTACAAATTCACATTTAAACCCCAGCCGGCCGGCTGTTTCTGGTTGCGTGTGCAACTTTGACTTCCTGCCAAAACTTTGTTGTAACCGTCTCCTGGTACATGCATGGTTGTATCTCACCTGAAGTTTGCTTCACAGCACAACTGAGCTACCATTAATTGCTCATGAGACTCCAGTTTGGGCTGAAGAGAAGCTATTCACCAAGTCTCTATTCACTGTCTCATGGTCTGCACAAATTCACAAAGTTAATATTGCAATGTTTGTACATGTATTGTATCCAGCTGCAGGGCCTACAATGTTTGCTTGCAACTTGGGGGAAGGGGGGCTGGGACCTCATACTTTGGAGCATGCATGCATCCATAATTATGGACTTAAATTTGCTAGTGTTAAAATCGACCCTCTCAGGAGGGCTGTTGTCAATCAGGCCACAATTACTCAGTCTAGAATTGAAATTTCAATGTGCAGGTATACATGGACCTCTCTCCCTAGTTTCCAACAGCTACGGTTGTGACTACATGTACACACGCAAGTGATGACAAGTGATTATACTAAATCTTGACAAAGAATTCAATACAATAGAAATAATATGATACAACTAGCCATATAGTAACTGAAATGATGTTTGCCGCCAGCAGTTTCAAATGAGAGTCATACTGGCCCTGCCAGCTAAAAGGGAAGTAGCCTTTCAGCAGCTCACTGCCAACATACACAATAATAGAGTTCATACCTGTGTGCAGAAATATTGGAAGGATAGTGTGTGTGTGTGTGTGTGTGTGTTGTGTGTGTGTGTGTGTTGTGTGTGTGTGTGTGTGTGTGTGTGTGTGTGTGTGTGTGTGTGTGTGTGTGTGTGTGTGTGTGTGTGTGTGTGTGTGTGTGTGTGTGTGTGTGTGTGTGTGTGTGTGTGTGTGTGTGTGTGTGTGTGGGGGGGGGGGGGGGGGGGGGGGGGGGGGGGACAAGAGTATGCTACATCAGCTTACTGATTCATATTGAAGCAATGTATATATATATCCCAACATCTGAACAAACCATACAAGTTGGTACCCACCAGGGTAACTGAATGGAGACCCATTCCACCAGTGCAAGACGTCTGTCAGGAGGTAGAAGAGAGCTAACAACAGGAATCCCGTGCCGGCCATCACCAAGATAAAGGAAAGAGACCTACATCAAGAGAAGGATACCCGAACTAGCTGATCATTCATGTGAAAAACATGTGGGCTCACTAGTCTTTTCTAAATCACATTGCGCCACCTGGAAAGTGCATGAGAAGGTTAGTGGCTAGTACCTGAAAGAATACAAATCCGTACATGTACAACACCATACAAAATCTATTACCAGTAGTTTGTTGCTTGATGTAGGGAAGGACGGACAGCTTTACTACAATGGCATAGAAAAGCCATCACACTGAATATTGCGTGACTTACCACAAGTTCTTGTTGATGGGAATGATCCCCGCATTCTTCTGTCCTTCACACAACACTGTCCCCAGCACTCCCAAGACCGTGCCCCACGCCACAAGCCGTACTAGGATCCCTGAATGACCCCGGTGGTGAACCAGTATCTTCCCTGCCTGCACCCCAAGAAAACAGATCACGATGGAGTTCAGAGAGCCAAGCGCACCTGATGGGTCAAAGCGACCAGTTTGGTAGAGCTCCTGTGTATATGTATGTGTATTGTGTGTTTGTTGTGTGTTTGTTGTAAGTCTTAGCCACCACATATACTCCACCACTGGGCCAGAGGGGCAAAGGATGCAGAGTCTGCACGGGTGCTGTAGGCTTGTGGCACACAAGCAGTCAGTGATCTGGATAAGTCTACTGCTCACAGGTTAGTAGAGTTTGTGTAGCATAAAGAAGAGATATGAAGGACCCGATAGCAATGATTGAGCGATCAAATACGAAGCTGTGTCTCATTTTGATGGACAGTAATCGTTCTCTGCATATAGTAGCTGTAAATGCAAAATAACTATATATGCATATACCTGTACTACTATACAGCTGTGTCGGGCATATTGCTGCACTGCATAGCTAAGACCAAATGTGAGACATTCCTCAAAATTGTATGAAAATATAATGCACATCAGATTTCTAACATGCAATCATTCTCAATGCATTCTAGTATATTATCCCACAGCTGTAGACCTGCTCCATTGAAAATGTATGGAGAGCAACAGTGGAATATGGGGCCGTATTACACTCCTCCCCGTATTACACTCTTCCTGAGGGTATGTATAGTTTACACTGGTCGTGTTTTCATGTAAACAGTACTAGACATGGTGGCGCGTGCGTGCGTATACATAATTATTATACGGTGTATAATATAGCGCTGGAACCAGGTACCGGTACCGGACTCAGAGAAATCGACGTTCGTCGTCAAAGGAGTTCAGTGCCTGGTAAGTTGCTCAAAGACGGTCCTAAAACGGCAGTGTCTTGTTGGTGTTCAAGCAAGAACGAGCGTTGCCAAGTACTACTAAAGCGACGAGTACTGGCGCCATAGCGTCGGGGCTGGCAACTACAATAGCTGTAGGATAAATACATTATTTACCGTGTACTGGGAAACATCACTCGTCTGTTGCCGTATTGTCACTCGTGCCTGCGGCACTCGTGCAATACGGCAACAGACTCGTGATATTTCCCAGTACCCGGTAAATAATATATATTTCACACACCTGAGCAGTTGCGTGTTTGTAGAGGTGGTCATTATGAAACAGCCACTTGTCAATCACAAGAGCTGCTCCCCCTGTGCAGTTCGGGTAGCGACCCATCTCAGCCAGCCCACCTGGACCCAGGTAGCCCCTGTTGAACATGCACAAGAGGGACAGGGCTAGGAATTCCAAATCGTTCAGTATGCAGTATACAGTCAAGTCTCCTATAGCCTCATTCCCAGGCTCCTCCCCAGTTTTCTGCTGGGGAGGAGCCTGGGAACGAGGCTAGTCCCCTATAGATTATGACTCCAAAATTTTGTCCTCCGTAACGAGGCTTGGCCCTAAAAGGTAAGCAGATTGCTACTTCAGTCCAGTTGTGGCAGAAACAGCTGACAAAGATACGGGGAGTCAGTATAATGCTATCACTCACCATCTCCCTATTCTATATATTGCCACCTATCCATTAAGGGCACATAGCAAAAGGGAGTCAATCTCTATATAATAGTGTCTACCAAATAGGTACACAATGTGCCCCAACTATACCACGCACCTGGGGCAATGATCCGGCAATGGTAAGAGAAAGGTGAGCATTAGCCACAGGAACTCCAACACAAGCACCACCACCCACTGCACCCAGTTATTGGTGATATCTCGAACAGGCTCCCAGATCGCAAACTGGAAGGAAAAATAAAATACTAGTACTTGGAAATTTCCCACTACAAGGGTCTTGCAGTTCAACTTTTGCTGTATGATCACAGTTATGCTAGCATGAAGCATAGGTGACTGGATTGAACTACACCACTACCGAAAACTTAGTATACAATGTGCCAGGGTATCGCCTTTTGGTTGGCCTACTTAATGCAACCAACATACGGCTGAGGATTGCCGTACAAAAATAATGTTGAGCTGTCAATAGCAAATAATGCCCATGTTCCAGAATGTACTCTCAGTGTACTTTCCAGAAATCTGCAGTTTAAAATACAGGGGATTCATTAGCCACAACCCTCCATATTTGAAGCAACTTAGCAAGAGGGAGGGTGTCTGTGTGGTGTGTTGAACTGTTGTGAACAAATTAGGGATGTAGCAGGTGAGAAGAGACCAAGCCGCCAGGTCAGCACACGTTTAGTGATTTTGTTGTCTTCCCAGGTACAGTACATCGTTCCATTGACAACCATGTGAGAGTGATGGCCGGGCGATAATGATGACCCTGTTAAAATGCTAAAAGATTCTAGTCCTCCAACAGTATAGCCTCGTTCCCAGGCTGTTTTGGGAGGGAGAAACGGCCTGGGAACGAGGCTACCAACAGTATGGTCTATCTCTGTAAATTAAGTATTACATTCACAAGTACAGTTCTACCTTCCTCACGCTGTAGAGCTCAGCTGCCAGCAGTTCTGTTAGGGCTACCACAAAATAGGAGATGGCAAAACGTTGCAGTACTCCTGGAATACGCAGCTGGTTCAATGAGTGACCCTCTGGAAGATTGGAAGAAAATGAGTCCGATTTACAAGTCCGCTAGAATTCACGCTATACTTGTACATGCAATGTCTGGGAGGCTCAACCGTGCACAAGGTGACTGAGAGGGGAGCATATGGTTGGTCTTAGTCTGGTATCGTCATGTGAGCTGTTCATTATGTGTGTGTGTGTGTATGTGTGTGTGTGTGTATATATGTGTGTGTGTGTGTGTGTGTATGTGTGTGTGTGTGTGTGTGTGTGTGTGTGTGTGTGTGTGTGTGTGTGTGTGTGTGTGTGTGCGTGTGTGTGTGTGCGTGTGTGTGTGTGTGTATACATATTATACCATTCTTCAAGCAGAGCCCCAGGCCAAAGAGAATGAGAGATCGCCGAACCACCTGGTACAAACGAGCCAGAAAGGAATCCCTCCTCCGCCCCTTGAACGAGAAGACAATGGAAACTCCCATGATCCAAACAAACCAGGGGAAGACGAGGTCCGCTACAGTTAGGCCATTCCATTTGCTGTGGTCAAAGAACCAGTAGCCACCCCCACCAGCACTGACAAAGATCATGGCAATGAGGGAGAAGCTGTGCACGGAGTGTGGAGGGAAGGGAGGGAGTAAGTGGTACAAGGTAGTAAGGCATGCATAGGAAAACATACTGCAAGTGTTCAAAAATTGGAGAAGGTGAGTATCAGGTGTGGTGGATATGTGAGGGGAGAGGCTAGGGAGGGTACGTTGGCATGGAAACAAGAGTGTAGGTGTGTGTACGTGTATGAAGTGGAGGGAGCAATAAGGTATGCAGTACTGAAGGATGGAGGGAGGGAGGGAGGGAGGGAGGAGGTAAGCAATGTATGTGTTGAAGGGAAGGAAAAAGTGCACTGTTAATATAGGGTCATTCCGTGTCAAGTCAACACAAAAAAATCCTGACCTCTTCCGATTTTGACGAAACTTGGTGAGCCTGTTAGTTCTATTAAGAAACCACTGCACACCAAATTTCAGCTCCTGAACTGCTATAGCTTTTCAACTGCAACAAATTTAATTTTGGCTTCAGGTGCCCATTTTAGACAGTGTGCCATGACTGAAATACCCATATCTTCAGATGTGATCAACGTAGAGAGTTGCAACAAGGATTTTCTCGAAGCTCTTGAAAGGCTCTTTCATTTGGCATATAATAGTTTGACGTTTGATCTATTCAAAGTTCAAAGGTTATGTAATCTGACCTTTGACCTTGGTTCTGGAAAAACGAAAGTTTTGATTTTTTCAAACTTTTTTGCAAAGACCTTGAACCTAAATGTGTTTATGCACCAAGTTTTAATTTGGGGTTTTTGTATTCATGCTACTACATTTTGGTCTATAGCTGCTGTTCCCATTGTTGTCCCAAATTAAAACTTGGTGAATAAACACATGTAGCTTCAAGGTCTTTGTAAATAAAGTTGGAATATAATCAAAACTTGTTTTTCCAGAACCAAGGTCAAAGGTCAGGCTACAAAACCTTGGTTAATTGAGAGACCACTCCACACTAAATTTGGACTTCCTCAGTCTGCAACTACAGGTACCTATACTTCTTTACCAAAATTGCCTGTTTTTACACCACATGCCATGCATGACTCAAATAGCTACCTAGCTAATGTGATCTGTACAGAGACATTTCCATAAAGTAGTTGTAATGCCCTCTTGTAATCTGACATGTTTACCTTAATGATATGTCGAAATCTGACCTTTGACCTTGGTTTTCACTTTGATTATGTGTGGTTAATAAGGTGACACATGCACACGGAGGAGGGTCTGGCTGGCATCAAGCATGTATACAGTAC
The DNA here is from genome assembly GCA_963931865.1 of Axinella damicornis. Classification (NCBI taxonomy): domain Eukaryota; kingdom Metazoa; phylum Porifera; class Demospongiae; order Axinellida; family Axinellidae; genus Axinella; species Axinella damicornis. The sequence goes on from OZ007508.1 coordinate 16,289,452, forward strand.
TTGGATTTGTCTGCTGCAGCAGTAATTGCAAAATCACCACTGCATTATTTCCTGTTGTTTTCAGTGACAGCAGACTGAAGTTATATTTTCAACCGACTTCCGAAAGCCCCAAAACAATTAAGTTGTACTAGAGGTAGATGGGAAGATGGTATACAGCTGGAAGTGGTCTAATTGCTCACCACCTAACTGAGGAATAATGACTAGCGGCAGCCTTACTCGGTGCATGGGTCTTTAATATGCTCTTTTCAACCCTGTGCAAGAACTTTTGTGTAAATGGGGATTTGATACTTATACGTACTACATACAAGTAATGTACTCAAGATTATAGGCCATGATCATCATTAGGTTGAGAGAAAAAGACTTAGCTAAATACTGCAATTACCATCTGCAAGGTTTTTCATCAAAAAGAATGCTTGCAACTGGATTGTATGATGACCTCGCAGTTCATGTGCCCTATAGTACTTGTGCAGCTGATCTCCACAGCATCCAATGGTATATCTCATAACCACTGCACACCAAATTTCAGCAGAGTATGCACGTGCTTGGTAGCTATAGTCAGCCAGTTAGTTATGCATCCATTTGATGTATCCATTGTTTGGCTCATTAACCAGAAATGTAATTGATTCTCTGCTAGTGTAACCTGTATGCCTTTGCAGCGCATGGGAGTTCACTGAAAACAGAGTAACCGCTATAACACTATGGTTATTTTAAACCTTGCTCGTTGGTGAGAGCCTGAATAAGCCCTACATTAGTAACTTATCCTGACACCTAAGCATGAGTGTAGCTGCATGTGAATGTTCAGGTGGCTAGTGACGAACTAGTCAGAGTAAGGAGCTACACCGGACTCATGCAGATGTAGTGATTGAGACAAGCATGTCCGTGAAGAAGGAACTGTCTTGTGCTGCACTACGCTAACACGAACGGAGGTGTCATAGCGACTGTCAGACCTCTGCACAACATGTTAACAGCAGTGCTCATGTAGGTGAATGTGGGTGCACACTGCAAACTAACCAGAAGATGCATGATGCATACCTGACTGGTAAGTACCGTGAAGAGAATGGACAAACATGTCTACCATCCACCATTCCAAAGAGTCACTCCATCAAATTCTGTCATGCTTCATAAAGAACAAACATTTCCATTAATTGGGAGCTACTCAGCCAGTTAGTTATGCATCCATCTGATGTATCCATTGTTTGGCTCATTAACCAGAAATGTAATTGATTCTCTGCTAGTGTAACCTGCCTTTGCAGCGCATGGGAGTTCACTGAAAACAGAGTAACCGCTATAACATTTAACTGAGTATTTTTTTCCAGTGGCTGAAGCAAGTGAAGCCAGTTACTTGTAAATAAAGCAATGCTACGAAAAGGTCGCACATACACACTGACACAGACAGCAAGCTGAGCTGCAACTGAAGAGCTTAAGTTGGTTCAGAAATCAATAAAACTAGGCAGGTTAGTAAACATGATGGGTTTTAGACCCATTATCTGTGTATGCTAATGTGCACATATTTCGTACATGCTACTACTACATTTTGGTCTATAGCTGCTGTTCCCATTGTAGTCCCAAATTAAAACTTGGTGAATAAACACATTTAGGTTCAAGGTCTTTGTAAAAAAAGTTTGAAAAAAATCAAAACTTTCGTTTTTCCAGAACCAAGGTCAAAGGTCAGATTACATAACCTTTGAACTTTAATGAGATCAAACGTCAAATTTTTATATGCTAAATGAAAGAGCCTTTCAAGAGCTTCGAGAAAATCCTTGTTGCAACTCTCTACGTTGATCACATCTGAAGATATGGGTATTTCAGTCATGGCACGCGGTCTAAAACGGGCACCTGAGGTGAAAATTAAATTTGTTACAGTTGAAAAGCTATAACACTTCAGAAGCTGAAATTTGGTGTGCAGTGGTTTCTTAATAGAACTAACAGGCTCACCAAGTTTCGTCAAAATCGGAAGAGGTCAGGATTTTTTGTGTTGATTTGACATGGAATGACCCTATACCTAGTGCATTTGTGATACAACAGCACGACGTACATTGTGTTTGCCTATATCTACGTACCCTCTAAAAGCATCCAGAGACTTCAGACGTATTTTCTTTGGTTTCTCTGCTTCCTCTGCTCCGTCTACTATTTGAAGGTTACCACCATTCCTCTTGATGATCTACATTTACGTGTGGTTGTGTGTGTGGTTTGTTTATGCATGTGTTGGTATGCATGTGGGGAAGTAATAAGTGTATGTGTGATTGTGTATAAATAAACACATGCGGTCCTTGCACGAGCAACATGGCTGGAAATTTCTCTGGACATGCTGTACCAACTAAACTGAAGCTCGTGTCCTTGACACCACTTCAGGTCTCTTACCTTGATGCGGAGGTAGCGCAAGTACCCTCGTCTCATTAGTAACCTGAGAAATAACAGTCATACGGTAAGTGCAATGCTTTCGTGGAGTCAGTACCCTTAAGCACTTTCTCTCCCAACCAGTTCGTGTTTAACCACGCATCACTACTCCAGAACCAACAGCTCTCACAACAGCTGATCACATTACCTGCACAAAAGCATTCCCAGGATCCAGATCACCGCCACCCCAGCAATGGCCGCCGACACATAGAGGAGGGCTACGTATTAGCACAAGAGCAAATAAAAAGGAGCCGCTAGAGAATCTACAGACTACGTAACCACCAATGTGTGGCAGTCAGTAGGTCTTATTGGCTTAATGAGGTTTCTGTTGTTATGGCAACAACACGCTTTTATACCCTGTCATGATGCAGGTTGGTAAGCTGATTATAGTGTCTATATGGCCTCCCAAGATTTTCCCACTGAAGCCCATAGAATTAGAAAGTATCCTTTGACTAGTTAAGTCATGAAGCTGCAGGCTAAAAGATCTTCAGAGAAGAATTCCTGAATTTTAGGAGGCCGCAAATCAGATGGCTATAACCACAAACTTCCCACCATGAACACACACACTCAATTGCATACACACCACCAAGAGTTCATGAACTCTTGACACCACATATGCACACAATTTAGCCATCGGTTCAATATCTCCAGTTTAAACCCAACAGTCAAAAATAACATCTGCATCAACTTACGGAGGTACGCATTATCCCCGGTATCTCCATTGACTGCAACAGGACTACAAGTATCACTTCCATTCAGGGTGATGAGGTACCTAGAATGTTCTGAGAAGTAAAAGTGGGTGCTTGGGGAGGGAGGGGAAGGAGGAGGAAGAGAGAGGGAAGGAGGGAGGGAGGGAGGGAGGGAGGGAGGGAGGGAGGGAGGGAGGGAGGGGGGAAGGAGGGAAGGAGGGAGGGGGGAAGGAGGGAAGGAGGGAGGGGGAAGGAGGGAAGGAGGGAGGGGGGAAGGAGGGAAGGAGGGAGGGGGGAAGGAGGGAAGGAGGGAGGGGGGAAGGAGGGAAGGAGGGAAGGGGGAAGGAGGGAGAGAGGTAGGGAGGAGGGAGAGAGGTAGGGAGGAGGGAGAGAGGTAGGGAGGAGGGAGAGAGGTAGGGAGGAGGATGAGAAGCAGGAAGGGTGGGAGGAGGGAGGGAGTGAGGGTATGAAAATGGGTGCAAGGAGGGAGGGTGGTAGGGAGGAGGATGCATATGGCAGTGAGAAGGGAAGGTTAGAGGGAGGCAGGTTGAACACTAACAGCTGCAACTTTAGCATGCTGATCTATACCCACATACCTACAAATGGTGGTCATGTTGGACCTGCTAATGTCTGCATTGTCATTGGAATCAGTTTCCAAAGCATCCCCTGATGTGTTGAAGAGTAGAGTCAGTGGGAAGGTAGTACCAACGGTGACGTAGCCTACACCCCCGGGATACAGAACCCCTAAGAAGTAGTCCAAGCACTGTGTGTGTGTGTGTGTGTGTGTGTGTGTGTGTGTGTGTGTGTGTGTGTGTGTGTGTGTGTGTGTGTGTGTGTGTGTGTGTGTGCGTGTTTGTATGTTAGCGTGGGTGGATTTGTTCATGTGTAACAGTTCAGATATGTCTCATTCCCAGTCCCGACGAGGGGAGTATCAGTTTCAACCCCAGGGAATATTACATTCCACTATACTATCAGGGACAAGGCAACCTTCTGTCATCGCCTGCTACAGGGAAGCTACAAAGACCAGATAAGCTCAATGAGAGGCCGTGACTCAGAGAAGAATCACTTATTCATGCACTCTGTTAGAGGTTTGAACACTGCAGCCAAGTATATCTAACTTGTATGTTTAAGTTGTTATGCAATGTAATCTTCCACACTTGCTTTTTCCAAGCACTGCAAGTAATGAAATTTAGGAGCCTGGACTGGAGTGGAATGATACATAACTATGTGTAGCCTCATTCCCAGGCCTTCTACACCTCCAGTTTTTGATCGCTTGCAGTACGCAAATACGGAGGGGGAAGAAGGCCTGGGGGATCTTCTCACGTGATATGCGGCATAGCTGACGTCATGGATTTTAGATGCAATGGCTTATTTACATTCCCATCCACAGCTACAGAGAAGCTAGAAAACTCCCCAGGCCTTCCCCCTCCGTTTTTTCATACTGCAAGCGATCAAAAACTGGAGGTGTAGAAGGCCTGGGAAGGAGGCTAACTATATGAGTGTGTGCTCTGTCTGTGTGTATGTGCGGTGCATGTGTGTGTTGATGTGGTGTTGTGTGTATGTGTATGAGTAACTGTGAATATGAGTGAGTGGATTATGTAACTCAGTGGCTTCATACATGGTAGCAGTTGTCGGATCTATTGCTGTAGTACACAGGGTGAGAGTAGGTGTTCCGCAACTGCACGAGTGCCTGGTCAATACCAAGTTCCGGTGGGAGGCTAGAGTGAGGGGATATATAATGCAGCTAGTGAACCGAACAAAATGGACTGTTCTGCTGGAGATTAGTGTACTGTGAGCCCACTCAGGAGCTATAGTATAATACTATAGTCTCACGATTGATCGCCCACTAGCAAAAGAACACCCACCCCCACTTTACACTCAGTTTCCTGCATAGGGTCAAAGTTTACTTGAATGAGCACCTGTCAGAGTATGTTTTGGTTCGAATGTACTGAAACGGTGGATACTTTCGCCTCTCGTTTCGCTTACAATTAATGATTGACCAAATCTTCAGCTTTGGGGCAGTAGAAAGAGTCATTGCCAGGCATACTGAAGGCTGACTATTTGGTATTGAGAAAATCTGACCATGCACAGCTAATGTACTACTCAGGCATCTTTCAATTACTTATGAAGCACCCCTGTTGGGTGGAGAGTTGTGGATGCTAATTCATACACGAGCACAAACCAGGGTGCTCTTTCATAGACGAATGCCGTGAAACACTCAAAAGAGAACCGACCCCTGTTTGGTGAGCATGTGCACTGGCATTGCAGAGGGTGCTATATTGGTAACACTACAGTATTTGGCGTCACTATACCAGGAGCGCATAATGAGTATACCGTAGTGCACGTATCAAGCGCCCACCCCCCTCTTCACGCGAAAGTTACTGCACAGGGTCCAAAAGCAGTGCAGTAAGGGCCCACCCATCACAAAAGTTTTGAGCAGCATTTCTTAACCTCTGGGCGCGGTTGTGCATTCAAAACGTTTTACAGTGAACTACGGCGTGCTTAAAGACGCATGATCAATTTCTTAGCGTGAAAAATGAAATTATATATTCATTGATATTCACAGCTTACTGCAGCGCTTATTGTTTATACAGTGCTGAATGGGTGGGCGGATACTACATGCCTAAGTAGTCTGAGTACGCATCTAGCGCCCACCCCCCTGACCGATACTGTATGGATACTGTATGGATACTGTACAGATTAGCCTCGTTCCCAGGCTCCTCCCCAGTTTTGGTATAATATATGCGACGAAAAGCTGGGGAGGAGCCTGGGAACAAGGCTAGTATATATGTATAGTAACTTAAAACTCAGCAGTCATGATCAGTGAGAGCGCAATAAATATTTGTCTGCAGCTACCATGATCTTGGACCTTGCGTAGATGTGACGCTTTACAGACAAAGAGACAAGTGACTCATTATCAAGCTAGAGACGTTCACCTTTCACAGGTTTAAGTTGGGCATCAAGTACGGTAAAAAAAACGTAGTACAAGGGTGATCAACAGAAATGGTGGCTTACAACTTTTGGCTTGTGCTGTTGATCCACAGTTGAGGTCCTGCACTGGCTGTACAGTTGCCATAAATGGACAGGCTGTATTCTGTATTATTTGGAGCAGAGCTGTCCAGGAAGACGAGCTCTATGAGTGTGAAAGCATGTGTGTGGATGTGCATGTTGTATATATGTGTAGACATGTGTACATATGTGGGGACTGGCTTGAAGGTAAAATATTTTCAGACACAATTAAAATTGCGGGACAGTTTGTATATGCACCTGGCAGGTGGTGAGTTGTTGAATTATGGAATGCCGTCAGGTTAGCATCAACCTTCAAGTAGCTTCCTACAGAAAGCAAAGAAAGCAAGTATCACTCACAGTCGGCAACATGCTGCCATTGCGTAACAGTCGTACCCGGGCCATTCTCCTCGGTCAGATTAACAGACTGAAACGCAGAGAAAAGCCCACCAGTCTGTACTGTGAAACGGAGCCGGTGATATGGGTCTCCTGAGCTCTGCAGCGTCACGTCAATCTCCTGTGCGGGGCTGACATAGTTGGCCACTCGTACCTTTGCAAGATTGGCAGCTGCACCCACACATCCTGTTATATAAACCAACACAACATAGGAGTGACTGTGAGGTTGCACATTGTGATGTCACACATCAGAACATGCATTAGCTAAATCTGTGTGTGAGTAACGGAATTCAGGAGTCAGATGTTTGCGGGCTAGTGACGAACACGAGCATACTTTCTTGACATCGATCTTGCATTGATGTCGGAACCAATGCATCATGGGGTCTATTGGGAAGCTCCACCCAATAAATCCCACGATGCCCGTTTTTTGAAGCTTCCATGTAAACATACATGTTTTGGTGCCTGCTTATCATCCCCCTTCACAATCCCATCCAGCTTCAAAGAGATTCCATCTGCTAGCCATTATCCTGTTCGGAACTGAATAACAATTATAGCTAGCAGGCAGATGATGTTTCACGCTTGATGGATTGCAAGGAGGGATGATATGGATTCAATTAAGCCTGAAAGAGCATCTATTATCAAGATCTAGCCAAATAGACGCTCTGTGAGTACACACTCCTGTTACAAGAAAGATAACTAGAATGGAGTTGTATGTTCCTTTGGCACTTGGTGCACTTTGGAACAAACACAATTAGGAGATGAGCTCAGATTTGGTACAAAACAAGTGGAAAGTGACTAGCAACAGACTTTTTGGCGGCACTCCTGTTTTGCTTTGTGTAGCTGGGCACCCACTAATTTTGATGTGCCTTGATGTTTGGTTACATTGCAAAGGAACCACAGCAGCTAGAGCCATGAAATTGGCAATGTAGCTGGTAGTCTGGTTCCCAGACCCAACCCGTGAGTAAGGGTCTGGGGACCAGACTACGTAGCTGGAGGAACAAGGGGGTGACACTCCCATAGACGCCGCAGTCAAAGCTGCGACTGGGCTTATCGGCGAATCTTGACCCCATATACTAAGGAAGGGGTGGAGTCGCTACGCATTCTTCCGTATACTATCGGCGGTCAAGCAGTCAATGGCTGAAATACATCGCAGTCAGACGGTCAAGAGTATTTTTGAGATGCGGTCAAGTGGTCAAGCAGCAAAAATGACGGTCAAGATTTCTTGACCCCGGTTGCATGCAGCTCTGACTATGGCGCTAAATTAATTATGAGAGTGTCACCCCCTTGAGGAAACACTGCATTATCTAGCATCCATATGCTATACACTATTTTATATGGGTTAGGGTGTGGTTAGGGTCTGTATAATTACTGTATAGCATACGGATGCTAACGTACTGTCGCTAACGCTACGTCAAACTTCGCACTGTAGGACTTGCAACATTCAAGCAAAAGCAGTCAAATGTAACAGTACAAAGAAACCGCGGCTAACCACTCTCCTTGTAAAAAGTGTTTTGCTGTTGCAAGATCTATATAATCGCGGTAGCCTGACTGACAATCAGAACTGAAAAGCATGCATAGCAGGTGTTCATTGCTTACCTCCAATGAGGAGTTGCAAGGAGAAGATGAAAGTACAACTGCTTGGGGCAACCATTTTTCACAAAACTTGCATGTCCCGATTCTGAAGTGTTTCAGTTCAGAGTCGTAACAAAAATAGGTAAACTGGGAAGCTGACATAATTTTTGTTTGCCGACGTGCAACATTTATTTGTCGACGTCGTGCCTTATTTATATTTGCCGACGTAGAAATCTTCGACGTATAAATCTTATTTGCCGACGTAGAAATCTTATTTCCCGACGTAGAAATCTTATTTCCCGACGTACTTATTTGCCGACGTGGAACGTTTATTTTCCGACGTTGACTTCTTATTTGCCGACGTGCAGTGATTGCAGCAAGCGACGAAAAGCTGGGCGTGGGACTGGGAACGAGGCTAAGTCAGACTGTGGTATGGTACCTGAATAGTACAAGGGGGCTCGGGCGTTACCCAATGACAGCACCAGGCCTTCAGATAAAAAGCTGCATCAAATCGCAAAAGTTACTTGAAGACGTCTAGGTCTACGAGTGTGTTGTATAACTGCTGACCTCTACTTCAGCTCGAGTGCTAAGCTACCCGACTGTTCCAGTAACATCAGTATCGAATTCGAAACAAATGTAAGCAACTGAATTGGAAAAGGCAACATGCCTTCTGTCCCTCCCTCACTCTTCCCTTCTTTTTTTGGTATCTAATTTTATCGTTATATATTACGAATAGTTCTTGGTGAGCACTGCTGTTCTGTACTCATATGCTCATAAGCCCTCATGAGCTGGTTGCATTGCAGGTGACATTAAAATTGATTGATTGATTGATTGATTGATTGATTGATTTTCCGGTTAAACTTTCGGATTTTCACCAACCAGGGTACACCAACGCAATGCCATGAGACTACCATCCATAGGCTTTACTACAATGCAAACTGCATTTTCGTATACTTAGTAGTTTTGGTGCTGTTTCGAATATTTTGCCAGGGCTCCGAAACTTAGTTAGTCGGCACTTGGCCTCTACCTTCAGACACCTACGCATCTGCTACACGAACAGCAGGATGGTCACAGCAACTTGTCTACTCTCGAGTTTTGTTCGCGGGCAGACTGACCTGAAAAACGTCTTTTTCGGACATTCAATATTAGAAATATCGTGTGATCGTGCAATGACCTGTCTTGGTTTACGTAACTAACCAGCTCTAGGTTAGCTGTGGAAAAATATTTCATGCATTTAATATTTGCGGTCTTAGGCCTACTTTCCCATGAATACCGAAATAAATTAATATCCCCAACGCGAAATTAACTGCAACTAAGGTACTTCCTGCCGGACCAATATCCATGTATCCACATCGAAACTATAGTTGTTGCTGAGGACTGCATAATGTCAAACAAGAGCGCATAAGTAAGTCGCGCAGAATAAGAGCGTGTAACTTCCGGAAATTCAAACCGGGCAAAACAGTCCGTGCGACCTACTTATGCGCTCTTGTGTCATAGCGTTGCATGCCCTCTCACAGTTACTGTACATGTTTGCTGTTCACTGCGCACTGGTTCAATTGAAAAGCAATTCAATTGGATGCTCCTTCTCATTATGGGCTCCTGCATGGTATATATACACACTTTGCATCACCAACATGGTAAATGTTGACCATCGGAATTCTTTCAGAGCTTTTTGTACAAGTGGGCACTAGATTGTTTGTAGCCCTTAGACAAGCATACAATGACTGCTTGATAATGATAACCATGAGGTTGTGTACTGTTCAGACTCTCCTAAGTACTCTACAATGAGTTCCACAGTCAGCTTGTCTGCTCTGTGACAGCACCATTGTTCAGTTCTTGTACGTAAGTGTAAATTACTCATCCTGGTGTACACTGCAGAAACAGCAGGGCTGCTTTCACCCAGGTATATTGCAAGTTCACAATATATACCAAACAATGTGCGTACAGTAGATCAATTATACTGCTTGAACTCAAATAAACAGTTAAGTTATTTTATAGGACGTATATAGCTGCACCATGCAAAGCAATATAGGAAAGCTGTAGACGTGCAGCTACTTTTATGAGCCATACAAGTGCACCTTCACTGTACGTTATCTCAGTTGTGGAAGCCTCAACTGACATAACTGAAACCTGAACAACATTTCTTTTCCCCACGTGCACAGTGGAAACATAACGAATCCCCTACTCTATTTCCTAGACCTTCCCCTGCACATGCATGCACTAGCTAGCTAGCTCACTGCTCAGTGAAAATGACCCCTCTGGTTTCAGTGAGCTCACACTGCAGACAGGAGATGCTTTTACTATTATGTATTCAGGCTACAGGTTATAATAATTAGTGGTATACTACGTATGAAAAGAATTCCGAAACATGCACAATCACCAGCATCATCCCCCTCACAATCCCATCACACTTCAAAGAGTGTCCATTTGCCTGTTCAGAACCGAACAATAGTTAGTAGATGGATGATGTTTCATGCTTGATGGAACTACGAGGGGGGATGATATGGACTCAATCAAGCTTGAGTGGGCATCCATCTGCAAGCTTATTATTCCTAGCAGGTGGATGCTCTTTTGAAGCTTGAAGAGGCGATGATGGACAGCAGTGCATGCAGCATTAAACTGTTGCTTTGTGATTCGCTTCTTGAAGGTGTCACCTTTGACGACTGCGGTCACCATGTGTAGGGGGAAGTCACCACAATGCTAATTCACTTGTAGTACAGTGCACAAAGTGCATTAGTCCTAGATAGACCAGGCTATGCTGGCTTGGTCAGTAGTTACTGGAGCCACTATACTACCAACTATGCATTCAGCCTCCAGATTTAAAGGTCTAGCAGATCCCATGGGAAAGCAAAGGATACTATTTTTAGTGATGTGACTTACTGTGACCCAAAATTTATTGAACATTTTATAGCATTCCTGCAAGAAAATGTCGGGTTGGATTCTGAGGAAGAACCTTGGCTACCCACCGAACGATGCTATAGCACTTGGCAATCAGACTGATGGGGCTGGTGTGCTTTATTTAGCTGTGGCCAACACAGAATGGGGAACGATTCCTGGGAAAGCCAAAGATAAAACCTGTTGGTATTCGTACGGCGGCAATGAAATATTTACCGAAGACTTCTCTTGGGTGTGTGCAAAGATAGGCACAGTTAATCTTGTGATGAGCACTACCTCTTCAGCTCCACCCCAAAACGCCCTGAGTGTTGGCCATCAAACCGATGGAATTGGAGACCTCTATGCTGCACTAGCCATTGGCGATCACGGAACAATACCAGGGAAAGCAAAGGATGGAAACTGTTGGTATCCTTACGGCGGGAAGGAGATTGAGACCCGTCAATTTTTCTGGGTCACAGCGACCTCAGACAGCAGTGCAAAGGTCACCTTCAGCCCAAATCGCGGCTCACCACCTGGTGATGCCATGAAACTAGGCTATCAGTATGATGGTGCAGGACACCTGTTCCTAGGTGTGGCCAACACCAAGTGGGGAACTATTCCTGGCAAGGCTAAGGATGGGACCTGCTGGTATCCCTATGGAGGGGAGGAGCATGAGACGAGTGACTTCTCGTGGCCCACTTCGCCCTCTGATACATACTTCCTGTATGCTAACGATGGATACGGTCCTCCAGTCTACGGTCTTGTAGCGGGCAAACAGGCAGATGCAGCTGGAGAGGTGTATGCTGCAGTGGCTATCACTGACGAAGGGCAAATCCCTGGTAAGGCCAAAGACAACACGTGCTGGTACTCGTACGGCGGAAAAGAGTATTACACCAGCAAATTCTACTGGGTTGTGGTGTATTTCCGAGAATGAGAAACTTCGATATGTAACGTCAATTGAAATGAACAAACTTAAGAGATTTGTGTATGCCTAAAAGTTTAATGTGCGCTTGGTGCATTAGCTATTTAGTTGCTTTCTAGAGGTTTTTTGTAAGTTCAATGCTGCAATGATCACTTTTACCAGTGCATGCTGGCTTCGGAGCTGAAAGAGTTAGTGCACGACCAGATCACAGTCCAAGCAACAGAAGGGAGTGCCGTACATGTATATATGCATACATTGCTATCTGGAAGCTGCAAGCAATCAAAGACGTACTGGATGAGGTGGCAAAGGCCCTGAGCCTGCACACTCATGGCATATAGCTACTATATAGACAGTGCTTCTGGGTCATGTCTGTACACTGAAAAGTGCATGTCTCATGCAGTCTGCACTCTGTAGTCTGGAACAAGAGCACCGGCCTATGGTAGCATAGATAATAGAGCGTAAGTGTGACAGTAATTGCAAACTTGTATGAAACATAATTAGCATTTTATTAGGTCAGATGTACTGTGTTAGCCTGTAACATGCTATCATGACTGTCACTGGTGGCTCAGTGGCTATAGCTAATGGTTACGGTCAGAGATCGATGTGCCAGTCTGCTAGTCGCGCGGGCCGCAGGCCAGCCTCTCCTACGTAGGTGTGGCGAGAGGCTGAGACCACAGGAAATTTAGTAGGCGGGGCTGGCGCACGATCCCAGTCCTGTTCCGTCTGCTCTGTCAGTGTATAGTCTCGTTCCCAGACCCTCCCGAAACGCGGAAAGAGGGTCTGGTGTTCTGAGCGATATTTCTTGGCGCATGGGGCGGGGCTATACGGCGTAAGGAATGTAATTATTGTATTCTGTATGTCCACTCCAATGAAAGCGCACCTATCACTATTCTTATAAACGTACTGTAGCAGCGCGTTTGGTCCTTCACGAGGGACACCAAAGGGCTAACAACAACGTACAGTTGCCTTGCGCTGGTAAAGAATTCTATCTGAGGTTGTCAAAGATGAGTGGAAGGGTCACGAAACAGAGATTTCCCCACACCAGTCAGCAAGACAATCGATTTGGCTTACTGCTTCAGCTCGCTCTTCGATAGGCCTGTCGTATCCATTTCACTGACATACCGTCCGTACTAGCTACACTGCACTGTTACATGTGTTACACTTACAATACATGTACCGTACCGATGACTTACGCTGATTGTCAACGTCATTCGCATTCTGCAATCTGATTAGAGCTTTAAAATCCGAGAGCGACCACGCCCCACGAATCAAGAAATGTCGCTCAGCTCAGAACACCAGACCCTCTTTCCGCGTTTCGGGAGGGTCTGGGAACGAGACTAGTCAGTGTAGTGAGTACAATTCAAATTAAGCCGAGCCCACGGACTCGAAGAGACCAGGTACGTATCTAGAGTATCCTAGCCTCTTTCCAGGACCCTCCCCAACCTTTTGTCGGGAGGAGCCTGGGAATGAAGCTGCGTGTCTGCATTCAATGGACTGGGACACCGGACACTGTCTATGCTCACATTCATGTTCAAGACCAAAGAGCTATCTTACTAGTAGTGTGGGGCCCTTTTGTGGGGAGGGAGCAATGTATTGGGGGCCCCAATTTTCACTTGATTAAATTACAAACCTGAATTCCAAGTGAGCGGTATCTTTTGTAGTATGAGCATGTACACAATCCTACGGTAGACCCCCCCCCCCCCCCCCCAAGGGTGTGGTCTACTTGTGGACTCTTGTTTGTAGTCTTAAAATGACTTAAGAGTTCGCCTGATGCTAACCATGCTCTTAGCGTTTTAGATGTTGGCAGTAAAACTAAGCTTTGATCAGTGTCTTATCGATCTAGTCTTTATGGATTTCTCTGTTGTTTCTGTTGCATATATCCTGCAAGGTCAAGCTCCTGTAACTCTGTTCACTCTCACTGTGTACTTACCTGTTCTGGTATAGTCTTAAACTAATATTGAGTTGCTACTGGCCGTTCCTATTGTATTTACATTGCTCTGAAATGGCAAACTAAAAATAGTTAACATGGGAGTCATCAGTCAGTGGTGGCTACTTGTTGAATCAACTTCCTGTTTAGCAGCAAACAGGCCAAAAACAGCGAAGACTAGTGAGGATAATGTAGCTTTGTAGGTCGCAGCTAGTAATCTCGCGGGTCCAGACCCACACGGAAGGGAGGGTGTGGACCAGTTGCAATTACCAGTTTGTTTTTGACACTCCAAAAGGTGTTAGGTATGCAATCAAGGATACTGTACTGCTTCCTGGGTTCAAGCAAATGAGTTCACACCTTGTACTACACGAGTATCATCAAAAGAACAAGAGTGTCATTGCAACTGGTCCAGACCCTCCCTTCTGTGTGGGTATGGCTCCACACGAGACTTACACAGCTAGTGGGTGACTTAACTGCTAGAATGTATGGATTTTGTGCCCTGTGTACATGTGCAGGAATTGCCATCCCATCCTTGTTAGGGGCAGAACTATGATTTGATCACTGGAATAGAGGGAGGGGTGTGGCTACCAACTATGCTTCTGTTTGTGGAAGAGCTCTACCTGTCACCCAAACTATGACACCATGTTTCTCCTTTTGCAGACTTGCAAACGTGTCATGTCGGATGAGGATAGTCTGTTAGAGGAGGAGGAGAATGAGCCCTCCAACGACTCATTGGAGGAGGTGAAGGAGGCCAATGAAGGATTAGAGGAGAGTGGCAAAAGTGAGCTGATAATAAATATTCATGCTGTGACTTGCAAGCATAGTACAAACACAGGAATGATAAGTATCATTTGTTGTACTTACTGCTCAAGAGATACCGTATTTCTGTGATCAAACGCCGCACTTGTGCCCTTGAATAATAGCCGCACCTCCAAAAGGGCTGAATGAAATAAATGCTGCCCTTGTTTAGTAGCCGCGGCTAGTATTCGAACGGTCGGCGATCGATTGAAGCGCTTTGTCTAGCCCTCGAGGACCATGATTGCTTCGCTGTGAGCGCGAAGAGAGGAGAACTGATTGTCATATTCTCCGAGAGCTGTCTAAGCATTTGACGTTTAATAAACGCTGCCTTTGATTAGTGGCTGCCCTCAAATAGCCGCAGTTAATTGCGTGATGAAATAAATACCATGATTCCTCTAAGTCATTATGCAGGTACGAATCACACTCTTGTGGTGTGATACACCCCTGGTCGGGAAGAAAATACACAATTGACTGAGTGTTTATGCCAATCACCCTTGGTTGGCAGAGACTGGTCATGCCTGGGTGGTGCTAAGGCATTACAGTTATTCCCCGCAGGCCTGTAAGCCTGTCCGCAGGGTACCAACTTGGCTGACACAGCTTGCCTATCCTGAATGGCAGTCCATCACAGCTTGGATATCCTGAATGACAGTCCATCACAGCTTGGATATCCTGAATGGCAGTCCATCACAGCTTGGATATCAGGCTGAATGACATTGAGTTGGCCAGCTTGGCACAGTTTTGGTGGCTGAAATTCCTTTGGCCACTTTGGTGATTTTGACGATCTTAACAGCAGCTGGCCATGTTGGTGCAGTGGTAAATTTTAGAATTCAAAACAGTCGAAATCCGATTTCCGTTGGTCACTTTGGTTCAATATGAAATGGGAGCTATACATGAAAGTTTCATTTGTACCAGTTCCGAAAATTTGAAATCAGTTTTTTCATGCCAATTGATGGCCACTTTCATCTGACCTTCAAGGCACAGTCGCAGAGTCAGCTGAAGGACCATGCTTGATTATTGTCAGTCGGACTACGTAAATGAACTTAGATATCTTTTTGCCTTGTGCACACGTTTGTTTCTCTTGGTTCTTTTAGATTCTCAGAACCAAACCTACACAGTTGAAGAGGCAGTGGAGAAACTTGGGTTTGGTGCATTTCAGCTCATCGTCACAGTTTTCAGTGGCTTACTATGGGTAGGTACATAAGGGAGAAATCCCCAACTGCTACCACATGCTACCACATAGCTAGTTAGTCTAGCAAATAATTTGTATCTGTGAAGCATACAGTTTAGAGCCTTCGTACGTTTCAGCAGAGACATTGTCCATGGAGTTGTCCAGCAGTCCAGATGAAGGAAGTCCTATAGAGCTACACATTCCAATGCATCATGAATACCTTCCTGACATTCCACAAGCAGACATGGACGCAATTGCACCAGTACCTCTCTACTGTTTGCAAGTACACTGTAGATCCTAAACTGTGGAAGCCTTATTGTGAGGTGCCTGTTTTCTAAGACCTTGTCATGAGCCGAGACGTAATTTATGTTGTCGTGCTACATACTTTCATACCATTTTGTTTGCCTGCTCTGACTGAGGCCATCTATATTGTAATATTATGCATTGGAATGTAGATAAATAACACTGGTAGCCGTAGCATGGCTGGGCACACATTTTAGCAAGGGGAATTGCCTGCTATTTCAGGGCTTTGTTATCCATAGTAGACATGTTATATCAACTACCACCATGGCTAAAATGTTTTAACAAGGATATGCATGCAAGTCATGATATTAATCACATCCTTACCGACTTATGGCAATTGAGGAAGAGATGCAATTTATTTGACTGAGTAAAATGCATGCATAGTACACTTTAGCAGTAATCAAGAACAGTACACGTGATCATGTACATTGCTGGCACGTCGATCACCTGTACATAGGTTGCAGATGCCATGGAGCTGATGCTGCTGTCAGTACTCTCTCCTGCAGTGAAGTGCCAGTGGAACCTGTCATCATTTGAGGAGGCCATCATTACCTCTGTAAGTATGATAACTACCATGAAAGTACCTGTTGAAGAGCAGAGTTTTCGCCTGTAGCCCGTCCCTACCCTAATTGGTAGTTGTGCCACTTCCAACCGAGCAGGTCTAGTGGAAGTGGCACGTACAAGCTTTTCCCTGTGGATCTGCCTGAAAAACTCAACAGCGAAATGCTTGCATGGTAGGAACCTCAAGTCCTCTCTTGAGGATCTGTACTGTCTGGATAGGAGAACGAGTCTGAAAGAGGAAAGTAATAAGATTCATTTGCAATTTCAATCAGTTGATGACTCTAATGGTACAGAAATTTTGTTTTCCTTGCCAGGTTGTGTTTATTGGTTCATTTGCTGGAAGCCTCTTCTGGGGCATAGTCTGCGACAAGATTGGAAGGAAAAAGGTAAATAAGATAGACGCATGTATGTCGTGGCTCCTCCTAATCCCTTGCATACAAATATTGATCGACAGGCATTGATAATTCGTTGGTCCAGTGAATAGGCTGGTCAGTATACAGTCAGCATTCATCAGAACAATACTTTGCAGCTTACAGATGAAGTGTTGAGTTTTTGGACCTTCCCTAGCCTTATTCCTAGTCAATTTGATTACAAACTGGACCCAGGCTAGACCTTCCTTTATATCACTGTTGAAATCCAACCTGAAGCATAAGATGTACGTAGTCCTGGGATTGAATCCACTCCTCTCCTCTCTGGCTAGGGCCTGTTTATAATAGACTTGGCAGTCCTGGTATTCGGTGTCTTGAGCGCGGTACCATTGACACCTGCTGATCTGAGGATCCCTGGCTATCCCTGGCTGCTTGTGTGCCGGTTTGGAGTTGGGTTTTCAGCAGCAGGCACCCTTCATGCGTAAGTTGGGCTCAGCTCGTAGTTGTCCTGGAGTCAGACTCAGTTTGCACAGTTTTGTAGTCCTGTGCTTTTGGCAGAAAATGTGGTCAGACAGTTACTAAATGGCTTCCTATTCAACTCTATTGCCTGTGATGCAGCCTGATGCATGAGCAAAGTCCCAAACATGCAATATGGTGTTATGTATACATATGTGAACTTGAAAATAATAATACGTTCCTTGTTTCAGGGTGACATATTATTCAGAGTTTCTTCCCAAGAGAGCAAGAGGAGTTTGTATAACACTTGTAGAGGTGAGGTTGTAAGTGTTGTGTATAGTGGTACCTAGAAGAAATGGGATGGCAGCGCTTGTGTATAGAGAGGCTATACATGTCAGTCAGACAACTCCCTGCTTTCTTCAGGTACCGTAGTCGCGCGTTATTAGCTCTTGCGCCTCTATCTCCACAGGAAGGAAATATGCACCTAATAAGGAGATGCGCTTGATTTAGAAATTGACATTCCTGGAATAGGAAGTGTGCTTCATTAGGTTTTCCTCTCCGCGCTGAAGTCTTCTTCCTGTGATTTTCGATCCTACTTAGCTGAGACGAGGGTCGAACCTGCACCTAACAGTAAATAATTATGCGCCTAACGACGCGTGACTACAGTATATTGATTCAGTGGGAACTAGTGGGAGTACACTAAAGTTGGAAGGTGAAAAGGCGATGCAAAAAGCACAAACAGGAGGGATGGAATTTCTTATGTGTACAGAGAAATGACTGAGACTATGTATCTATGGGATTGTTGCCATCCTCGTTTCTTGTAGTCAGGTTTTGCTGGTATCACAAGGAATGTAATCTGTACACAGGAAATGCTGCTATGCAAACTCTCCTTTCCTTTAGGTGTGGTGGGCTTTTGGCAGCATGTTTGGTGCAGCACTGGCGGTCGCAGTGATGCCTAGCTTGGGGTGGCACTGGTACCTGGGGATCGCTGCCACTCCCCTTGCCTTGGTGCTCCTGTTCTTCCCGGTATGGAGCTCGAGTTTGGGGGTGTGAGTGTCCGAGTGGTTGTGCATGCTGTATACATGTGTTGTCAACAGGTGCATAATGGCATTTGTCTGTATGGCAACACATGCATAATGGCATTTGTCTGTAGTAGGAGCATTCTATGAACTTGCTCCGACTTCCTCTTTGGCAGCTTGTGAAGCCTCGTTCCCAGGCCCCACCCAGCTTTTTGTCGCTTGTACTGCAAGCGATGAAATACTGGGTGGGGCCTGGGAACGAGGCTACAGCTTGTTTACTTTCTTGTAGTTGTCCACAACTAGCCTTGTACCCAGGCCACTCAAGGGCTTGTGCACAATGTTAGTTAGTCATGGTCATACTGACAAGTAGCAGAGCCACTGCTTTACTGAAAGTAACCATGCAACCTCTCTAACAGCTTTCAGCATGTGTGGGACATGTGCTCCGTTATTCTTGTATCATATATAGTTTGTGCCAGAGTCTGCACGGTTCTATGTGGTGAATGGTAAACTGGACAAAGCAGAGAAGGTGATCAAAACGATAGCTTGGTTCAACTGTAGGGACCCACCAAAGGTGAGGGTTGCTCTCATTGTGGGAACATTCTGGCACAGCAAATGTTATGCTGCTAGAATCGCACAAGAAGTACGTGCTTGTCTGTCAGTGGGAAATCATTGATACGATGTATCAATCAAGAAATGGCGCACTTTGTTAGTGACTAGAAGAAGAGTATGAGTGATGTCAACAATAACATTAATCTTTGTTAGTGTTTCTTTGATTTACATGTTAGGGAAGAATCGTGAGTTTCGAGGAGAAGGAGAGACTGAAGGCAAAGTACAGGCGAGGTGTGTGTGTGTGTGTGTGTGTGTGTGTGTGTGTGTGTGTGTGTGTGTGTGTGTGTGTGTGTGTCATTGTGTGTGTGTGTGTGGCTGGCTGTCCAGGTTGTTGTTATCTCAAGTAGCCAACATTGGTTCCTCCCTCCTCTCATACTCCCTCTCCTGACCTCTCTCCTCTCACCACTCCCTCACCTGACCTCTCTCCTCTCCCTCCTCTCTATATTCCTACTTTCCCACCCACTCATATTTCCACACGTACCTTATTATAACGTGTTTTCACACCACATGAAAGGCACGTGTACACAACACATAAATAATATTACGTAGTAGAAATAAAGTTAACTAACTGCCTTAACTCTCATTTCACATGCCCAGAATCTCTTCCAGAAAGCGCCTACTGTAGTGATATCGACGGAGAAGAAATAGTCTCAGATACTGCTCCAAACGGGCCTGAGATAGAATCAAACCGACTGTTGACATCTCCTGAGGTGAAACATCGCTCTACAAACTCTAAGGTATAAACATAAGAGATGTACAGTAACAAATGTGTGTATCTCATGGTGCAAGAGCCCATAACGAGAAAGAGCGTCCAACTACGAGAACAAGTCTGGTATAATAGTGCTTGTTGTTGACCATATACGGCAAGTGGGAATCCGTATTGCAGTCACACATACGAAACCAGCGGGGCGAACGCCTACTTAGACTACAGGAAGGCTGGCTCTTCTTACGTAAACTGCTGTTTGACTGAACTTGTTCTGTGGCTATAATGCTAAGTTGGACACTCCTTCTCGTTATGGGTTCTTGTATGGTGCCGTGCGAGTCACAGGCATGTTCACACAGGATTGTCTTAGTCAGTGGGATACAGATTTGGTATAACTTCAATTGTAGGCCACCTCTTGGACATACATGTTAGTTTCTGGCTCAGCATAAATTGCTTCCAGATATGTAGGCTTGGTTGCTCCATAGTGCATCTTTACATGTCCTGATTTTAATTATGTGTATGCATGTTGAGATAGTTTGATACTCATGTTATGTATGCTAGAAAACCAGCCGTTTCTAGTAGTCTGAGCGAGGTAACATTTTATAATGCACGATGTCCAAGATAAACATTTACTGGTTGCATTTTCTCCGCTACAGTTAACTCACTTGAAAAGCCTCTTTGTGAACAAGATGTGGCAGACCTCTCTTCCACTGATGTTGATATGGTACGTACGTATGCCTTATTGCCGAATGTGCAGATTACCAGACGGGTATTACGTGTTTGGCTCACATGACTAGATTGCTAGTGGGTGTGTCTTTTGAATTTAGGTCCATGGGCCTACAAACTTCCTTTCCCTCTTCAGTACAGTTTGAAAGTATTGTGTGCATGTTGTATGCTCCTTCACTGCTTTGAAGAAGTCGTCTATTGCATCCAGGTTTGGTTGTGCCTGGCAGTACTATGGAGTGGTACTATTAACCACCTCCCTGATACAGAATGACCCTCACTGTGGTAAGTTTTCTCACTGCAGTCACCCGTCACCTTATAAGGAGGGTGTTAGGGTTGTATGACTGTACCTCACTATTAGGGGCATAGCATTTATACTTCCTTCCTGGCACAGAGTAGCATTTGCTAATGCATGAGTAGAAATTACGTGCAGCAGAAGGGTCTTGGGCCTTCATCGGGCTGCAGGAATCCCACCAAAAACTGCTTCAGAGAAGCAACGGGGAACATACACTTATCCGACTATAGCCATTTCAGATTTTTATGTTTGACAGATTATAACTCCAGAGCCAAACATCGCACAGTGAGATGGATGTGTGCTATCGACGGAAGGTCATGCCCACTCCCGCAATTGTACAACTTCCACGCTAGCGCGAGCCCAAATATGAATGGTGTCCGATAATTGATAGCTTTCTCTAGTCTGCTTGAAGATGTGATGGCCACTGTGTTGGAGGATTATCCTGTGTTATTGTGCTGTGTGCATCATGTGTATGTTGTCACCATGGATATTGATTGTGATCGTGCATGTTGTGTAGTCTAGGCGCCCTAAACCTAAACTTCACTGCTCGTGTTATACTCCGCAGGTGTCATTACAAATGCTACAAACAAAACCTGTGAAGAGTTGAGTTTGAAGACCAACGATTATATCAAGATCCTTTGGGCGGCAGCAGCTGAACTGCCAGGTAAACACACTTTATGCAGACTAGTAGCTGAGCCTCTATGACATTGTACAATTATAACATACACCAAGAGTGCATGATGACATCATTCGTCATTGTGGTGCAGAGGAGGAAGAACGTGTGACTTCGTATTCTCCCCGTGGTGAAAGCAGCATAAATAGCACATCCGGTCACATAGTAGCTACAGAACCTTGGAAAAGAGCTGCCATCATCACAAAATATGACTCGCGCTGGACCAATGGCACTCCATTCAAATAACATGGACCAAGAGTAACCCAACGTTTCTCCCCATCTTCATCCTCTCTGCTGATCTTGACATTGGACTGTCAGGCATACACACTAGCTCTTCCTCCTCTGCACCGCAATGACGATGATGTCATCATGCGCTCTTGCATACACTAAAGCATCCCGAGTTATTTCATTGGTCACTGAAGTGCTGCCACATATGTATGATCATTTCAGAATTGCCATTCACTAGTTTGACAAGTCGGGAAGAGTAGTTTACCAAGTTGTAGGCACCATTCAGATGTGTGTACACAGGAGCGAATATAACTGATGGAATGGAATATTATGGGACGAGCCTGAGCAAGTGCATATGTGGGACTCGCTCAGCCTAGCCTCAATTATTTGTGTAGATGCTGCATGTGCAGGTGCGTGCTTATAGTATGCTCTCTCTAACGTATGCAGGTTTGATACTCACTGCTCTGATTATTGAGTTCCTTGGAAGGAAGAAGACCATGGCTGTGGAGTTCACTGCATGCATGGGAGGATTTCTTTTGCTATACATCTGCACTGTGCTGTAAGTTAAGTGCATGTACTCCTCCTACCGTATAGCGGGTTATTTTCGTGGGTGGAAATTTTCGTGAAATGCTGTATACGGTCGTCAGAATTAATTTTCGTGGTTCTAATTTTCGTGGCACCCGCATTCACGCGATCGACGCGGATGATGTAATATGAAAATTAGTACACGTGGCTTGATGGCCGAAGTACAGTTTCAACGACATTGCGCTTCACTGTATCGCGTGAGTGCGACGCTACTTCGTCAGTAAAAGACGTGTGGGAGGCCCAGTGTTGGAGAAAAACTACCATGCTAACGCGAGAATGGCAACCATATTGATCGCTGTTAGTTACTCAAGGGGTGGTCACGCCAATATTATTACAGCTGTTTGCATAATCTTTGCACTTTGCCAGTTACAAACGGCAGTATCTAATTGAATTTGTGGTTAACTTTAAGTGCTCAGTCTAGTCCGCATGAGTCAGCGGTTTCTGGTAGTACATGTATTTGCGGTCTCTAATTAACCACTTCCGTCTGCTGTTGGTGGCCTGCAAAGTGCAAAGATTGTGCAAACTGCTGTACTCAGAGCTGCGACCGGGATTGTGACCCCGTACACGGCGGATGTAGGTGTGGCTTACCGTATTACTCCGTATACTACCAAAAAGTCACGCAGTCACGGTGGATTTTTGCGACGGTCACAGGGTCACCGGCAGTTTAGCAGTGCAGTCACGTGGTCACAGGCAGTTTTTGGACGGTCACAAATTGTGACCCCGGTACCGGTCGCAGCTCTAAGTACGGCGCATATTGGAGTGACCACCCCTTGTTACTGGCCTCGTTTTTCGTCGCCGGGGTCCAGTCATCTCGATCACAACGCGACGGACAGCTGGTGATAGAGGAGCTTGTCAATTGAGGACACTGTCAACGGGATGCAGTCACGCAGGTAAAGCTACGAAGAGCCGTACAGTGTACTTAAACGACGGCACCTAGCTACGTGTTGCACAGCGCGATTATGGGTTGAAAATTTCGTGGGTGGAAAATTTCGTGACTTTTCGATGAGTCACGAAAATAGCGAAAATTGGCACCCCACGAAAATAACCCGCTATACGGTATATGTCTGTGCTGTCTGCAACCACACCACCTGCACTCTGTCCAATTGATGTGCGATTTTAGAAATCGGAAATGGCTCAAGATTGTGCTAATTGTATTTGAACATATGAGCTGACAAAACTTAATATCTCCGCATACGTAAAAGGTTACAGTAGTCCTGATAGTCTCACTCTGCATAATGACTCTGGGAAGGCGAGAAAATATTCTGACTTCTCCACTGACACTTCTATGTTAGACTTGTTCCCAGGCCGCAAAACCTACCTAATTGTTACCGGATTTGCGAAAAGGGACCATATCCCGCATTTTGTCAAAATTTAGTTAGCTGTACCAATGGCCAGTCCTACCTTCGGTGCATGGGTCGTCCATGAAAATTTGGAAGCGATCAGACGTACCTTCGCGTAGTAACAGTTGCGTAAAGTAATGAACCGAGAAATTCGATTCCAAATGCATTGTTAGGTTACTCCGTGCACGTCAGTATTACGGAAACAGACACGTTTTGCAGTAACTCGATCGGTTGTGTCTTCAACGTAAAAGCGGTGAAGAAAATAGCTTGTCGCAACCGACGATCAGTCCAGGGAGAACTATAACGAACCCCTGCTTGTATACAGCTGTGTGTAAAGAGACAGACCTGCCGTTCATAGGGCTGTTTAGCGTCCCTAGCAACGCCCTCCGTACATGCGTGCTTGACATCGATATGCCATTGTTCTTTAGTGTCTACTTCACTTGTCAAAGTGACTACAAGCTCAGGAGTCTAGGAACTGGAAGCACTAGGGTTGGTAAGTCTGCCAAAGTGATAATCTCATATTTGTGAAGTGCACGCTGTTTGTCATAAAACGACGCTAACAAATATTTTATGTTTGCGGGATATGGTCCCTTTTCGCAAATTCGGTCACAATTGGTAGTGACATTGTGAGCATCAGTTTCTGACACCGGTTACGGTTATGGCTATGACAATGTGTGTTGGAGTACCATCTCACTAGCCTCATTCCCAGGCCATCTCCCGCTCCGTTTTAGCTACATACGTGCCTTTGAACCCCCACCAGATAAGTGTTCAATGGTCACGTATGTGGCTAAAAACGGAGTGGGAGACAGCCTGGGAACGAGGCTGCCATCTCGATCACCTCTCAGTGTGGTACTCTTGTTTCCCTTGCAGTGATGTCATCACCATCTTTCTGTTCCTCATACGAGCCTTTGCAGCAGGAGTGTTCATGGCTGTGTATGTGTACACACCAGAAATATATCCAACCAGTGTGAGGGCCACTGCAATGGGCTTCTGTTCAGGAGTGGCAAGGGTTGGGGCCATCCTCACACCATTTGTTGCGCAGGTATTACACATTGGCAATGACAATGGCACGCATGGTGGGCATTGTCTGGGTTGGTAAATATGGACGTTGTTTTCTGTTCTTGCTGTAATTCTGCCATTAAAATGTATGGCCCTTACTGACTGCAAACCGCCTGTGGAATGGATATGCAGTAGTAGTCATGGACCACCACCCTACTCTTGTTCTCAAAAACTTCTCATCTGCATTACAACTCAGTCAGCACTGACCTGTGTATAACACCCGTACATCCTGTGCATGGAAGTCTGTAAACATCAAAGCTTCCGCCTCATTAATTACTCATGTACGGTCTAATGATGAATCTGTACAGAAAGACTTGATATTGTGCTGGCATTCTGCATGACCCTCTGGCCTTGAACACAGTTACAACAAACACTCACTATTTGCATATATGTACTTTCTTTACAGGTTTTACTTGGTGTCAGTGACTATGCAACATTTGCGTTGTATGCCAGCTCTTGCTTGGTGTTGACAATGTTAGCCGTACTCCTGCCCATTGAGACCAAAGGAAGATCCATGAAGGTGAGGAATGCTGTTCCCCACTAGCAGCCTGGATCCATGCAATGGACAACCCCAGCCCCACCCCCCATGCTCCCACCCCAGCCCCACCCCTCGTGCTCCCACCCAAGCCCCAGCCCCACCCCCCATGCTCCCACCCCAGCCCCACCCCCCCATACTTCCAACCCCCCATCTACACCTGAACTTACCCTAGCGGTGAAAGGTATATATTCAGCTTGAGTCTTTTGGTCAGAGAGCGTTGAACGCACATATTAGCGAATTTACCTGCAAATTTTAGTCCTACGCTTGCTAAAGTCGCTAAGATTAATATAGTAGCTGTAAGGTACACCAGATGTAGTTGTTTGGGATTGCATTAATTATTACGATGTTTTTCTCTGTTGGCAGGATGAAGGGAAGTGAGTTTGCATCAAGTCTATACGGATATATAATGCTTCACTCCAGAGGTATTTATAAATTGCCAAGAGAGCACAGCACATCTCTTGTTATTTATGACAGCAGTATTGAGTTTGAATTTGATTTCTTTTAACTTGAATTATTTTTGTTCATTATTCAAAATCTGTTGTTGGAAATAACAACCACACTCTTGGTAGAGTAGCCTCGTTCCCAGGCTCTCAAGAACCTGGGAACGAGGCTACTGGTAGGGCAACTGGTACGGTATGGGCAAAACCATGCACTTCACGGAATGATGCCTCCTGCTTTGCTTTACTCTCACATCACGGTACTCACGGATACTTCAGCAGAGTCTGATTGTGTCGACCAGCTCGTATACTTAATAATATGGCTTGCCCCAATTACATTAGGTATAACATCTGTAGTTCAGAACAGAATTTCAGCAGCTGACTCAACGTTAACGTTCTGTTTAGTTTATGCCACCCAATTTATACAGTGATACAACTGCATGTATATAGGTGTTGATGGCATAGCTGCTTATGCACAATCCTGACTGCAGTCTCGATGTGTATTCATGAAGCAACTAAGTCCAATCATATAAATTATGTAGTGCATCTCAGCACTTTGAGCCACACATCACTTAAGTAGGGATTTTGCTGTAGTCTCACTGAAGACCAGCATGTGTCTAGTGCTGGGTAGCATGTATATGGTAGCATGTAGTTGATCTATACCTACTACATGTATACAGGTCTATGATCTGGCGGCATCTCCATACACAACTGCACAGCTGCAAAGAGTTGGGACTGGTTGTGGATCAGGATTCGATTACTTTGACAATACAATTAGCGTAAAATCTGGTTTGATGGGACAACACCATGCAACGAAAGGCAGCTATTGCCTAGCAACAGCTTCTATTCATCACTCCAAAACCTGTTAGTCTTGTTAGAGCAAAGTCATTGATCCTAGCCGCTACTCCCAGTTCCTCAGTCAATATCCTGCTTCACAGGATGGCAACACTGTAGGTGCAGAGGCAGCAATATTCATGATCACATGATGCAATTCCCAGTGAGTAATCGATATCTTAAATCAGAGTGGTATTTAGTTGTTGATGCTTTTATGGACTGCCTGTGGGTGCAGTAGTACCTGTACCATAATTCATATAATTAAGAAAGATCCGGAAGTGCTGCAGGTGCAGAGTAGCTAGTTCTATTTAAAGTAATTCGGAATTTTAATTAGACAGTTGCATAATAATTGGTAATCGTACTAATTATTCTCAGGTAGCTGTCTACATAGAAGTTTTTCATTCATGTTTACCTGAAATTTCACACAGCTAGCTGAGCTGTGGGCTAATGGGGAATTATAATTCCCCATTAGCCTATGAGGAGTACTAGTAGGAGGATTTAGTTTGCATGCCAGAAGCACTACAGAATGACCGTCATACGCTTCAGTATTTCCACAGGTAGCTAACTTGCATGTTGTAGCTAGAGATACATTCTTTTTACTCAAGTGGCAAGCAGAGTTGGACTCATGATGAGATCAACAGATCAACAAAGATATCTATAAAACGGGGAGAATACGGATGTTTCCGTGTGTTCGTTCCCGCCGCATTCCCTGCTTTTCCGGTTGCCCCAGTATAGTATATATAACTACGGTACCCCCGCCCGTTACAAAAAAGGCGTTATGTAATCACTGGCGAAGTCCGCGTAGAATTGCAGCAAGAGAAGTCTGCGTATGTCCAAGCAGCAGGCTATGTTCCAAGTTTAAATGCTGAACAATGCGACCGTTCTTCGTCAGTATTCCATTGATTGTCTTTCTCCGAGCGCGAAAGTTTGTCAACTCTAGGTGCAAAGCACTTCGGAAACTATTCTCTTCTGTACTGTTCGGAGACGATGTGGAACCTACGGTTCGTGTGCTAGCAATCGATCACCGAGAGGCTACGAAAGCCAAGTCCGATCTTCTACCGACTTCAATCATAAACGTTGCTGACAGGTTGCACGAACAGGGAGACCCCCAGAGCACGTACTTGTACCTCAAGCAGTTCGCTGACCTTGACGACCCCCAGATTCTTTGGCGGTATGGGAGATCTTGTTCAAACGTGTACTCGCTCTTTGTCGCTAGAGATGAGCAAATGCA
This sequence comes from Axinella damicornis, assembly GCA_963931865.1. Lineage (NCBI taxonomy): Eukaryota > Metazoa > Porifera > Demospongiae > Axinellida > Axinellidae > Axinella > Axinella damicornis. Next base: position 16,317,163 of record OZ007508.1, read on the forward strand.
CAAGCGAAGAAAAGTGGTCGATGAAGGACTAAAAGCCGCACAACGAGCAGTAGATCTGGACGGAGGCAATTCCCACTGCATCCACGTATGTTTACGCAACACCTAGCTACTGCCCACATGCGGTGAATTTATTTCTCCAATGAGGATGGGTACACATAAAACACATACTGGTTACTAAAATTTGAGTAGCTAGTTCAAATTACAAAAGAATTGTACAAAAAGTGCAAACCAAGCATCACGGACAGATAAGACTATTTCTAAGACTGCATTTAAAGGAAGGGTATAAGCATGCGCATATGTATGTGCTATCAAGAAGCGTGATGAACTGTTTACCATGGCATCAATCTACGCCAAGGCGTCCTTGACCATGCAAGTGTCACTCACGCCTCTATAGGTCTCATGCACTTTCTGCAGTAGCTGCCTTGCGTCGTGTGGGACTAGCCTAGCTAATACTTTGTTCAAGTTTGACGAATCTAAAGAGCCTGCAAATTAACTTGTTGAACGAGGTAGCTAGCTTCCCATGCAACCAACTGTAGGCCTTGGCTAAATGGAATTTACAGGCATATCTATAAAGAACACATCTCAAATTTCTAAAGATGCTAGCAGCCTGAATATGTGTACAATGTAGGTAACTTGTGGGAGTAGAGAAAACCTCTAAATTAGGGACAGATCTGTTCCTATGGCAACCAGTGAAAGGGTTCAAGCATCTAATAATATAAGTCAGTGTAGTTAATGGACTTAATTGAGTGGCATTAATCTCTCAACTGCTTACTGGTGAAAGGGTTAAGTTAAGAAGTTGACCCACTTATTGTGGCACTCCAGAGCAGCTGACTCACATCTGGTAGCATTCAGAACACATGCACCACTGTTGATGATCAGGTTGGTAGTGACATACTGTAGATCGGACATTTTTGCGTTGAAAATGTTTCGTATTAGTTATTTAATTTTCATCACTGAGCATATCAACGAAGAACGCATGGAAACTTGTTGCATTGTCTTGCTCCTCCAGCTTCTTCCGAGAATGTTGTGCTGCTGCAGCTGCACCATGCAAACAGCAGACTTGCAATTTCAATCTGCAGAGTGGCACTGTGAGGACCGACACTTACCTCCAGCCATGCTTTGAGTTGCCTTCTTCATGTAATATTCGCTTCAATGACATTCTTGGGCACGTATGGCTGAAGACAGCGACCCAAAAGGCTCCGGACGATCTGCACGGTACCAGCGTACATGCATGTGCTCAGTTCCTTTTAATTTTCATCGTCGTTGGGCAGTGGCAAAATATTTTACAAGATCGAGATATGCAATTGCATGACATTCTATGTGGGTATGATTGTTGTGGCACCCTGTCACCATCGCAGGGTACAGCTGTCTTGAGTTGTGATATAACTCTGCTCAACATTTTCTCATCTTGTGCAGTGGCTGGGAAATATGAAAGGATGCGATTTGGAATTGAATCCTTTGCAGTCTGGTTTCGCTAGGAAGGTGCTAGCCTGTAGAGACCTGTTCCTGGTATGTATAGCGGTTGAATATAAGTTATAAATGGTGATTATGTTTATACTTGGTCCACAAATTAATGTTACTTCTACAGAAAGCCACTGAACTAAATCCGTTTGACTGGGAAGCATGGCATTCACTGGGGGAATGGTACGTGCATGTTTGTTGATAGCCTGTATGTGCAATGTGGTGGGTTGTATGTTCAACTGTACATTGCAAATTTGTATGTCGTTGTAGGCATTACGCTGTCTTGTCCCATCCGGCCTATAAATTGAACCTATTTCAAATCATGGGTGTCAAGGCATCTGCCGAAGACGGGCTACAGTCTCTGCTGCGGGCCAATGAATGTAAGATGCATGCATCAAGCATGCATTTTGTGTAATATGATCACGTTATGGATACGGCATATTATGATCTGCTTGTTCTCTCTGCTTTACAGTGAGTCCCAAACCATGCTGCTCTAATTGGCTGCTCATTGGGAAATGCTACCTAACGCAGGGAAAGGGAACCGAGGCTAGAAAATGGTTTCAGCAAATTGTTGACTTTGAACATCCCACTGGAATCTGGGATGAAAACGTATAAGACAGATAAAATTTGTAGTCACTTTTCATTATGCAAGGCTATTAGCCTCGTTCCCAGTCCCACGTGCAGTTTTTCGTCACTTTTCCGTATACGTACTGCAAGTGACGAAAAGTTGGGCATGGTACTGGGAACGAGGCTACCAGGCTACAGCTTTACTCTCAACATCTATAGCTAATTCAGAACTGTTGCCACTTTGGTGTTGCAATGAAACTTTACAGAAGTTACCACTTTATAGACTAATAATCAGGGCCATACATTTTTATCTTTCCTCAGGCCAAAGAAGAAGCGAGCAAACTTTTGAGAGAAAATGTTGCTATGTAGATAACACCATCACATTCAACTTTATTATATACTGGTTGTGTTACGTGTGGAATTCTGGAATGGAGTGTGCACGCATGAAGTGTACTCTGCACAAGTATATTTATCCCACCTCTGAACATGTTTGGAAATTACATTCAAAAGACTATATTGTAATGATCCTATCGGAATGGAAAAGGAGCTATGAAACAAGGTAGGGATGATAGCATGAAGCAGTTAAGTCTAGAACCCCCTCTTTACGTGTATAATGAAAATGATATACGGCGGTGGGGGTGGGGGTTATAGACTTAACTGCATGCTGTTACTGTGCCCACAGGGGGTTCAAGTAACCATCAACAACTAGTATTACGACAGTAATGCAAGCAAAGTAAATCTAGGCCAACACTGCAAAAAGGTTTTCTTCATGTGAGCATTCATCACCACAAAACTGGCTAGCTAATCTCATTAACATTGTTCATAGCCTCTACTCCCAGTCAATATTCAGCTACACACAATGCATGGGTGCAAAGGTGTCAGTATTCATGACTCACGCGCATGATGCAATTGCATGTGCATGAATCCACATGAGTTGTGAGTTGTGGGTGATTTTGCTGCCACAGCTAGTGTATTGTGCTGCATGCACAGTGAGTAATATTGCCGGTAGCCTAACGTATGTTTTCATGCAGTTCACCTGAAATTTCCGATATGCTGTTAAACGCTGCAAAAGCCACACATCAGCCTGTGAGGAGTACACAGGTGAATACCCAGCGAGCAGAAAACTACAGAATGGCACATAGCTATGCTTCCAGGGGTTGCTTGATCACTGCATCACAAACTCTTCCTCTATTGCTCAGTGTTTCCAAAGGCAGCTTGAAATGGCAAGCAGAGTCAGTCAAAACAAAACAATTGTATCTAGCGACAGAAACATCCAACCATAATCTCCAGCTTGGCCAGCAACCCCTTCCGTCAACCAACCTCACACCCACTTACCAGATGGTAGTGCTGTGACCTGTGGCACAACGGCAATCACCAGCAGATGCTAACACAATCACAATGGAACTCACAATTACGGAAATGGCAATGTAGCTAAAGGGCACTACTGCACATGTGACAACGTAACTCCTTAGTTGGGATAAGCTCCTGTTAATGGGTGGGGCAACTGGAAAAGCAGGAAATGATAAATGAGAATGGGAATGAGAACACATTCTCTGTGTTTGATTGATATCATGGAGGTCATTCAACCACACAGTCACATGGCATGCATATGCATGCAGTTAATACTTCAAATCTTCTTAAGGTGCTAGCAACGCGATTTCCACAGTGTAGGTAGCCCTTGTGAAAGTAAGGAAAACTTCCAATTGTATGTTCCAAGCCAGCATAGACAGACGGTATGGATTCATTTCCACCTTACTTGCTCGGTACTTTAGCAGTGTATTTTTATATTAAAACTGGCCATGGATTTCAAAAACTTGCCAATCATGTATACCGTTTTTCTCCTTTCATTCCATCAAACAATACACTTTACATGTCTGAATAGAAATATTCAGGCAAGGTGACGCCGATATCTAGCTAATCATATTATTTTGGTACCATCTCATAATACCTGCACCTACCTACAGCCTCAGACTCAAACTTCTCTTGGAAATGAAGAATTATAACTCAGTTCACAAACTCAACATCTGATATCAGTGTAGTGGCATGATTTTGGGGTCAAAGGTCAGTCCAGTAGTCCAGTCCAGTCCCAGACTTCCAGTCCAGTCCCAGACTTCCAGTCCAGTCCGTGTTCCAGTGTCATTGCAGAGAGCATCAGCTGGACCGAAGCTAGGTGATGGACGAGAACAGCAACCTGTTGGCCAATAACATGGCCACGTCTGATGAGGGATCAGGCAACGAAGTCAAAGAGAAGCCCCTCACGAATCGGAATGCCAAGGAACTAGCACTGGAAGAACAGCTCAGCCGCGCGGGATTCGGGTTTTTCCACGTTATGCTTGTCATGGTGTCGGGATTGGCGACTGCCGCAGACTCCGTGGAGATATTTGGCGTATCGTTTGTGGTGCCGATCGCTGACAGAGATCTACGACTGAACTCGGCCGACAAAGGTTGGCTGGATGCCATCATATTCATCGGTTAGTTCAACGTGGGAGTTGTTGCTACCTATAGCCCTGACTAATCCTGACTCCAGCAGATAGTTGGAAATACTGGCAGCCATCTGCCATTGTCCATGCATCTCAGGATAATGGCCACCCAAATCATGTCTCAGCTAGGACTTAATGGACAAGTGATGTTGTAGTCACTACAGTCTAGTCTAGCTGCTAGCCTAGCCCCTCTCCGTCTAGCCGGTCAAACGAGCGCGCGGCCGGGCTAGACTGTAGTCACTATAGCATGCAGTTGCTAGTTTGCAGCTGATATAGTTTGCTGTTGCAGTTGCAAGCTTGCTGTTGCAGCTGCTAGCTTGCTGTTGCAGCTGCAAGCTTGCTTTTGCAGCTGCTAGATTGCTGTTGCAGCTGCAAGCTTGATGTTGCGGTCACTAACTTGCGGCTAGTGTAAAATGCTGCTGTTCCATGTGAAAACCATCATCAGAGATCCACACAGTATTGAGCTAGCTGTCTGATGAATTGGTGTTGTAGCTATTTGTGTTATCCCTACGTACGATACTGAATTCTATCCAGCTGTAGTATACTTGTTCATTACACATTGGCGTGAAGTATCAACTGACTTTCTTTGCTGCTGAATCAGCCTCCTCCTTTGCCGATTGACATATTATCGACATTCCTTCAATCATCACCTTTCCTGTGTTTGTAGCTCTTCCCGAATGCCACTGCCTCATCATGTGTGCCTGCCAGTGTGGTAATCATAGCTTGAACCAGAAAGCTGCATTCCACAGTGTTATAGATATGTTACTTGGGGGTGGCAAGTAAGTTAGGATGTTGAATGTAAAGGCCTGCCATGTAAATTAAAATGTACTTTCTGAGTGGGAAGTAATCTTGTAGGTGTGGGCTTCAAATGCCGTGAACTAGTGTGGGCTTTAGTATGGACTTCAAATGTGAACTCATGTGTGCCTTCAAAGGAGAAAGTGTGTGTGTGTGTAGGTCATGCATGGACACCGATTTCCTGTGACTGACCAGAGTATCTCCTGACTGTGCGTGAGTCTGGCCCACAAGACAATAGTGTCATACCCTTGTCCATTTTATAGAGTATTCACATGGCACATTGTTAATGCATTCCTAACCTTGGCAGTACATGTTCATGGCATTAACGGCCTTGAGCTTGATGTTCAAACACACTTTCTACTTCTGAAAGGATGGACAGCCTGAATTTTGACAGTTCAACTTGTTGAAATTCAGCCGTGATGACCTGTTACAAACTTCTAGGGTTGATTAAAACATTTATCCCCCTGAGCCCTTCAATTCATATAACAGTTTGTCGAAAGTCAATTGGCACGTCAAATTCTACAAAGTTGGATGATCATTCAACGCCATAGGCGGCTCATGCACTCCTGTGTCAACCCAACCATGGCAATTCTGCTCCATGGAATTCTAGACATCCTTATGAACACCCTCAACCAATCCTGCAGATCAAAAGCGTATATTAATGTTTATAGCAGTGGTAGACATGAATCCGTGCTGGCTATATATTCACCATGTTTTCTGCAGGGATGATGGTTGGAGGCTATCTGTGGGGTAGTCTGGCTGATGTACTCGGAAGGAGAAAAGTCCTCATGCTTGCCATGCTGATGAATGCTACTTTTGCCTTCGTGTCTGCTTTCAGCCCCAACTTCTACGTCTTCTTGGTATTTCGATTCGCAAGTGGAATAGGGTAATTCACTGGCCCACACACCCACAGCTACTTGTTATGTTCTAGGATTTTATTAGTCTCGGCCCCAGACCCAAACCAACCCCAGCACAAATTGCTCCCAGTATCACAGAAGCAATCCGTGCTGTATGCATGGGGTCGGTTTGGGTCTGGGACCGAGACTAGGATTATATGTGCTACTACTAGTGTGGCTTATTGAACAAAAGCATGCGTAGGACCTTACCCCCAACCTCATGTTGGTTGCATGCTGGCCAGGAATAGCAGCACCCTCATCACCAATCCTGGTGAGGACACTGAATGGTATCCAGTGAAGAAACCTTGCCGGCTATGTGAACATAAAGATCAGGGGATAGTGGTTTTATGGCACTGCCAACTCCGGCCCCCACCCACTCATTAATAGTTTTAACAAACCTAGCTCCATTCATTGTCAAAAGTAGCCTTGTTCCCAGGCACTCGGTAATTGGGGAGAAGAGCTCTTCTCCCCAATTACCGAGCGCCTGGGAACGAGGCTATGTCAAAAGATGGTTGTACAAATCCTCCAGCTTGCTGTTCTTACAAAAGAACTGTCAAACACTATAGTCCTGGAAGCTTGTTGCTGTAAGGGATCTATAGTTCAATAGGGTGTGCACATGCAGCTGCGTATGTGATATACCATGTGTACCTTCTCTGACACCTGCAGGGTAGGAGGTTCTCAGCCTGTTGTATTCTCCTATGTGAGTGAGTTCTTCACGGAGAAACAGAGGGGTCCCATTGTGATCCTCCTTGCTGCATGCTGGCAGCCCGGGATCATCTTTACTGGTATGTTCATGCATGGACACTTTAAATACAGGCCTCATGGCACTTTTGCAAAGGTTCACTATTTCTACATCTGGACAAAGTCTGACTGCACATTAGAAATTATCAAGAGCGCATGATGACATCATGTACAAAGGCTGCTATCGGAATGTGTGGACGCAATGTCCTGGACGTGCCCAGCAAATGCTAATTGTCCAGAAATGTTCTGCATGGTGTCTGGATGTTATCATGAGACCTGCATGTACCTCTCCCAGCTAGCAGAAATGTGCATATGCACATTTCCAAGTGTTATATGTTGGGATATCATGCAGGTCGAACTTGTTTGTCTTCTCCAGCACTGCTTGCTTGGGTGCTGATGGGTCTGCCTGAAACCAACACGGCCATCGATTTCTACATTGGGACACTTCATTTTGTGAATTGGAGGCTCTTTCTTATCGTCTGTACCATCCCAGCCTTCTTGTCCGCTGTCTCTTTTGTATGCTTGCCAGAGTCGCCAGCCTTTCTCTACCTGGTAAGGTAGTCTGTTACTGAACTGGTAGCTTTCTATGTGGGGCGCTGACTGTTTTATTCCACTGCATTAATTTTGTAGTCAGTGAACGATAAATTAACCCACGTATTGTTTAGCCTCATTCCCAGGCCTTCTCACCCCAGCGTTTGTCACTTGTACTGCAAGCGACAAACGCTGGGGTGAGAAGGCCTGGGAATGAGGCTACGTATTGTTAGTACTGAGGGATATCAGCATCTTGGTGGTGGAAGTAAGATGGTGGGCTGGATCCACCTCATTCGTTAGTACATGCATGCTGTTCTGGTGTTAGATTGTACATGTTGCAGATTACAGCTGTATTATATGTACCTGGCTGTGCATGGTACATTCCCCAACACCATTTCTTTCCATCAGTCTACAACGTACAACCATTTGCAGTTAAGTATTCCTCTTGCATACGCACATCCACTGACTTTATTGTTATAGAACCCTGCACCCTATACCTACTTGAATATCCTGACCTGTGAAAATGACTTGGATAGTATAGTCCATGTCACGTGGTCCATGTTTACAATTCTTATCTATGCTTGACCATAGATGGGAAGGGAATCTTCTCTACAGAAGGTGCTTAGGAGAATTCGCAATGTCAACAGCTGCTGTTGTTGCTGCTGGACACAGAAGAATAGTGTAAGCATTACTCACAATTGCCATCACACCGCGAAACATGTGAGAAATTCTTTCAGACACCCCCCCCCCCCCCCCCCCCCCCCCCCCACCCACCCACCCACCCCTGTACACACACAGTTACACACACACACACACACACACACACACACACACACACAACACACACGGTATGTATGGATGTTTCAAATTCCAGCTGGATTATGTTAAATCACATGCAAGGCCCATTCGAAAAGATAAAACAGATGTGACACATAATTATACTCAACAAAGTTGGGGGGACAAGTACACTGATATACAGTGTTGATGATGTCATGTACGTGACTAGAATTACCTAATTTAGGTTTCAATTGGCGCATGACCTGGCCTTTTTCAGTCATGGATGTTGACATCATGGATGTTAACATCATCATGTCAACACAATGATATTGACATCATGGATGTTGACATCATGGATGTTGACATCATGGATGTTAACATCATCATGTCAACACAATGATATTGACATCATGGATGTTGACATCATGGATGTTGACATCATGGATGTTGACATCATCATGTCAACACAATGATATTGACATCATGGATGCATGTTGACATCATTAATTTTGTTGCTACATATATTGTACGCCTTGTGATGTTGACAAATCCCTCATTCATAGCAGGCAGAATCTCTTCTCAACGCTGAGGAGGAGGAGGAGGAAGGAGGAGACGGTACTGATGCTGCCACCGCTGATGGCAGTGGACATGCTGAGAGAGTGACACAAAGCAGAGCTCGACGATGCCTGGACGTGGTCACAAGCAAGGCCAGCAAGGTCAGCCATGTTGCATCCACATGCAGTTCCATGTATAATCCCATGCATGCATTTGTAAACATTTTGGTCCGAAAACAAGTTGACACAAAATCTTATTGCATACATTAGCTCATAAGTTTCAATGACACGCACTCATGTGTAGGTCCTGGAGGCAACTCTTGGACTGTTCAGATTCACCTACCTCCGTGCAACGTTGCTGCTGCTTGTAATCTGGTTCTCACAGTCTTATGGGTTGGTTTGCATGGAACTATAGGGTGATTACTAACACCACGTTCACACCAGCCAAGAACTACTCTGCTACCAGTTTCGATACTTACCTGGTGAAAATGAGGGTGGCTGCATGGCCAGCATGCACATATATGTTGTCCCTGTCCACTGGACACTGGCAGTCCCATGCATGCATGCATGCACCAACTTCTGCCTGCCACTCCAGACGTTAGCTGCTGAGACAATACTGCAGATTGGTATTCCTATAGCCAGGTCCTCCAACTTGTCTGCAAGTTGCCTTGCCTAGTGCACGTATTCGCTCATAGCACATCGCATGAGCTGTAAGCTGGCTATAGCTGATGGATGCAATCAGAGTCTGAAGTACCCACAAGTTGAGAGTATGGAAGGTCTGGGGATGCCAAGCTGTCTTGGAAAGTGTTCAACTCGTAAAACTGATTTCATGATTTACACCCGTACAAATAACCCCACCCCTTACATATCCTGCGTGAAGATATCTCACCACGTACCTTCAGATGCTCAATATGCTCTGTATGGAATCTTCTTCCGCAGGTACTTTGGCATACAGCTGTGGTTTCCTGAGTACTTCAAGAGATTAGAGCACAACTGTCCCGGCGGTGACATTAGCAATGGAACCTTGCACGCAAACTGCAGCAACGCTACTGCCCTCCAGTTCTATCAGGACACCCTGTACACTGCCCTAGCATCACTGCCTGGGAACATAGCAGGGGCACTCCTCATTAACATCATTGGAGGAAGAATACAACTGGGTTAGTTTTGTACCTTCAAGTTGGATGAATTAGTGAATGGTAAGCACATGTGGTTGCATGCAAATCTGAGCCCGGCATGTTGCAACTCTCACACACAACACCTTGCCCTTGGCCTAATCTCAGGCATGTATAAGTAGTTGCATTCAAGATGAGCCATGCATTCAATGCCTGGATTGCAGACAATTGAAGGGCTCGGAACCATGCAGAGTGCAGTGGTCTAACCCAAAATCAAGTACTGGAAACTGCATGAATTGTAACAAAAATCATATGACCGAAATTTTGAAATTTCAGCTCCTGAAACACAAGTATTCGGGAGGTTAGTTCAATGTTTGTGGGTTAGACCACTCTGGTTCCGAGCCCTTCATGTGGAACAAAGAGGATCCTTGTTACTTGTCATAATTATCCTTTTCTACTGTTATGCAGCTGGTGCATTGGTTTTCTCAGCTCTGAGTGTGTTCTCCATCTGGAGGGTTCCCAGCATCCATGCAGTGGTGCTCGGAGTGTCTTGTGTCTTCAGTGCCGTCACAGTGACGGTGTTTGGATCATTGGATGTTGTTGTCATGAACACCTATGACACTTCACTAAGGTATTCATGAAGCTCCAACAGAATATTGTTCTGATATGGAGCATACTTTTAAACTCAACCCTGGTGATGTAGAGAGTGTAATTTGTACACCACTAATGTTCTTTGAAGATATTCACTATTTGATCATGATTTACCAACCATAAGAAACAGCTTAAGGAAGCAAAATCGTAGTATTAAAGCCCCCATATAAATGTTTATGGCTTATGGGAGCTCATGACGGCTTTTGCAGTCATTGGTTGGTAAAGAGAGTTGTATCATTTCCTTACTTCCTCAGGAGCACAGCATTTGGCATCCATTCAGGCATTGGCAGGATCGGAGCAGTACTTGGCAATGTAACATTCGGGAACCTCATAGATGCTGATCGTACCCTTCCCATCCTCCTAGTGGCATCTTTGCTGGCAATCGCAGCTGTGGCAGCCCTATTTCTCCCTGCAATATATAGGCCCGAGAATCGCCCACCATTACCCCGTGCAATTGCTTTTGTCTACAACTGGTGCTTCAGGAAGCAGCAGCAGAGTGACTATGATGAAATTGCAAAGCAGAACCAGCTGTATGAGGACAGATCATTCTCCATAACCTCCTTCATTGAAGATCGAGATCAGGAGCAGTGTAATGAGAAACCCACCACAGTCTAACAATAATGCCATTGGAGTGCAATAACTGAATATATATACAATGAATACAGGCAATATTTTATTTATTTATATCCCTGCCAGGAAATACTCATTTCACATACTGGACACGTGACATAACATTGATTGGCTAATAATCACATGGCTTTTCAGAGCTAGGGTTAATATTGCCATACTGCAACAGGAATTTTATTTCAGTGTGTGATTGTCACAAGTTTTATATCAGTATATTATTATTTGAAAGTGTATACAACATCCATCAATGTCTACAATCCTTGAAGTTTTCTCAGTGTCTTCTCGTACACCAGAAAGGAAAGGGCCACACTTGACGCAGCCTGCAGAGAGCACAGTACAAACGTAATGAAGCAACCCTCCATACATTATGCATAGTGCGTATGCATGTATTGTCTACATGTATTCAGTGGATCTACCGGTCAATAATCTCATTAAAATCCATGATGGGTGTGTCTGGCAATACTTTGAATTTGCTTTTACTCTACAGAAATCAGCATTGCAAGTGTTTGAGTAGGGATTGAGGCTACCTCACTTGCAGACTATAGAAATCTTTATGGTAGCTCCAAACGATTTATTATAGTTGGTAAAGTAAGTTTGGAAGTGATCAAAAACTTGCATGTAGCTACACCTAAACTAATCAGAACAGCTGGACTCAAATGTGATGGAAGTTTTCATGCCCTAATTATGGTGGCAGGTAGCTCCTTTACACAGTATCCTAGTTGTAAAACCTATTTCTTCGACTGAGGTGATTGTCTTACATAACCAGGGTATCCACTCTGTTTTTGCAGTGGCATGCACTCTTGACTGGATACGTACCTTGATAAGTGAAGGTGAGATGCCCTTGTAAAACGCCAGTGGTCCTTCCTGTCTGAGGACAGAAAGGAAGCAATCTAAAGTCCCTCGATATTGCTGTACTCTGCCAAAATGTAGTCTTGCATCTTCAAATCCCTGAACCTGAAAGTTAAACGAAGACGACACAATTGAAAGTGTGGGAGGGGGCCGGGTTACCATAGAGTGCTACTTCTGATATGATTTCTGTACAGCAGAGGTGATGTAATGTACAGCAGAGGTGATGTAATGCAGTTGCAGTTGTATTACATCTAATTATGCATCACTCACAAATGAGTATTTTTGCAATGGGTAACGAAATGAATTTGTTGCAGAATAATTATTATAATACTAAGTGGCATCGAGTACTTGCTGCAATATGCTTGGCAAAGATTTGACAATTGAATCGACTTGAATCAATGTAGACATACCTTTGTCTACTGAATGTCAGTAACTGACCTCGAGTCTTTTCTTCACCAGGTCTAGTGGAAGCACTACAGTTTTGCTCAGTATCCCAGCCAAAGCTCCACACACTAGTGGCCTCAGGCTATCACCCGCTGACTGGAGAAAGAGAAATACGATTCACAAGCAGGTGCAGCCTTCAGATGTGACAACTCTGAGCAAAGCTTTGGCCCCATGGGGAATCATTGGGATATACAAGAACACCATACGTAACCGGCAGTGCACAGAGATAACATTGGGCACAATAAATGTGCTGAGTATCTGGCAAGATAGTCCATAATCAAGAGATGTTTTTATGAAACATAGATAGATAGACATGCATACTTGAAATGTACCGGTGAAGGACATTCTATATAACTGCATGGCACTGAGGTGTTGTCAGGTAAGCTATACATTACACTCCTGGTAAGAGGTATAAGTTGTCTGTGTGTCTCCAATTAGAGGAATTGAGTCACAAAGTCACGGCTATATGTATACAGTGAACCTGTAGAAAGACTGTTTTCCAGATACCACTGAATGTGTGGTAGAATCCGAAGGAGAAACCTGCCTGTGGAACCACTGTGAGCATTGCAGGAGTCAATCCTGGAAGAAAACAGCATATATGTTGAACGTGGGAAGGAGTAGCATCATTCCCAGGCCTTCTACACCTCCGGTTTTTGATTGCTTGCAGTATGCAAAAACGTTTTTGCACAAGTGATCAAAACTGGAGGTGTAGAAGGCCTGGGAATGATGCTAGGGAAGGAGTACTGGTATGGTGTACATACTCTGTGCATATAATAATAAGAGCACATAAAATGATGCAGGACAGAGCTAGCTACCTTTGTAGAATGTCTTGACGCCGTTTTCTGAGTACATCCTCGCAACTGCATGATACAAACTAGGGTACACCTGCAAGGGATGATACAAACTAGGGTACACCTGCAAGGGTAGGGTCACACTATGGCATCTAGCTGTAGCCTTGTGATGGCCCTGGGTCATTGCATGTGAAGTTGGGAGCATGCATGCCCTAGTGGTTCTAACATTTCCACATCTGTGCATGGTGTCGACTATGGCAGTGATGTTAATTTCTAAACTGATGTCTGATTTGTTAGTTAGGTCATGTGACTTAGGATCAGTGCTAACTTAGGGTGGGGTCCGATGATTCCGAGTCATGTGCACAGAATATTTTGAGAAATACCTGAGCACCATACATGAACACTGATACCTGGGGTTCTCCCTGTCCAATGAGTCTGGTCCTGAGAGTGTCAAAGGGTTGGCTGGCCAACGTGGCAGCCAAGCCTGCCAGACATCCGCTGGTGAAGTTCACAGCTACCAGACAAAGGACAAACAACAGGTGTGCCAGATTCATACGGTAGGTATGAAAAACGTCGCTCCTTACCAATTTTCCATGGTTTCCAGTTAAGGAACAGACCGTGGGCAGCATTGCTGCAAGTCTCAAATGTTCCAAACTGTGTAATAGATACACACTCACTGGGTTACTTGTCTAGTACGCACAGCATAGTCATGATTTTGTATTGTTACAATGAGAATAGACGTCTACATGAAGCCGGCCACTCGATGCTAACCTGTGTAGCTCCGTACACAAGGTACAGTAGTTGTCCAGGAATGAATCCTTTCCTGAGAGAAAGTAATTGGATCAGTTTTGGAATATAATTGACTCGTTGCTTAGTTCTGCCATCTCAACTGCTATGGCAACAATGTTTCTTCTCCATTGTTTACCATGCACAGAAGCTATGAACATTTCAGATTTGAAATGAACATTTGGTGCACACTTTACAACTTCACAAACCTCCCACTGAATTCAGAGATATGGCTGTACAGCATATGTATGTTAACTAATGGATACAATGTAGTTGCCATAGCAACAAAGTTTATCCTTTGCGGAAACATTCAAATGTTAGGACTGGAGAGTGAAGATCCCACGAAAAAGGGTGTTATTCCCACGGCACTTCATTACCATGTACATCAGTGCTGCAGCTTCTGGCTTACAGTTCAACTTTGTCACTCTGAGATGCAAGCTTCAGACATTTTTCAGATTACAGCCAACAGAGGAGACCTGGCATTTGCATGCACTTGTGGAAAAAGACACCCCTTTCCGCTTTCTTGGGCTGATGACTGCAGGATGCCCTATGGCACTTCTCTCTTCTAGCTATAATCACTGGTTCTCAAACAGTGTATGCACGTGGAACAAGAAGTACCATGGAAACATTCGCATGGCCGGGTGTTCTTCACTCTACTCCTCCTTCCTCTTAAGCTCTCTATGTCATTGTGTATTCTTGGTTCACCCCAGGCTTTCCAGTTTCACGAGGCATACCACCACACCGGAGTTAGTACATCATTGGTATGTATGCAACAACTAGCCTCGTTCCCAGGCCTCTACCACAGCTTTTGTCGCTTGCAGTACGAAAATCCGCGATTTTTGTACTGCAAGCGACAAAAGCTGTGGTAGAGGCCTGGGAACGAGGCTATGCAACAACCACATCATACACAGTGGAGTACCAGAGATAACTGAGCAGTGCACTGACCAGAATGCTCTCACACCTTCCTCCCTCAATACTGTTTGTGCAGCATGGAACACACCTCTGTATTTGGCCGTGGAACAGCTCTGTAGTTACATGAAACAATACAATTATCATCTCACATTCGGACGATAAGGTAAGGGAGGGAGGGAGGGGATTTCCAGACGGAATTGTAATTCCGGACATGGCAATTCATGGCCCTCACATTCGCTTGTTTAGCAATTCTTCTGAGTGCACATGCATACCGTACCTTCGGACTTTCCGACGCTGTACAATTGTGAGCAAGACCTGCTCCTAGAAAGCGAAAGCTGGGGTGTGTCCGGAAATCCCCTACTGTCTCCCCAACCTTACAGCATACTGTCAGGCAACTTCTTCCGACCTCACTCACACCCAGCAGCTTTTGATTCCAAACACCACATTCTCTTAGTCATCCTCGGTGAATAGCACATATGCAGCTTGCTCATGCTCACCCCACAAATTATTGTAGGTATAAGGTAACGGAGGGGGTTTCCGGAGTCTTTTTAATTCCGGACACGGCATTCATGCCCCTCACATTCGCTCCATTAGAAATTATTCCGAATTATGGTAAGTGCGCATGCATACCCTACCTTCGAACTTTCCAACGCTGTGCAGAAAAACTGCTCTTAGAGAGCGAAAGCTGGGGCAGTATCCGGAAATCCCCTACTGTCCGGAAACCCCCTCCGTTACCTTACCTTCCGAATGGGCTCAAGCTGAAGCTGAAGCCTGACTTTGAGTACATCCAGCGGGGCTATGAGGAGTCTCGTGATACTACCAGAGACAGCGCCAGCCACGACACTGTCACTGGACGACACCATCCACGAATCTAGAGTGGCTCACTCCTTCGCTAGCCTCGTTCCCAGGCCGCGTACGCGGCCTGGGAACGAGGCTAGCCCTTACGTCCGGCGCGGCGCCCCGCCCCACCTTGCCCCACCCAGGCCCACGCAATTCCCGGGGACGTCCCTCGAATTTGTGCCCGGTCTCATGATGTGTGTAGCTTTCCTCGACTAAGGATGGGGTCCGAGCTGCAAGGAAAGTACCAGAAACTGGCGCAGGAGTATGCGAAGGTGAGCTGCATGGGAATAACTTGCCTTTACAGATTCATAGCGTGCAGGAGCAGAGGATCAAAGTGGATGGCTGGTTTCGTTCCAATAAGAGCTCCCTGTATCCTGGGCGTTCTGTGAGATGAATGAGTGCTCCTGATCGTACAGTAAGCAATTAACTAGGTGTGATCGCGTGCCTTGCACGAAGACAACTGTCTGATAGAAAGGACGGTCTTGGCTTGTTTGAATCTGGTACGTTTGTAGTATGCCATGTCATTTCATGACCCCAGACTTCAGTACTGATGTGAAGGGCCAAACCCTCATGCTAAATGGCTGTAGTTGCCTTTTCTGTAGTATTGCAGGCCAACCTTTCTCTGTGATGAAAGTCTGGTGTACTGAGCATACAGCGGATTGCACTTCAGTTCGAAAATTTGAGCATTCCGTAGATTTTTGCGGAAACTGTGTTCTGCAAGTATGATGCTCACACAAAGTGCCCGCAACTTCCAGACTCCAGCGTGTTCTGGGCCGTGTCGTTTCCGTGAAGCTACACCTACAGGAAGCTCTTGCCGCTAAATTTTAGTGTGGTCATGGAATCTGCAAATATTCGAATGGAAGTGCAATCCGCTGTATCAGCCGTGTTAGTTTACCGGCAATTATATAGCTGAGTTAACTAAGGTAGGCCAGGGCCTGATCAGGCTGCAGATAAGCGACTGTACTCTTCCGTTGATCCAATAACCAGCATTTTGAACACTTGAAGAACTTCGTACAATTGCTTGCATTCTTCAGGAGTTGAGATGCAAGACTTGTGTTTTGCAGCCCAGTCAGAAGCATCCTAGACTCATGGCTGGTCTGTGGGACTAACTTATTGCCCACAGACCAGCCCTCCCTAGCTGCAAATTAGTACCACTGACCACCCCTCCGCCCCTCCCTAGAGTAACTTACTGCAGAGAGGGTTGCTTACTTGCTGCTGGGGAGGGCTGGTCTGTGGTACTAACTTGCTAGGGAGGGCTGGATTGTGGTACTAAGTTGCAGCTTTGGAGGGCTGGACATTGCTTGTGGCTTTAATGGTAACTCAGAACAACAGACTGTGGGTGGAATTTCCGAGTTTGTCAACAACACAATGAAGATGACATTTGAATGTGCAGTGAAGTTGCAGCACAGTGCATTCAAGATACACAAACATAATGTGCTCCGCATAATGTGCCCAACTTACCAATGTCTCTGTGAGGTGTTGTTAGGGTAGTGACCTGGGATGATGAGTGCATGTGCTCTGTTGCTCGCTCCCCCCTCAGCTGAGAAGCCATGTTGATATCCTGAAGAAAGCTGTTAAAGACGAACAGGCACAGAGGACATCCCTGGAGGTATGCACTGTAGCCAAGCTCGGGACTAATTTACACTCTACCAACACCACACCAGCCACATCTGTCTTGCAAGACAGACAGACCGGCTGACTGTGTGGGGAGAGAACCTGTCTCTGGCTGGCAGACATTCTCAGACCACATCCTCTTCTTCTGTAGCTTCGCAATGGCTATCTAAGCAAACCACTTTAAGGGATGTTCCCCCCTTCCTCTCCTCATCTCTCATTTCCCCCACTCATAGGAGAGTCTGAGGGAGAGGACGCTCTCCTTGAGGAAACATGTGCAGGAGAACGAATCACTGGAGTTTAGAAATCAACAGGTGTGTGGGGGGTGTGCTTGTGGGTGTAAGGGGTGTGGGGGTGTGGTTGTGGGTGTGAGGAGGTGTGGATGTGGGGAGAGGGTGAGGGAGTGAGAGAGGAGCCTGGAAGCAAGGTGGGTGAGGAGGCTACAGTCTTCTGTTGCTTACTATGCCCTGGTACTGTAATCGTACTGGGAAGTATTGGTGCAGGCACTTGCTAGACTGTATGTGCTGTCAACTTCCATATATGGCTCTGGGCTTATGCTTGCACCCGCAGTGCCAGGATACAACTTACTTTTCTTTCTTGTTGGCATGGAAATCAACACGTGTTTACACCGTAACACCATCTACATATCTCTTCGATTTACTTCCTTGCCAACGTCCTGCTGTAGCTGTGGCTTACTCTTGTGTGCGCTGGTCTGGTGGCAAGCTCCTGAGGTTAGTGTGTTATTCCCAAACACCAGCATTCCTGATGTTTCCTTGGGTATCTAGGCTTTGCATATTTTGATCAGGCATCACATGTTGTAGTGTCTCAGTTAGTAAACAGTGGATACTGGAGCGTGGCTTTAGAATTTCCTGTTAATAGTACGCTCGTGTTGCTGCCACAGTCGATACACCATGACCACATGCCTCCCACCAGGTAGAAAATTTAACCAGGAGCTGTGTACTTGGTCACCTACCACCTGCAAGTAACTGTTGTGAAACGAAGAACTTGCAGTGACAGTACTCCCTTTTTACCTGCACGTTCTGTGATAGTACCATATGTACAATGTAGAGTACTGCAGTGATGCTCTTTACTTCGGGGAGTTCGTTTCACTACATATATCCACAAATTAGCTACGCCTATAGTTTGCTGACTCAGAGAATAAATGGTTAACAAATGAATATACTGCTATGTAGTACCCCATTGCATTCATCAGTAACCTGATCTCATTACAAGACAGTGTGCAATGTTATCCAGTAATCTCTAGTGAATTGTTGTAATCTTCTAGTAATCTCTAGTGGAAACATACCAACCCCCCGTTGTCTCATTTCCCTTTGCTATCACAGCTGAGCAAGCGTGTGGCCTTCTTGCAAGAGGAAGCGAACAGCCCAGTCAAAAACAAGAAGAAGAAGGTGGGCTCGAGTTTCAGGTTTTGTTGCATTGCCGCCACCTGGAGCCAGGCTGGGTATGTGCTGTAGTTTCAGCATGGAACGGAACTGGCGCTGGTTTTGTGGGTGTGGTACAGCTGGGTACATGTAATTTTCCAGCTGATGTTTATATATGCATGGCATATATTTGCATTCAGATTCATAGCACTGTGCACAATACCACAAACAAATTCCGTAGTAACCACAACTGTTAAATATGGTAGGTAATGCTGCAATATTTGCATATTATAAGCGTTTGTCATTTGCAAGATTTAAGTAGCCTTGTTCCCAGGCCCCGCCCAACTTTTCATTGCTTGCAGTATGGTTAAGTGGGAGAGGGCCTGGTATATTTCCTCACGTGAGTGACGATTGAAGCTCAGAACTGGAGCTCAGAACAGCAAAAACAACCTAAGGTACCAGGTAATTTATAACTCACCACGCATATCTAGCTAACGGGTGGTGCTTTTCATTCTGAATTTTTTTTGCCATTTCTCAATGATGTCATGCTCACGTGAGGAAGATACCAGACCCTCTCCTGCTTATCCGTACTGCAAGTCACAAAAAGCTGGGCGGGGCCTGGGAATGAGGCTAGGCATTAAGCACTGTGATCTTATCTTTGCAATTGAATCACGCGACCTTTAGCCCTCCCTCATTACGATGGAGTGATTCAACCCCTAGACCTTCTGGAAGACTTCGCTTGCGTTTCAGCTGTTGCCAGTTGAGCACAAACCAGTAATTGTTTGCCTCTACATGTAGTGCTACCTGCTGTGTTACACTTTGCTAAGACTCTTCTCTCTTCTGAAGATCTTGATTTATCTTTCACTTTCAGCATTCGGAGTAGATTCTCAAGCCACAATACCAAAAGTTTATAGAGACAAGCCTCATGAGAAATTATACTGCAGCTAATGTTGTATTCCCTTGCCTTCCGCTGCCCAGAGTCCTTCGGATGGGTATGGGTTTCCCTCAGGGGTATCTGAGGTACACACCCAGGAATTGGCAGCCAAGATCTCCGAGAATGAGAGACTACATATGAAGGTACGCTCGTGAGATTTAGCTCGTCATCTTTGTGGACACTACCCTGCATGCATGGCAGAGAGACGGTCTACCTTGATAGACTAGTCTATTACGAGTTACAATGAATGGACTGCAGATTTCATTTCTACTGTTCCTTGCTCAGCTGTTGGAGGTCACTCAGAAGTCAGAGCGTAAAGCCTTGGGAATGGAAAGCAAGATTGTGAAGCTAGAACAGTGAGTAATGTGGCATTCAGTGCATTCAATCAGTGACCAAAATGCCGGCATGCTTTTCCTCCTCGTCCCTCTATTACCTCTCCCCTCTACATCTCCTTCTTCTGCACCTCCTTCTCCCTCTTGTTCCTTTCTTCAATCCTCCCTCCTCTTCTACCTCTCCACTCTTCTCTCATCAATCTCTTCTCCCTCCTGTCCCTCCTCACTCTTCTCCCTTTACCTCCTCCAACTCCCCTCCTTCCTCCTCCCCCCCCCCCCCCCCTTCCCATTGTTCTTCCCCACTCCTCCCCTCCTCCTCTCCTTCTTTCCTCCCCCCCCCTCCCCCCCCTCCCCCCCTCCTCCTTCCTTCCTCCCCTCCTCCCCTCCTCTCCTCTTCCCCCCTCCTCCCCTCCTCTCCTCCTCCCCTCCCCCCTCCTCTCCTCTCCTCTCCCCCTCCCACCTCCCTCCCCCCCCTCCTCCCCTCCTCCTCTTCCCCCCTCCTCTCCTCCTCCTCTCCCCCCTCCTCTCCTCCTCCCCTCCTCCCCTCCCCCCTCCTCTCCTCTATCCCCTCCCACCTCCCCTCCTCTCCTCTTCCCCCCTCCTCCCCTCCTCTCCTCCTCCCCTCCCCCCTCCTCTCCTCTCCCCCCTCCCACCTCCCTCCCCCCTCCTCTCCTCTTCCCCCCCTCCTCCCCTCCTCCTCTTCCCCCCCTCCTCTCCTCCTCCTCTCCCCCCCTCCTCTCCTCCTCCCCTCCGCCCCTCCCCCCCTCCTCTCCTCTCCCCCCTCCCACCTCCCTCCTCCCCTCCTCTCCTCTTCCCCCCCTCCTCCCCTCCTCTCCTCCTCCCCTCCCCCCCTCCTCTCCTCTCCCCCCTCCCACCTCCCTCCCCCCTCCTCTCCTCTTCCCCCCCTCCTCCCCTCCTCCTCTTCCCCCCCTCCTCTCCTCCTCCTCTCCCCCCCTCCTCTCCTCCTCCCCTCCTCCCCTCCCCCCCTCCTCTCCTCTCCCCCCTCCCTCCTCTCCTCTCCCCCCTCCCACCTCCCTCCTCCCTCCTCTCCTCCCCTATTCTTCTCTCCCTCCCATCCCCAGGGAGGTGTCCACTCATCTTGCAGCTGTGGATGAGATTAATCGAGAGCATGAGCTGCAGGTGGAGAACATCCGTGCCGAGAAAGCGATGCTGGAGGTGAGAGCTCATTAGCTTCATTTCCAGGCCCACTGTCTGCAAGTGGACTATTTTTAATGGAGAGAGGGTTCACATTGGAGACTTTAGTAGCTTTCAGTTGTTCAGCAGCTTGCATGAGGAGGCGCCTATCTGGAGTCCTGACTAAGGAAGAGGGAGACCGATTAGAAAAATTTCTCATGGGCAACATATAGCAAACAAAAGACCATGACTGCGTGATGTGGTCATCTGCTCATGATATGATTCTTCTTTCTGTGAAATCTTCTCCCACTTGTAGGCGAAGCTAGTGACACAGAGCAGTGAGCTGGACACTCTCAGGAAGGCCATGGAGAAGTATGTGTTGTGCTGTACGATTGCATGTGTATGGTTCAGCAATGTCGGACATGTAGTGTGTGCATTCTCCACAACCTCCGTACACCTTTGGACATCTGCTTAGGTGGTCAGAGCTTAAAGACAGTCAGGTGACTGTTGTGACCTTTTCTGTGCCCCCCCCCCCCCCCCCCCCCCCCCCCACACACACACACACACACACACACACACACCTCTAGGCACCTGATTGTTGCCAAAGAGGAGCAGCATAAAGTTTCAGGTATATTGACAGCATCGCTATCTGTAACAATTAAGCAACAAGTGTGTATCCAAACTGATGTGCATCTTCACTGCATCTTCATTTTCATTATGGCAGCTGCCAGTGCACCCCAACGAGTTACATTATGGGAACCAAGTTAGTTTGATCGTACATTGTCAAGTGTGTTTGTAATTCTGATGGACCGTACTCAATGCTGATAACTTATTGAGACTTGTGCAATGCTAGGCCTCAGCCTGCGGCTCCACACTGCTAGTGATTCAGCCGAGTTGATCATCTTGAAGTCTGTTTTTTGTTTTTCAGAATTGCAATTACTGATCAAGTGTTAGTGGTTGTAGCCTCACCAGAGCTGTGGTTGACAAATTTCACGTCTTACTGGATGATGATCTCTTTAAACCTTGAACCCAATCGTGCAGCAAGCACCAAGCCTGTAAACACACACTCACCTACTAGTATAGTATATACACCTACCCACTGCATCTAGTGAGGATGTGCTCATGATAACACACTTGCTTTCCGCAGACACTTCATCGTCCTATGAAGCTTTGAACGTACCAGTTGTGGATACTAAACTACAGGTGGGAAATTATGTATGTTAGGTCACTAGCCTTCTTATCAGAGGTTAACATTGACTTCCAAGTTTATTGGCTATGCCAAGAGACTTCATGGGTCTTGTTTAGTGTTTCTCTCCTGGGAGGAGGTTCTTAAATTAATATTAATCCTCTTTCCTCACTACACTTCACCAGGCTGAAGTTTTGAAGGTGCTTGTAGGAGTGGTGGAGCTGTTGACCACCTTCACAACTCAAATGTCTACATTCCATTCCTACCTGGAACAGGTATGTCTCTGTATGTACGTACTACAGACAACATCGTATTGTCCGATCTGAAACCACACCATGGATTCTTAGAATTGTGTTAACTGATGTGTTTCTCGCTCTTTGCTCTTCTCCCTCAGCGGTGTAAGGCATACCCAGTGGACACTGCCACAGGTCAACCTATGTCCGTAGTTAACCAGAAGGTCAGTGTGTGTGTGTGTGTGTGTTGTATGTGTGTGTGTGTGTTGTATGTGTGTGTGTGTGTGTGGTGTGTGTGTGTGTGTGTTGTGTGTGTGTGTGTGTGTGTGTGTTGTATGTGTGTATGTGTGTGTGTGTGTGTGTGTGTGTATGTGTGCGTGTGTGTGGGAGGGGCGTGCATGTGCATGTGTCTGTGTGTGAGTATTGTGTGTATGTATGTTTTAGACATACACGCAGTGCCACATGTACACTGTAATCTCGGTGCTCACCCTTTCAAATTAGCCCACTGCGTTTGAAGATACACCCACGTGTATATCAGGTGTGAGCACTAGATTACTTTATGCCTAGGGGTTCTCTTCCTCTTCCACTCAGCTGTGTGAGCTGCTTCACTCTTCCTCCTCCTTCACGAAGCCACTGGTCAGCACCCTCACCTTCTACCTCAAGAAGCTGGAGAGTAACCCCTATCCACAGGTGGGGAGTGGTTTCGTGTGTATATATACCCCCAGAATGTATAGCATCAGAGAGAAATAGTGCTCCTGTGGTAGGCATCTTCAAACTGACCTCAACTATTTCTCCACATTAGACTGGCTGCAGTGACCTGCGAGACTTTGCCAGTACCCACCACAAGTTTGTGGTCTACCTGGAGACCATCACACCATACCTCCGACTTAGGTATTCGACCTGTCGTGATTGTTGCACCTGAACTGGTTTGAGATCATCTCGTACTGACAGCTGCTTTGATCTTCAAGTCATAATTTGATAATAGAAGCATGCATGGTACACCCACCCACACTTACCTACACTCACCCGCACTTTACACTCACTCCACCCACCCACACACCCACACCCACCCACACCCCACCCGCACTTGCCTACACTCACCCACACTTGTCTATACTCACCCACACCCACCCACACACCCACGCCCACCCACACACCCACACCCACCCACACCCACCCACACGCCCACACCCACCCACACACCCACACCCACCCACACACCCACACCCACCCACACACCCACACCCACCCACACATCCACACCCACCCACCCACACCCACCCACACACCCACACCCACCCACACCCACCCACCCACACACCCACACCAACCCACATACCCACACCAACCCACACACCTACACCAACCCACACACCCACCCACACACCCACACCCTCCCATGCAGCCTGCAGGAGGAGTGTTCAGAGTCTGTGTGTGGTCCCCAACTGACGGAGAGAAACCTCCAACTCAGCCGGGCCTTCCCCTGCCTCACTGGGGCATTCACCTCCGTCAACAGCTACCTCGCCCTCATTATAGGAGGTGAGCATATTGTTGCTAGTGTGAACATGCTTTCCCAGAGCTAGTCTCGTTCCTAGTTGGGCATGAGACTATCCCAGAGCCACATAGAGTTGCCAAAAGGGGTCGCTGTTGTGACCAAATGGAATGATTGAGACCTTTGTGCTTTAGCAACGTGGAACTCGGGATAACATGGTATTGTAGTACTGAGCAAACCACGCACCAAGCAGATACCTGCTATCGTAGGCGATCTAATTTTGCATCACCAAACCGTTTCCGGATCACCAAGATTGACACAGAATTAGAGTGGCACAAATTTAGTGCACTTGCGGTATTCGATTGCCTGTGTGTATTTCAATTCTCTTTACTCTCTCCTGTACTCCTAATGTCCTCCGTGTATAGATGGAGTATGGCATCTGGACCGCTTTAGTTACATCACTGTGCTACCTGTTGGTTGCATCACATGATCTGTTGGTTGCATCACATGATCTGTTGGTTGCATCACATGATCTTTTTGCCCTCCAGTTTCTATGGTGAAAGGTGCTATATGGATTCCATGTATACCAACCAGGCCCTCTCCACTTTAAAATGTCATACTGTAGCAGTAGCTCGTGGTGGTCCGGGAACTAGGCTATAGATTGTGTATGCCTTTTGTGTGTAGTTTGTAACTGGAATGCTCGCACTTTGTTGTGATCTATCCTGCAGGTTTCTCCGGTTGTGTCCACACTGGAAACATGGCAGCATGCTTGGAGAACTTACAGCAGAGCTTAAAAGACATCCAAGACTCTTTGAATGGTTTGTACTGTACATAGGTGTTAGTGTTAACTGCTCCAGGCTACTTTCACTGCCTGTTTCAAATAACTTGTAGTACGGCATTTTCCATGTGATCTCACGTCTGGTAGGGAAAATTGAATAGTGTTTGAGCACTCAGAGAAGTCATGATCGCTGTTGTGCACTGCCTGTAATAACTGATTGCATCCACCAGCTCTGTTTGGATACAGTACAAGAGCAGAAAATAGAGGACGCATAGAACCTGAATCAGAGGACGTGATCATGCTTGTACCGTAGCACTGGATTAATGCAAGTGTTCTGTCCCATGGTGTAGACATCTCGGGCCACTTCTCATCCAAGATTGCTCAGGAGTATCAGCTGCCTACGGCTTCCCAGGTAGGGCACTGTGTGTAGTGGGAGCGTGGGCTATAGTCATGTTGGGGTGACCTCCAGCTCCTAGGGCTCTGTGTGTAGTGGGAGTGTGGGCGATAGTCATGGTGGGGTGACCTCCAGCTCCTAGGGCTCTGTGTGTAGTGGGAGTGTGGGCGATAGTCATGGTGGGGTAACCTCAAGCTCCTAGGGCTCTGCGTGTAGTGGGAGTGTGGGCGATAGTCATGGTGGGGTGACCTCCAGCTCCTTACTTATTTAAGCACTTCTGTGCATGTGGAGTGGATGGCACAGACGACCAAGAGGCCTAGCTGCAGTGCCTCAGGGTGCTGTTGATGCTTGCAAATAAAAAGATGTTCGCTGCAAACACTGAGCACTGGAGGGGGCACAAATGACAGGGCCGGCTTCCCCTACCGTGGTGACTTGTCACTCTGCTGAGTGTCTGCAATCCCCTAACAGCCTTCCCCCCAAAGTCCAGGGCAGCATTCCACAGACTAGCCCAACTGGTCGGACCTACCACCTTGGCAATCATGGGATCCTGCCCCGAGCATCTGTCCCCAAGTTTCAGTCTGTCTCACTGAAAGATTGTACTTAGTACTATCATCCCAACCTTCTTTCCCTGCATTGGGCCCTACATCTAGAGTATATTATAACATGGTGTGATGTCCCTAAGATATATACGGTAATCGTGTGTTATTAAGCACAGCTCCGCGCTTGTTTGACTCTCATCCCAGCTACTCTTTATTGAAGCCTTCTTTGAGAAACTGCCATTTTCGATCTTACAGAGTTGAAAAAGCTATACATAATTTGAAACGAAACGCACTTCCTATTTATGGAATGTCATTCAATTATAGGTGCATATTTCCTTCCTGTGGAAATATAATAGGCGCATGCGCTTAATAATGAGGGACGTATACGTCCTACGGTACTTATCTTCATGTGTACTTTCTTTTTACTTAGAAACTGAACACCACAAATGAGTGCATCGCATCTTCTTTGACAGGCCTGCATGCTACTGTCGAGCAGGTTTGTGTGAAGCCTTGTTCCCAACCCTTGCTTGCAGCTCTGGGAATGAGACCATATTATATGTGTCCATGTTCCTCTCCATGTTGTAGTAGACCCTTGCATTCAGCCCTAACCTCATTCCCGGCCTAGCCTCATTCCACACCTAGCCTCATTCCACGCCTAGCCTCGTTCCCAGCCTAGCCTCGTTCCCAGCCTAGCCTCGTTCCCAGCCTAGCCTCGTTCCCAGCCTAGCCTCGTTCTCAGGCCTAGCCTCGTTCCCAGCCTAGCCTCGTTCCCAGCCTAGCCTCGTTCCCAGCCTAGCCTCGTTCTCAGGCCTAGCCTCGTTCCCAGCCTAGCCTCGTTCCCAGCCTAGCCTCGTTCTCAGGCCTAGCCTTGTTTCAGGCCTTCATACCCATTTTGTTCTTCAGTTTGACTGACAATAATATGCAGAAGCAGAAGAGCAGCCCAAAAAATTGGGAGCATTCATCACATGAGCGACGTCAGGTGGACACGAAGTGGTTGTAGGGAGGATGTGGCCCAAGGTGTATCCAAGACACGGACATATGTCAGGAGCTTGACCTGATTGGTTGGCGCACGCTGCGGCCGCTTAGTAAATGTGCAATATCTGATGCCCTCGGGTACCAATTTGAAGAAAATTTTCTATGAAGAAAACGTATGGCAACTCAATTAAGAAATCAATCTAGCTATGCATCGTACTCTTGTTCTCTGTATCTTAGTTTGGTGGTTTTCTTGAGAGCAACAGCGAGCTGTTTAGTGCTGCTCTGGAGCAGAACTCGCTTGCTGCTGAGAGCAAGGTAAGAATGGTAGACATACCAACACCCTCTGCATTACAGTACATTGCTATCCATTGTGCCTCTTCTCAGCAATCGTCGGGCTCTTCAGTCGTTCAGAGGCTGAGAGTGAGGGCATCGGACTACATCCGAAGGGTGAAAAAGGTAGGTAACAGGTACAGTGCATGTACTTCATCGGTATTACCAACCGCTCCTCTGGATCTGTGAACAACCCCCAATAAAAACTGAACCTTGAAACTTAGTTTATTGCTGGATGCCCTGACTTTGAGAATCAAGAATGGTATATATGTAGGTATGACAGTTTGAATATGTGTCTTTGAGATGATAATATGAATCCAATTTTTTTGGCATCCTGGGCTATGCTTGGGAAAGCAGTATACTGTGCAGGAGCTGTGCCAACATTATCTGTGTCTTGAACTCTCTCATGTCCCAGGACTGCCCAGAGTCTGTGCCCTATACCCTAGCAATTTACAATGCCAGGTGTCTCTCGAGTTCGTCCGAGAGCAGAGACACCCTCATGAAGCAGGTTTGTGAATGTTTGAGAGCTAAGCAGGTCAGCTGTTTAATTGGGTTAACTGTCCGCATGCAAACACAGGTGATGGCTAACCAAGAGAAGCTCTCAAGATTAGAGCAGGTATGTGCACATACGTTACGAACAGATCACATGATATTATTTTTGGTGACAAGACAAGTTGCATCAAAATACTGCTAGTGTGCGGTTTATACTATGCCTGTGCGAGGATTCTGTAACCTTAAGAGACTGGTCTTACTTTGCTCATCATGCCAGCTGTGTCATAGGCAATTACGATTATGTGCATGTACTGTCATGTTGGTGGTTGCATATGGTGTGGTTGTCCGACAGTTTGGGATGGTAGTCCAAGTGAGGGGCTGCACTGGAGGCACATGATGTGCTGAGATCATCCTCTGAGATGAATTATTGTTTCCCTACATTCAGGAGAAAGAACAACTCATTTTGGACGTACAACTGCTCAGAGTCAAGCACGAGAAGGAGCAGAAGGTACTGTATATGCTCCTTGGACAAGAGATGGTAGTTGAAAACTTTGTTTGCAACATTTACACTTTTGGTCTGCTAGATTCCTGTTTTACAGCTTTGGGATGGTAATCTTGATCAGAATAGTCAGCTCAGAGATACATATACATGTACAGTTGATTGTTTGCCGTATCCTGATCACCTCGATCGTCTTTCTTGGCTGATTGCTTCTCTCTCTTCCTCTGCAGAAAGTGGCCTCTATGGATGCGGAAATGGCCCAGCTTAGAGGACATCCCACTGTCCCCCTCACTCCCATGTCCCAAACCTCCCTCAACACTTCCAGGGTGAGAGAAGGAACTCTTGCACCTAGCTAGTGGCTACCTTGAGTTGTGATGGACACTCACTTCAGCTTCTCTAGGAGTGTGGCATGAGCAGCCACTCACTAGTTCTAGTGCATTGTGAGAAGTGATTATGGGTTTACATGCTTCTCTGCTTCATGAATAACTGTATCGGGGGGGGGGGGGGGGGGGGGGGGGGGGCGCATTACAAATGGACACACATACACATACACATCACACAACAAATCTATTTATGTGTCGTGTGTGTATCCAGCTATTGCTCACATCTGCAAAATTTTGGAGGC
The DNA here is from genome assembly GCA_963931865.1 of Axinella damicornis. Taxonomy (NCBI): domain Eukaryota; kingdom Metazoa; phylum Porifera; class Demospongiae; order Axinellida; family Axinellidae; genus Axinella; species Axinella damicornis. Next base: position 16,345,913 of record OZ007508.1, read on the forward strand.
AAAATTTGGAATGCACTTTCGAAGCCTCATTTTCTAGTTCTATATGTACAATCATGTAGACTTTAAAGATCTGTCCATAGTTATTTCACAAGCCAGATTCTGAAATAGTGTATACTGTTTTGTTTGTGTGGTCGTGCAGGTATCTATAGTCAATCAAGCTAGTTGGGGGCGGGGCATAGGGAAGAGCTCTCGCTCTTCCCTATGCCCGCCCCCAACTTCCGGAGCGAGAGAAATTTGGTCTAACTTGACAGACTATCGTATCCACTGCACCTGCCGACTTTCTGTTACCGCTCTCACGCCCACTTCCTGTTACCACTGTCACGCCCACTTCCTGTTACCACTGTCACGCCCACTTTTCCCACCCAGAGCTCACTTGCTAGTAATCCACCTCAAGTGCGCTCAAATTCAGAATCAGTAAGTTCTGTGTACTTTAACATTAATTGTGCAAGGGAATGCCATACCTCACATGCAAGCTCATACGTTCACTCATGAAGGTGCAGCAACGTGCATGTTGACACGGTGCCGGTGCCTGCCCTTGTGCACCTTCATTATGTCATCTCTGTTTGTAACATTCAGTGTTCTCCTAGGCCTCTACCAAAGGGCACTGTGCCCTTTGGGCTTCTAATGTGCCCTTTGTGGTCTGGTCTAAAAGCACAATGTGCCCGTTGCGCATTCATTACTTTTCAACCACTTGAAATACATGGCTTCACAAGGTTACTCATTATGTGCCCCTCTTAGACAAATTTCTGGTGAGAACGCTGGCAACATTGTGTACGCTGATATTTGTCAGTGCTTTAATGGACAGCACTCTCTGTTCTTCTGGCCATTCAAGCTACCATCTCTCATTTTATTGCCTGAAGAAGACAAACAAAGATTGGTCAAAACGTTGCATTTTTCTAAATTGTTCACTGGTGAAAGTCCGATCAACCAACGCTGCATTCATTCGAATAGACGCCAGTACAATGACCTTCTCTCATTTTATTGGATTCAGTGCCGTGAGGATAGTTCAAATGATGCTTGCTTCCTGCAGTCCGCCATCCACTGCTTCTTGTATCTATCCATTGTGTACGTCAACTGCCTTGTATTGTGATTTCCACCCCCTTAATAGATGGGGTCGCTGAATGCCCTCTCAGATGGTACTGAAGAGGTATGTTTGAGTTGATTGTGCAGTCTGGAACTGTACTGTGTCAGTGGTATTCGGTGTCAGTGGTGTGTGTATATAGTGTCCTGAAAATATATCAATTCTCAAGAATACGTCTGTTCTCCTGTTTGATTTCAAGTTATTTAACAAGTGATTTTGTTTTTGTTTTGGCAAATCTATACTCCTTGAATATATCCGTCGAAAGACAACAAGAGCAACTAGCTCTGTCAGTACTGCAGCGGAATCTGTTGTCCTATATAGCCTGGCTTCTACATGGCCAAATGAGCAGGGCAACTGACTGGATGGATTTCAATCACCTGGAAACTCGATTTTCCTCTCTTCATCCGTATGAAGAGAGGAAATTGAGTTTGGGGTTGGTTGTGTACTGAAAACTGTGGAACTTGCACCCATCTTATTGTCCTCCAGGAGCCCAGTGATGATGCTGTTAGGGAAGAGTTGATCAGAAAACACTTTGCAACTAGGATAGCTGAACTAAGTGCGCAGGTAAGCTGGGATGTGCACGTATGTCAGATATGTTAGCCTATTGGTTTGTATGCTACTTGTGGGTTATGTGTACAGGTTGGATGGCGAGACTATAAGGCCCTGGGCTGAGGATGCTACTAAAGGCCCAAAGCCCGTAGTTTCCATTGGACGAGATGCATGTCTAGAGTATAGGTAGAAAGCTGCATGATAACAGAGAAATGTACTGGGAAAATGGGAGGCAGAGAGCTACGGTTCATAGCAGAATTGAGATAGGTCGCATTTTGTTGTTCTACAGCTCCAAGAGGGTGACAGTAAAGCAGCTCATTATTATGCAGAGGTAAGTTCTTTCTTAAGTCACAACCACACCAAAGGGCGCTTCACTGCCACTGGTAATTAACTCCACATTCCTCATTTGTGTAATACTGTTCGGCTTCAACCAGCTTGTATTTCCCCACAGTGCCGAACCCTCCACAAACAGCTCAACCACAGTGCGGCTCTCAGGAACAAAACGGCCCAGGACCTGCAGATTTCCACTGAAAGCATCCAGCAACTCCAGGTTGAAAATACTTAACGCTATTCCTGCAATGACCTACGATATGCCTTCCTTTCTTCACATTACAGCAAAAACAGTCATGGTTTTGAATACTAAGTTTTACTACCGCGTTTTACAGGTTGCTTGCTTCGTCCAAACTCGGAATGCAAAACTGCAAAGTATCACGTGACTTGAATGCAAAACTGCAAAGTATCACGTGACTTGAATCCACCAATAGAATCCAAGTTGTCACGTGACAACTTGGATCCTATTGGTGGATTCAAGTCACATGATACTTTGCAGTTTTGCATTCCGAGTTTGGACGAAGCAAGCAACCTGAAAAACACGGTAACAAGGGTAGTAGCGAAGCAACAGTTGATTTAAAAAGTAGCAGCGAATTAATACCATCTTAAAAAATGATTACTCAAAGCCACTCATTGCTTTTCTCAAAACATGCTGCGTTTAATAAGTGCCACCCTTGCTTGAATTGTGGCCACCCTCAAAGTTTAATAGTAACTGCCCAAAATTGTGTGATATAACAACGAGTGTCTCCTTGTAGGACCAGCTGACTACTACCTCCAGTAACTATGAGAGACAGTTAAGCACGATGTCTGACCATCTATGTGAGCTCAATGACAAGCTGCTTAAACAGTCAGATGAGATGGAGGTCCTTCGGAAGTCCAAGGTGAGACACCCTGTTAAGTGTAGAAGATTTTTGTAAATGACACAAGTGTTGTAGCCTTGCCGAGGAACTCAGTATGATATGGACAGTGTAGTGAGGTGTTTCTGGAATCAGCCTACCCACTAATTAGCACTCGGGTGCGAGGAATTGTACATAATGTTCCCAGGTCTACACTTTTCTCTCTCTCGCGAGCTTGTTAGCAAGTTAGCAACACAGAGAAGTGGAGGGATGGCTCCAAATGAAAATGTGGGTAGGCTTGGGTCAAAGGTATCAGTCTGCAGTATAAGTGACTGTATAGTCTCGTTCCCAGACCCTCAATATGCGTGGGGGTCTGGGCACGAGCCTAAAGTGACTGCAGTTCAATGAATATGTTGCCTGTAACAGTGTCCTGGAGCGCTTGAAACTGCGTATAAATAGTTTCACGTAAAAATGTTCCAATTACGGTCAGATCTACATTAACCATTGTTGTACCACTTTAACGGTGTCTCTCTTGTCCAACTAGGGCAAGCGATGGGGAAAAAACAAAGAATAGCCCCATAGGCATTCGTATGTATTTATTAGTGTTACATGTTGTGTTGTAGTTTGTGCTAATCTAGTGTCAATACAGTACTGACCTTCATTCGACAGCATTAATATTTTATACGTCATGTATTTTATTGGCTAAGGATGTAATAATTCAGGGCCTGCATAACTTGCATCCTAATAATTCTGGTCCGTGTGCTATTATAGGCTAAATGAGGTTGCAACGAGAGCATGCAAACCTACCCCATAGAATTCCATTTCAATGATTATTGACAAGGCTCTCAGGAAAAGCCCACAAGGTTCAGCTATACTTCAAGTTCATCAGCACTTCATCTCTTCCATAATAATTATGTAGTAATTGCCCTCTTAAGTCACACTTCCATGCCACCAACTGGAAGACAAAAGTGCTTACAACTTCACTGAGGTGAGTTTCACAGAACTATGTAGTTCTATTATCTATGGTTTTACTGATTCGTGAAGTTATGCATTTCGCTGTGGCTATTGGTCCGGCAGTACTAACTACATACTCTAGGTATAGACCGGAAATGCGCGCGCATCTAGAACCGGCCCTGGCCCTAATATACCCTAAGCCGCCTGCCGGACCAATAGCCACTTCGTATACATTTGGGCAGGAGTACATGTAGCCTTGTTCTCAGGCCCCATCCGAAAATGGAGCCTGTGAACGAGGCTAGGCAGGCTGGAGTACATCACCGGCTCAATGTGCTCCTGGTTTGAGAGAGTGCATGATAGTTGACCACAACACAGAATGAAGTTTAATCGTGGACAGCATTTTTCCACCCATCACCAGGTTTGTCCATTCTTAGACGCTATGTGGGAGGGGCCAAGGTGCTCAGGAGCCACGCCTCTGCAGGAAACATTTTCGCGGGCCATTCCGAGAAGAACCGTGTCATGGGAACGAGACTGACAGCTAGGTGGGCATATGGCTAGTCTCGGTACCAGACTCTTCGCGCACGGCGGAATTCCGCCGTGCGCGAATAGTCTGATACCGCCGAGACTAGCATATGGCGACTTGCCGTAAGAAAACACTGGGATTGCTGTTGACCTTGGTGATCATCCTGACGACCAGTAAAATACTGTGGTGGTACTGGAGGTTCAAATCTGACAGTTTTGACCGAAGTGGCGAATATCGTCGTCATGAATTGAAACACGTTACTGGAACTCCCAGACTGTACAGTAACACAGCGGTCAGTGCTGCTAATGCTGGTGGTACTCTTCGCAAATCTCCCATTGAGCCTGGTGCCAGTGTCGAGATTAGTTCAGCTTCTATGATGCCGGGCAGGATAGGAACTGAGCAGGGGTTTGTGGGCTCTGATCTTAGAGTGGCATATTGCTGTAACATTTCCGCAGGAATCCTGTTGGAAGATCTTTGTGAGACTAGTACTGGTGGAATTAAACTGAATGGGATCGCCATGAAGGCAAGTCATCAGAACTGCTCATGCATGGATTTCTTTTACTGCAGGCTTGTGGCAGTAACGGCGTTCTCTTCTAATCATTTTTTGGAGGCTCAAGACATGATAGCCTCTGTACAACATTTCTTGCCTGCCACAAAATTGATTGTTTATGATTTGGGATTGACAGACTCACAAAGAAATCAACTTCTCGCCTACTGCAATCTTGAACTTCGGAGGTTTGACTTTAAAAAGTTTCCACCTCATCTCAAACGGCTTAGTCAATGTGCGTGGAAGCCTGTGATGGCCAAAGAACTTGCTCAACAGTATGAGGTGATATTCTATGGGGATGCAAGTATCCGGTTACTGCTACCATTAGCAGAGCACATTCTGCCACTGCTTTCTAGCTTTCCTCTGGTGGTTGGTCATGCGTACCATCAACTACCAATAATCCAGGTAACTCACGATGGAATGGCATCGTACTTGAACTTCTCACTTTCAAGACACGAGATGCGTCATTTTGGGCAAATACAAGCTGGAGTATGGGTTATGTGGCTCAACAGTACTATGAGAAGATTGTTTCTAGAACCATGGGCTGATTGTGCTATGCATGAAGCCTGCATATCTCCACCAGGTGCAGTTCGGGGACCTTGTGACTTCAAGAGGGGAAAATATGGCCAGTCAGATTATATTGGATGCCACCGGTATGACCAGTCTGCATTTTCTTTAATTCTTATACGTGAATTCGGCCTTGGTGTCTACAACTCAGTTATACACAAAATCTGTTACAGTGTGTTCGTTGTAGAACGGGATGTGACCCATCGTTATACACCACTGAACAGGGCTGCAGCAAGTTACTGAATTAGAGAAGCAGTGGATTTTCTGTACTGTTATTTCTGCACGTATGTACATGAACTACTGTATATAGCTAATCTGTCAAATATTTATGAGGAATAATGATAGAGACTAGGCTTGAGTCTATTATGCTCAATCAGTATGTGTTCTATTCACAGGCGTGCACAGCAATAGAAGGTTGGGGGGGCGGCGAAGTACGGAGGCGCGCAGCGGCCGCAAAACAGCCGCGGGGTCAGTTGATCAGTATTTCGCACGATCAAGCGTGGAAAATTTTTCACCCAGGCACGATTTTCGGTTATCAGGACATGTAGACTTTAAAGATCTGTCCATAGTTATTTCACAAGCCAGATTCTGAAATAGTGTATAGCACTGCAGGGGCGGATCTAGGGGGGGGGCATCGGGGGCCGGTGCCCCCCCCTTTTGCTTCTTCATCACTTTATTTTCCTCCTTACCAACTTGCTGCCGCTATGTTGCAACTCCTGGCCTGGCTCGCAATAAGCTTACCGTGCGTTGCCTGAAACCGAACGGCTTGGGAACAGACCACGATCTAGTATACCCCTCCGTGTACGTGTACGTGTACGTACGTATTACGTTCGTGAGCGAAATTTGACCAAGGAAGAAGCTCATGGCGGCCCTGGGACCTGCAATCCTCGTACATCTGGAACTTGCAGTGCAAAGCGCGAAGGTGCTACGAGAGCCCATCCTGAGAAGTGAAAAATGAAGGCGAAAAAATTTTTCCGCGCTTCGCGCGGACTGATCGGCGCTACGCGCCTCTATGCACTGCCTCCGGCAGCGTTTAAATATAGCGCCCCCCCCTTTCAGAAATCCTGTATCCGCCCCTGATATATAGTTGATCACAACACGCAATGAAGTTTACAGCGCATCACCGCGGTCACCCATAGATATAAGACACACCTCAAGCATTCAGTGTTCAGGAGCCACGCCTCTGCAGGAAACATTTTCGCGGGCCATTCCGAGAAGAACAGTCTATCATGGGAACGAGACTTTGACAGCTAGGTGGTTGATTGAGTGGGCATATGGCGACTTGCCGTAAGAAGACACTGGGATTGCTGTTGACCTTGGTGATCATCCTGACGACCAGTAAAATACTGTGGTGGAGGTTCAAATCTGACAGTTTTGACCGAAGTGGCGAATATCGTCGCCATGAATTCAAACACGTTACTGGAACTCCCAGACTGTACAGTAACACAGCGGTCAGTGCTGCTAATGCTGGTGGTACTCTTCGCAAATCTCCCATTGAGCCTGGTGCCAGTGTCGAGATTAGTTCAGCTTCTATGATGCCGGGCAGGATAGGAACTGAGCAGGGGTTTGTGGGCTCTGATCTTAGAGTGGCATATTGCTGTAACATTTCCGCAGGAATCCTGTTGGAAGATCTTTGTGAGACTAGTACTGGTGGAATTAAACTGAATGGGATCGCCATGAAGGCAAGTCATCAGAACTGCTCATGCTTGGATTTCTTTTACTGCAGGCTTGTGGTACTAGCGGCATTCTCTTCGAACCATTATGATGAGGCTCAAGACATGTTAGCCTCTGTGCAACGCTTATTGCCTGCCACAAAATTGATTGTTTATGATTTGGGATTGACAGACTCACAAAGAAATCAGCTTCTCACCTACTGCAATCTTGAACTTCGGAAGTTTGACTTTGAAAAGTTCCCATCTCATGTTAAGCGACTTGGTATATATGCCTGGAAGCCTGTGATGCTCAAAGAACTTGCTCATCAGTATGAGGTGATATTCTATGGGGATGCAAGCATCCGGTTACTGCTACCATTAGCAGAGCACATTTTGCCACTGCTTTCTAGCTTTCCTCTGGTGGTTGGTCATGCGTACCATCAACTACCAATAATCCAGGTAACTCACGATGGAATGGCATCGTACTTGAACTTCTCACTTTCAAGACACGAGATGCGTCATTTCGGGCAAATACAATCTGGAGCATGGGTTGTATGGCTCAACCATACCATGAGAAAATCGTTTCTAGAACCATGGGCTGATTGTGCTATGCATGAAGCCTGCATATCTCCACCAGGTGCAGTTTGGGGACCTTGTGACTTCAAGAGGGGACAATATGGCCAGTCAGATTATATTGGATGCCACCGGTATGACCAGTCTGCATTTTCTTTAATTCTTATACGTGAATTCGGCCTTGATGTCTACAACTCAGTTATACACAAAATCTGTTACAGTGTGTTCAGTATACAACGGGGTGTCACCCATCGTTATACAGTTAAGAAGTGCCACTGAACAGCAGCAACATTGAAGTTACTGAATTAGAGTAGCAGTGAATTTTTT